>CM053600.1:59384058-59411066 GCA_028646575.1 Pseudocheirus occidentalis
GGGAGGGGCTTTACAGTGGGACTGCTGTTATGGGGTTGGGGCAGGAGCAAGACGGGGAGAAAATGTGTAATTCAAAAAATGTAATGAAAATGAATAATGTAAACAAGAAAACAAATAAAAAACTAAATTAAAAAAAGACTATGCATTTCTTGACTTCTTTTTTTATGTTTAGGTTTATCTAAATCTGAGAGGGAAAGTTTAGGTTCCTTAGTAGAATAATTTTAATATTTTCTGCCTTTTTTAATACATTTAACATTTCTTTAAGAATTAGAATTTTGGGGCAGAACCAAGATGGTAGAAAAGAAGCAGGAAATTCCATGAGCTCCCACCAAAACCACTTCCAACATCTTCAAAATATGACTCTAAACAAATTTTACATGTACAGAACTCACAAAGTGACAGATAGAAACAAAACTCCTCCTGAAGTAAGCCTGGACACCAGATTGGGAGCTGAATACAGGGCTGTATATGCCATACCAAGTCCAGGGTGGCCCAAACTAGCAGCCCGGACTAGAAGGAACAGGCTTCAGGAGAGTGCAACATCTGCAACTGTGGTGAATTCCAGACTTCTCACCACATAAACATCAATGACAAAATAAAGGTCAATGAGGAACTCTGTTGGAACTGGATGACAAGAGAACATGGTCCAACAACTGCTCCCAGGAAAAGAGGTGGTGGGGGATTAGCAGCTGCAGCTGCAGACAAATGCTGCCTCTGAAGATCCTGGCCTGCAGATCATAGGTGGACCAAGTGACAATTTAGAGGAAAGTCAATCTTGCTCTGGCCTGCTTGGATCTGGGTTGATGTCTTGGGTGGTGGCCCTGGGGTGGGAAAAGCCAGTGTGCCAGAGCTTGTGATGATTGTAGAGATGGCATCCTTCTCAGAACATTTGTGAGAACCCCAGCAATTTAAGACAAAGCTCTGAACTCTGGAAGCAGATTTCTATCCTGCCAAAGGGGTCAAATATCAGATAATTGGATGAGAAGATGAGCAAGAAGAGGAAGCACTATCAGAACACTGAGTTCTTTTTTTGGTGGGACGAAAAGGATGGAAACATGGAATCAGGAGAAGTCAGCAAAGTCAAAATGCCTACATAAAAAGCTTCCAAGAAAAGACATGATCTAGTTACAGGCTATTGAAGAAGGATTGAAGAAGGTTTTAGAAAATCAAGTAATAGAAGTGGAGGAACAATTGGGAAGAGAGATGAGAATGACACAAGAAAATTATGAAGAGCAAGCTAACAGTCTTCTAAGGGAGATGGAAAAACATACTGAAGAAAATTGACTCATATGGCAAAAGAGGTCCAAAAAGCCAATGAGGAGAAGTATGCCTTAAAAAGCCCAATTAGCTAGATGAAAAATGAATTTCAAAAAAAACTCACTGAAGAGAGTAATTCCTTCAAAATGAGATTGGAGCAAGTAGAATCTCATGACTTTATGAGAAATCAAGATACTACAAAACAGATCAAAAAATGAAAAAAATGGGAGGCAATATAAAATATGTCACTGGCACAACCACTGACAAGGAAAATAGATCCAGGAGTGTTAATTTTAAAATTGTTGGACTACCAGAAAGACAAGATTAAAAAAAGAATCTAGAAATCATTCTTCAAGATATTCTCTGGTGGTGTAGAAGCAGCAAAATTTCGCAGTTCTCACATAGCCACCTTAAATACCCCCAAAATACCACTCTAAACAAATTTTAGAGCTCCGAAATTCACAAATATATTGAAAACATATCTCTCACTGAAGGCAACTCAGCACAAAGGGCTCATCACAGCAAGCTAGGAGGGAAAAAAGCCCTGAAACCACAGCGAGCCAGCGAGGAGGAGCCTCAGCTGGAGTCTACAGGAGAGTGGATTGGCTGCAACTGGGGCAGTTTCCAGATTTATCAAGCCAGAAGTATTGAGGACAAAGAGAAAGGTCAGGGTAATTCAGCTAAATTTGGGGGGGAAAGCAGTTGAGCCAAACCGCCCACAGGGCAAGGAAGCAATGGAAGTGGCAGAAGCAGTTGCATGGGGAAGCCACCTCCACCCAGATGCTTCAGAGCTCCTGGATTGCAGACTGAAGGGGGACCAAGAGAACATTCAGAGATGAATTGATCTTGCATTGAGGGGCCTAGATCCAGATTATAGTCTTGGGTGGTGATCCAGGGGGTGCATTTTCTGTCAGCCAAAGCCAGTGGGGGATGCAGAAACACACCAATAGATCCAGCAGGTGTGAAAACCCCAGCTTTTTGAGACAGAGCTTTTCTGCCTGGAAGTAGAGATCCACAGAGCTAAAAAATCAAGCAATTAATTGACTGGCCAACATGAGGAAAAGTAAGCAAAGTAAGAACAGCAATAAAATTCTAGAATGCTTTTTTGCAGACAAAAGGATCAAAGCATGGAAAGGGAGGAAGAAAAACCAGTCAGAACGCCCACACCAAATGCTTCCAAGAAACATGAAGATTGCCTAGAAACCATAGATCAGCTTAAAAAGGACATGGAAAACAAAATAAGAGAAGTGGAGGAAAAATTGGGAAGTGAAGTGAGAATGATGGGAGAAAATCATGAAAAGAGAGTCAACAACCTGACTGAAAAAAATAACACCTTAAAGAACAGATTAACTCAAATGGCAAAAGAGGCCCAAAAAGGAAATGAAGAGAAGAATGCTTTAAAAAGTCAAATTTTCCAGATTGAAAAGACTCTCAAAAGTTTTCTAAAAGAGAATGATCCTTCAGAATTAGAGAGCAGGAAATGGAAGCAAATGACTTTATGAGAAATCAAGATACTCCTAAAAAGATACAAACACATGAAAAAATAGAAGGCAATGTGAAATATCTCTTTGAAAAAACCACTGACCTGGAAAACAGATCCAGGAGAGACAATTTAAAAATTATTAGACTACCCAAAAAGCATTATTAAAAAAAGAACTTATAAAGCATCCTTCAAGAAATTCTCAAGGAAAACTGCACAGATATTTTAGAATCAGAGGGCAAAATAGAACTTGAAATAATTCACCAAAAACCTCTAGAAAAATATTCCCTAAAAGAAAACTCCTAGGAATATCATAGGCAGGTTTCAGAATCCCCAGATCAAGGAGAAATTATTAAAGAGTGCCAAGAGGAAACAATCTGAATACTGTGGAAATACAATTAGAATAACCCAGGATTGGGCAGCTTCTACACTGTGGGATCAAAGGGCCTGGCCTGGAATATGATATTCCAGAGATCAAGGGAACTTGGATTAAAACCAAGCATCTCCTACCCACCCAAATTGACTATAATGTTCCAGGGGAAAATATGGTCATTCAACAAGGTGGAGGACTTTCAAGCATTCTTGATGAAAAAAATCAGAACTGAACAGAAAAATTAACAATCAAACACAAGAAGCATGGGAAGGTAAACATGGGAAAGAAATCAAAAGGAACTTATCAAAGTTAAACTATTTACATACCTATATGGAAAAATGATAATAGTACCTTATGAAACTTTTCTTAGGATGGGGATAGAGAAGGGAGTGCAAATGTGTGTGTGCATATATGTGTGCGTGTATGTATATATATCTGTATGTGTTTGTATGTATGTATACCTACACATATGTCTATATAGGAGCATGTATATGTGTATGAATACATATTTGAGCATGTGTGTATATGTGTACATAGAGGGTATAGGATCAATTGAATATAAAGGGATGATACCTTAAAAGGTGAAATTTTGAGGTGGGAGAGGACTAGAATGAGAGGAGAAAGGGAGAGACAAAATGGGGCTAATCATCCCATATACAAGAGGCAAAGGATAACTGTTACAAATTTACTTTCATTTACTCTCCTTGAATTTGGCTTAGGGAAGGAAAGACATAAACACTATACTGGGTATCATGCTACACAGGAGACGGGGGGATGGGGATGAGATTTGGGATGACAGAGGGGATTGTAGGATCTGGGGGAGGGTTGCTGGAAGCACATACTTCAGTAAAGAGACAGGGACAGGGTAGAGAATAGAACAAGGAGGGGTGGATAGGAAGGGAGGATATATAATCAGTCTCTCCCAATGTGTCCACTGTGGAGATGTCCTGCATAATTACCCATGCATAGCTTGTATTGAATTGCTTTTCCTTCCAATGGGGGTGGGTGACAAGGGGAGGAACTAAGGAAATCTAGAATGTAAAGCTCTAAAATCAAATGTTAAGAAAAAAAGTGTATATATATTTATGTGTTTACCCTACTTTCCTGGGTAGGTGATTCTTGGTTTTACTCCAAGCTCCTTTGACCTTTGGTTGTTTTCAAGAGACAATTGGCAAATTCTTTCAATTTCAATTTTATCCTCTGTTTTATAATATTATGTAAATTTCCTTGAGAATATTTTTAACTAATTATTTTATTTATTTTCTTGTTTACATCATTCCTTTCCTGAGTTACAAATTACAAATTACTCCCTGTCTTTTCCCATCCCCATCCTCAAAATAGCTATCCCACTGTAAAGCTCCTTCCCCAATCTGCTCTCTTTTAAGTCCTCCTCCAACACCCCTCTAACATTCACCTGGAAAATTAATCCAGGAGAGAAAATTCAAAAATTATTGGACTACTTGAAAGTACTGATCAAAAAGAGTCTAGACACCATCTTTCAAGAAATTATCAAGCAAAATGACCCTGGTATTCCAGAAACAGAGGGCAAAATAGAAATGGAAATAATTCACCCATCACCTCTTGAAAAAGATTCCCCAAAGAAAACTCCTAGGAATATTATGGCCAAATTCCACATTTTCCAGGTCAAGGAGAAAATATTTCAAGCAGTCAGGAAGAAACAAATTGAGTACTGTCTAAACACAATCAGGATAAACCAAGACCTAGCAGCTTTTACATTATGGATCAATGGGACTGGAATATGATATTTTGGAGGTCAAAGGAGCTAGTACTAAAACCAAGAATCACTTACGTGGACAAATTGGTATAATGCTTCAGAAGAAACTGTGGTCATTCAGTGAAACAGAGGGTTTTCAAGCATAGTTGATGAACAACCAGAGATGAACAGAAAAGTTCAATTAAAAAAAAAAGCAAGAGAAGCATAAGAAGATGAACAGGAAAAAGAAAAAGAAACCTATTAGATTTTAAGTATTTATATTCCCACGTGAAAAAATGACAAATGTAACTCATGAAAATTTTTACAGTATGAAGATAGTGGGAGTGTATATATGTGTGTGTTTGTATGGATACACACATACATATATGTATACATACACATGTGTATGTATACACACATGGATGTGTGCATGTCTCCATCCATATATTTGTATGTATAGGAGGGTGTATGTGTACATTAATATATATGTAAATGTGTGCATGAGTGTACATGTATACACAGAGGGCATAGGATGAGTTGAATATGAAAGAATGATATTGAAAAAATAAAATTAAGTGGTGAGAGAAGTGAAATTTGGAGGAGAAAGGGGGAGTTAGATTAGGGTAGATCATCTCATATTAAAGAGACAAGAGAAAACTATTACAATGGAGCAAATGAGTAGGAAGATAAAAGGGAATGGATCAACCCTACTGTCATTGAATTTGTAAAAAAAAACAGGAGGGAATGACATGCATATTCAACTGGGTATCTTACCCTATAGGAAAGTATGTAGAAAGGGATGAGGGTGAGGATATTAGAAGGGAGAGCAGATTGGGGGATACAGTAGTTAGAAGCAAACACTTATGAAAAGAAACAGGGTCAAAGTAGAGAACTGAATAAATGTGTGGCAGAATGCAATGCATGGAAATAGAGTTAGTCTTTCACAATATAACCACTATGAAAATGATTTGTGTAGCTACACGTGTACAACAGTAATGGTAATTAACCCTTTTGTGTATTGGCAAGTAAACAGGTACTTAGCAAATTTTTTTAAGTTAAGCAAACGTAGTAGGTTCTTAGCAGTTCAAAATTCTTCAAGCCTCTGTTGCAGAAACAGAAGGCATAAACTCTTGTATCCTGTTACTGATGTAGCAGGAAGGCATTGACTGAAACAAGAAGCTATTTATGTGTGTATATAAGAAAATCCTGAGGAAAGCATAGTAAAAATTTCCTGAGAAACTGTGGTGGTAGAGCTTCTTCTGAACAGGAGCCTAGGAGTTTAGGAAGTAAGGAGCCCAGGACCCCATGAACCCAGGTGACAGAGGAGCCCCAGGAGCCCAGGAGAAGATTGCAGAAGCAGGAGACTGAGGAAGCATGACCAGGATGTTAATATTTTATCTGTTTGTGGCATGGTTGAGCCTTGGATTTACAGGAACAGAAATTGTGAAGGATTTGAGATGGATTGGACCCTGTGAACTGCAGTCTGGAGCAGGACCTACTCAGAGAGCTGGACAAGGAACTGGAATCTGTATGCTATTGAATTTAGGTGAACGCAGTTTGGTGAATCCAGGTAGAATCTGGGGCCATGGAAGGGGATACAGGGAGCCTGATAACTGTCCCCAAGTAAAGATGAAGAAAAGACCTCTCCTTGGATATTGACTACTGTGATGATAATGTGGTTTATTAGTAACCTAATGATGGAAGGTTTGTGTATTTTCTAATTAATATACTTAATGATTAAAGATACTTAGTAACTGTTTGCTAAATAAGTAAATGATTGAGTTAACCTAGTTGCCCCATGAGTGGAAGACTAACTATTGTACTCTGAGATGACTGAATGAGTGAGTGAGGAGGCAAACCTCCTTAGAGATACCAGATGATTATTATTCATTCAAGGTTATTGTGACCACTTTGGTGAAAGCTATGTGGCCATTTTAATGATAAGCTATTGTGAACATTATATTGTCATTTTCTGTGATAAGTTGTAATATTGTGAATATCGTATCTTGATTTTCTGAATGTTTCGCCATTATGGAATAAGTAGAGTGTTCACTACATTGTGTAATCAGAACCTGAAAAGATGTTCATAGTAGCATTCTTCTGGAAAACTGCTCATTCATTACATGCTCATTACAACAACCTACATTGAATTGTCTGTCTTCCCAGTGGGGGTGTATGAGGAAGGGAAATGGGAAAGAACATGGAATTTAAAGTTTTAAAGGCAAATGCTAAAAATGTTTTACATGCAACTGGGAAATAAGATACTGGCACTGTGGTATAGAAATCTGTCTTACTCTACTAGATAGTTGGGGGAATGGAGGAGGATATGAGAGAAAATGGATAGGGGAAAGGGCTATTCAGTGGGCTTGCCATTTTGTGATGGGGGTAGGGGAAAGGTGGGGTAAAAAATTATAACTCAAAGTCCTGTGGAAATAAAGGCTGAAAATGAAAAATAAATAAATTGAAGAAGAAAAAAATCAAAAGCACATTTGAAGCACAGAGATAAGCACAGAGTAATGGTAAAAAGTTGTCACACACTGTATTATGCTCCAGCTGAAGTTGAAAAAAATGTAGGGGATAGAATCCTTACCTCAGAAAAAACAAAAGCAAAAAATAGACCTAATTAAAAGAGATAAGGAAGGAAACTATATCCTGTTAAAAGGAAGTATAGACACTTTAGTATTCTAAAAATTAAACATGTTTGCACCAAGTGATATAATAACCAGATTCTTAGTCGAGAAGTTAAGTCATGTACAGGAATAAATGTAGTGCAAAACTGTACTGGTTGGGGAACCCAACATTCCCCTCTTAGAACTAAATACATCTAACTACAAAGGAAAAAAGGAAGACGTTAAGGTGGTTAATACAATTTTAGAAAAGTAAAATACAATAGATCTTCAGAGATGACAGAAGGGGCATTGGAAACAATATACTTTTTTCTCAGTGGTACATGACACCTACACAAATTTGACAGCTCATTATTAGATAAAAACCTTCCAACCAAATTCAGATTTGCCAGTATATTAAATTAAGCCCTTTCAGATTACAGTGCAATAAATATTACTTGTAAATAATGACTATGGAAAGATTGACTAATGATTAACTGAACATTATATAATATATATTTTTTAAAAATGGGTTAAAAACAAATAATAGAAACAATTATTAATGTCATCCAAGAGAAGGACAATAAATAAAACTAGCAGCTGGTTCCATGAGAAAACAAAAATAGTAAAACTGAAAATGAAATTTTTGGTTACTTTAATTTGGGAAAATAAAGAATAAAATCAATTTACTATGGACCACCAACAAAGTGTAAATTAAAGCAATAAATAGGAGTTATTTTATTGAATTATGTGCTAATAAATATTGCAATTGAAGTAAAATAGATCAACATTTACAGAAATATGAATTGCCCAGAATGACAGAAGAGGAAACAATGTACCTAAATAGCTGTTTCAGAAAAAATAAATTGAGCCAGGCATCAATTAATTCACTAAGGAAAAAAAAAATTCTAGGATACCATAAATTTACAAGTGAATTTTAACGAACTTTTTATCAAATAATCAATTCTAAAGATATATAGACAACTTTCAAACACATACAAAGATTCCTACCATATTTTTAAACATGGAAATATTATGCTTATACCTGAACTAAGAAGAGCCAAAACAAAAAGAAAATTATAGGCTAATTTCTCTAATGAATATAGACTTTAGGTAAAGTATTGATAAAATAATTACAGCAATTTATCATGAGAACAATACACAATGACCAGGTGGAATTTATAATAACAATGTAGGCCTTGTTCCATATTAGAAAAATTCTCAGCATAATTGACCATATCAATAATTAAATCAGTACAGATAAAATGATTATATTAATATATGGTTAATTTTTTGACAGACAATTGTACCCATTCCAATGAATAAATCAAGTTTTCCTTAAAATGATAAATACTATATATCTTATAACATTAGCAAGCATTATAAACAATGGGGATAGTCTAGAAACATGCCAAGTAAGATCAGGGGTGAAATAAAGTTGACCGTTATCAACACTGCTTTCCATGTTGTACAAGAAATGTTAGCTTTTCCAATAATGAAAATAAAAAGAAATGGGAAGATTTATGTTAGACAATGAGGAAATAAAATTATCACAGTTGGAAGATTTTTGTGGTGGTATATGAATAGAATCCTAGATAATAAAGTAAAAGTGACTACTTGAAATAATTAACAATTTTAGCAAAGTCTCAGGATATAAAATAAACTCACATGAATCATCAGTGTTTCTATATATTAGCAACAATGATCAGCAGCAAAAGAAAAATAAATTCCATTTAAAACAATTACAGATAACGTAAAATATTTAGGAGTTATCCTGCAAAGACAGAACTCAGAAAATTTATGACCACAATTACAAAACACTGCTCACACAAATTAAATCAGATATACAATGCTTGGGAAAAAGGTCGTGTATTCATGACTAGTCTGAGATAATATAAAAAAAATAACTTCCTAAATTAATTTGCTTATTGAGTGTCTCACCAAATTACCAAAAATATTTTATAGATCTAGAAATAATGATGACATAATTCATTTAGAGAGCAAAAGATCAAGAATACGCATATATTTTTGTTTTTGTTTTTTTTTCTGAGGGGGGAAGGTAGGGCAATTGAGCTTAAATGACTTGCCCAAGGTCACATGACTAGTGTGTGTGTGTGTGTGTGTGTGAGTGTGTGTGTGTGTGTGTGTGTGTGTGTGTGTGTGTGTGAAACTTGATTTTCACTCAGGGCCTCCTTACTCCAGAGCCAGAGCCCTATTCACTGTGCCACCTAGCCACCCCAAAATTTCAAGAATATTAATGGAATTAATGAAAACAAATGTAAGGGAAAGTGCCCTGCCTGTACCAGATCAAAAACTACTTTGTAAAGCAGAAATAAACAAAACTATTTTGTACTGGTGTAGCACCAATTCAGAGTACTAATGGCCACTAAAAATATACCTGCGTAGTGCTCAAATACAAAATATAACACACTTTCCGTATAGAAGAGAGTAGTAAAATTGTTATTCAGACACCAGAAAACCAATTCCCAAAACCAGTAAGCCAATTCTATCATAGTAGAAGAGAAGATAATAATATATAATAGCACAGAGAGACACAAAATCCTTTAGCCTTCCCATAAAACAACATTTACTCACAAGCCTAACTTTCCCTTGGAGGCATCCTCTTCTTCGTTCAGTGTAGCTGCTCTGACTCTCACCTTCTTGTGGGTTCTGCTGCACCCTTCAGCAAACTCCTCACTCCACAGGTTCAATGTGATTACCTTTAGTCTATTAGGGGGCAGAGTATATCTTCAAAGTAGGGAAGGTTTTAAAATTCCCTTAGACTTATTAAGGGGCAGGGAAGATCTTCAAATTCCCATTACCGTTACGACTAAGAAAAAGAGTGATGTATCAATGAAATAGGTTAGGTATGCAAGACACAGTAGTCAATGATTATAGTAATCTGATGTTTGATAAACCCAAAACCTCCAGCCTCTTGGGTAAAAAGTCAATATTTGACAAAATACACTGTGATAACTAGAAAATAGTGTGGTAGAAACTAGGAATAAACCAACATCTTATACAATATACCATGATAAGGTCAAAATGTGCAGACACTTTAGATATGAAGATTGATACCATAAGCAAACTAGGAGAGCAAGGAAAAGTTTACTTATAACATTAATGGAGAATGCAATGATGTATAACCAAACACGAGATAGAGAACATTATGAAATGTAAAATGGATAATTTAGATTACATTGAATTTAAAAAAATGTTTTGCACAAACAAAACCAATGTAACGAAGATTATGTGGCAAGCAGATAGCTTGGAAATAATTCTCATAGTCATTGTCTCTGATAAAGGTCCCATTTTTAAAATATATAAAGAACTGAGTCAAATTTATAAGAATGCAAGTTATTCCTTAATTGAAAAATGGACAAAGGATGTGATCAGGCAATTTTCAGAAGAAGAAATTGAAGCTCTTGAGAGTCAAATGAAAAAAAATGCTCTAAGTCACAACTGATAAGAGAAAGGGAAATTAAAATGACCATGAGGTACAATATCACCTCTCTGAGATTGGCCAGCAGGAAAAACAGGAAAAAGACAATGTTGGAAAAGATGTAGAAAAACTTGAACTAGTATTGTTGCTAGAGTTATGAACTTATCCATCTATTTTAGAGAACAATTTGGAACTGTGCCCAAAGGGCTATAAAATTCTGAATGTCCTTTGATCCAGCCATTTCACTAGTAGGATTGTATCCTGAAGAAATTATAAAAAAGGGAAGGGATCTCTATTTACAACAATATTTACAGCAGCTCTTTTTGTGATGACAAACAACTGGAAACAGTGGGAATTCTCATCTGTCAGGGAATGGCTAAAATATTTCAACAAATGAATATAATAAGATACAATTGTCCTATAAGAAAAGATGAACAGGAAGATAAAAAAAAACCAAACCTGTAAAGACATACATGAACGGATGTTTAGTGAATTAAGAAGAAGCAGGAAAACATTCTACATTGCTATATTGTGAGATGATCAGCAGCAATAAGGTAGCTCTTCTCAGGAATACAATTATTTAAAATAATCCCAAAAAGCTCAGGATGGAAAATGCTTTCCACATCAGACAAAGAATTATGGAGTCTGAATGCAGAACAAATCATAGTATTTGCACTTTTTTGTTTTTGTTGTCTTTCTATTTTCATTCTAATTTTTCTTTTAAAAAAAGATTAATGTGGAAATACGTTTAGAATTATTGTACCTATATAACCTGTATCAAATTGATTGCTGTCTTGGGACCCAGGAGAAGGAGGAGTGAAAAAACTTAGAGTTTAAAATCTTACATATATGAACATTTAAACCTATCTTTACATATTATTGGAAAAAATACTGTTAAGTGAAAAAATAAGCTCTTAAATTTAGTTATTTACTGAAGAGTTGCTTATTTGCTTTGTTAAGGATGGCCCATACCAAGAACTCTCCATTGATGACATTATTAGTCCAGAATATGCAAAGGATATATCATGTATAGTGCTCTAAATTTTGCAAGGCATTTATATATACATTATTTCCTTTGATTCTGACAAAAATTCTGTGAATCAAGTAGGTACTTTTAAGTTTCATTATTTCAATTTTGCCTGTGGATAACTTAATCTAAGCAGATTTGGCCCATGCTTATGTAGTTAGTAAGTGTCTGAGGCAAGATTTGGGCTCATCTATTCTTATTTTTACTTCAAGTCCATTGTGAAGATTCTTATCATTAGTATGGATTACAACTTGTCCGTAACTTGTAGTCTTTCCTCAACGCATAGGACCATCACCTTAATTCAGGGGCTCATCAAGTCTTTCATGGGCTATTGTAATTGCCTCCTTATTAGTCTCTTCCAAGTTATCCTTCACACAACTGTCAGCATGATATTCTTTTTTTTTCTTTTTTTGGTGGGGGTAAGGCAGGACAATTAGGCTTAAATAACTTGCCTAAGATTATATGGCCATATGGCACATAAGTGTTAAGTGTGTGAGGGCAGACTTGAACTCAGGTCCTCCTGACCCCAGAGCTGGTACTCTATTCACTGAGCTACCTAGCCACTCCCCTCTTCCCCAGAGTGATATTCTAAATCACAGGTCTGGCCCAAACCCTCATTACTAGCTAAACTCCAGTATTTCCCTATTTACATGTTCAATCAAATACAAACTTCTATTTTGGCATTTATAGTTCTTCACAATCTGACCCCATTCTACTTCTCTTGCCTCTATCACTTCACTTAATAAAAATATTCTTGCATCAAAACTGGACTTCTTGCAAACCCTTATACAAGAAACACCATCACACTTTTCCATATATTGCTCCAGTTTTCCCTCATGCTGGATATGCATTCCCTTCCAATCACTGCCTCTTACAATAGAATCCTTCAAGGCTCAGCTAGTGTCACCTTTCACATTAAGTCTTTTCTGGGGGCAGCTAGGTGGTGCATTGAGTAGAACACCAATCCTCAAGTGAGGAAGACCTGAGTTCAAATCTGACCTTTGACATTTCACTACCTGATTTACCTTGGGAAAGCCACTTAACCCCATTTATCTTGCCTTTCACCCTCTAAAAAAGTAAAAAAAAAAGGCCATTCTGCTTTCCCAAATCACTTTTGTCTTCCCTCAGTGATTTAGATATATCAATACCTCTAAGTTTTGCCTTCAATGAACAGATTATATACTCTTAGAAGGAAGGGGCGGCATTGTCATTGTATCTACATCTTCCAACACAAGCCCTGGCACCTAGAAAGCACTTAATAAATGCTTATCAACTAATTTACTGAGTGGGTGATAAAAGGATGACTTGAAACTCAGAAAAATTAAGTGATATACCCATGACCACATAATGTCAGAGACTGGACTTGAACTTATTTTCATTAATTCCAAGTCAAGGAATGTGTTCCACATATCATGTCACTTCTCTAGTCATCTAAAATATATATAGTTGAAGAGATTGTTATAGTTTGAATTCTTTTTACATATGTATCATCATGAAGAGTTTACATGCAAAATTAGTAATTAGATAGTGATTTAAGGATCTGAGTGCTTTACAAACATTACCTCATCTTTCCTCACAATAGAATGAAGACACTATAATTATCTCCAGTGTATGGGTTAGAAAACAAAACCAGATGGATATGAAGTGACTTGCCCAGAGTTACACAGCTAGTAAGTTTCTGAGGCCAGATTCAATCTCAATTCTTGCTGACTTTATGTCCAGCACTCTATTCAATAAATCACATATTAGTTTAGCATCAACTTGCAGATGTTTATTCTGAATCATAAAATCAACAGCACTTTAAATATGATCCTGGTTCCCTGAAGGGAGGAAAAGATGAATTAAAGATCATGGGTGTACAATAAGACATGAAAGAGAGATAGGACTGAAAAAGGCTAAAGGAAAAATGTGGAGAAGAGCTGCATAGAAAAGCAACATGAGAAGAGGTAAGAAAATGTGGTACCAGGAGAAAAAAAGGATAAGGAAAGAAAAAAAAAGGAAAACAGAGTATGAGGTTGGGAAGAGAGAAACATTTTTGGGATGATTAAGTATGAGAAAATAACACAATAGGAGGCATTTGTTGTTGTTGACATCTCTATAAGATTTGCTACAGGTGCTTGCTTTAAAAATAAAAAAGGCTACATTGTTCTCCCATGTCAACATCTTCCATTTACTTTGATGTCTTTCCTTAAAAAAATCTCTTGGTATTATCCTAGTCCCTGCCAAGCAGAGAAGAAGATTTTTGAAGAAATCATCAATCACAAATTCAAACAAAAAATGATACCAAAAAAGAAAAAGTTGAAAAAAATTGAGGAAAACAATATTTTTATAATTAATTTTTAGTTTCTTGTTTACATCATTCCTTTCCAGAAGACTTTGATTTACAAAATTTCTCCCCGTCTTTCCTTTACCCCCAACTTCAAAACAGCAATCCCAGTGTAAAGCCCTTCCCCCAATCTGCTCTCTTTCTGCCCTCCTCCAATGCCACTCTACATTTCTGGTAGGGCAGGAAGGGTCTCCCTACCCCAGTCCCTGTATATCTTAATTCCCAGTTGCATGTAGTTAACAATAATTATACATATATATACATATATACATATATATATGTATATAAAAGAACTTTATATATATAAAATATAGATATATATTTAGAGATATATAGTACCTAGAATATACAGATACAGATACAGATACATACACACATACATATACATACACACATACACATACATGTACACACATAAACATGCACATATACATATACATATACATATACATATACATATACATATACATATACATGTTTTGTTTTGTTTTTTAATATTTGACTGTAGACTTTTAAATTCTAGATTCTTTTGGTTCTTCCATTGTCACCCACCCCCACTGGAAGGACAGGCATATCAATATAGGCTGTACATGTGTAATTATGCAGGATATCTCCACAGTGGACCTATTGTGAGAGGCTGATTATATGTCCCTCCTTCTTTTCCTGCCCCACCCCATGTTCTATTCTCTATTCTGTCCCTGTCCCTTTTCTTAAGGGTATGCTTCCAGCAACTCTCCCCCAGACCCTGCCCTCCCCTCTGTTATCCCACCTCTTATTCACATCCCCCCTACTCTCTTGTGTGGCATGATATCCAGTTTAGAGTTCATGTCATTCCTTCCCTAAGACAAATTCAAAGAGAGTAAATGATAGCAAAGTTGTAACAGTTATCCCTTACCTCTTCTATATGGGATGATTAACCCCATTTTGTCTCTCTCTGTCTCCTCTCATTCTACTCCTCTCCCACCTCAGAATTTCACGTTTTAAGGAATCATCCCTTCATATTCTATTGATCCTGTACCCTCTATGTACACATATACACACATGCTCAGATATGTATTCATATGCGTACATACATTCGTATATAGACATATACGTAGGTATACATATACTTATATACATATGTATACATATATATTTTACTATATATCTCTAAATGTGGGCTTGTATACACACACACATATACACACACAGACATATATATGCATTTGTATTCCCTTCACCTATCCTCATAGTAAGAAAAGTTTCATAGGTTACTATTATCATTTTTCCATATTGGCATATAAACAGTTCAACTTTGATAAATCCCTTATGATTTCTTTCACATGTTTACCTTCTCATGCTGAATGTGTTTAAATGTCAAATTTTTGGTTCAGTTATGGTGTTTTCAGCAAGAATTCTTGAAAGTCCACCACTTCACTGAATGACCATATTTTCCCCTGGAACATTATACTCAATTTTGCTGGGTAGGTGATTCTTGCTTTAATCCTAGTTCCCTTGACCTGTGGGATATCATATTCCAGGCCCTTTGATCCCTCAATGTAGTAGCTGCCAGATCCTGGACTATCCTAATTGTGTTCCACAGTATTCAAATTGTTTCCTCTTGGCAGTCTGTAGTATTTTCTCCTTGATGAGGGGGTTGTAGAACCTGGATATAATATTTTTAGAAATTTTCTTTTGGGGATCTTTTTTCAGGAGGTGAATTCTTTCAAATTCTATTTTGCCCTCTGATTCTAAAACATCAGGGCAATTTTCTTTGGGAATTCTTGAAGGATGTGTTCCAAATTCTTTTTTTGGTCATGGCTTTGAGGTAAACCAATAATTTTTAAATTGTCTCTCCTGGATCTGTTTTCCAGGTCAGTGGTTTTTTCAAGGAGACATTTCATATTGCTTTCTATTTTTTCATTTGTTTGTAACTGTTTATTAGTATCTTGGTTTCTCATAAAGGCATTAGCTTCCATTTCCTCCACTCTAATTCTTAATGAATTATTGTCTTCAGAATGCTTTTAAGATTCTTTTTCCACTTAGCAAATTCGACTTTTTAAGGTATTCTTCTCCTCATTGGCTTTTTGAGTCTCTTTTGCCATTTGAGTTAATGTGTTTTTAAAGGTGTTATTCTCTTCAGTCAGTTTGTTGACTCTTTCTTGCATCATTCTCATTTCTCTTTCCATTTTTTTATTCCACTTATTTGGTGTTCAAAGCCCTTTTTAAGTTGATCTATGGCTTGAAGGAAATCTTCACGTTTCTTGGAAGCATTTGGTGAGGGAGTTCTGACTGTGTTGTCTTCCTCCTATTCCGTGCTTTGATCCTTTTTGTTCCTAAAAAAGGATTCTAGAGTTTTATTGCTGTTCTTACTTTGCTTCCTTCTCCTCATGTTGGCCAGTCAATTAGTTGCTTTATTTTTTTAGCTCTGTGGACCTCTGCTTCAAGAGGGGAAAGCTCTGTCTCAAATCCCTGGGTTTTTCACAGCTGCTGGAGCTATTAGGTGGGTACTTCAGCCCACACCAACTTTGGCTTTCTGAAAGTACACCCCAAGACCACAATCCGGATCCAGGCCGAATCAACGCAAGAGTTCTTGGCCTTTGATCAATCACTTTGGCCCCTCTGAGGTCTGGCCAGCAGCTCTGACCTTTTTACCCCAAAAATTTAGCTTGAATTCCATTGACCTTTCTCTTAGCCTCATTTCTTTGGCCATGATAAATGTGGACATTTATGGCCCCAGGTGCCACCAATCCACTCTATTGTAGACTCCAGCTGCAGCTTCTCCCAACCACCCAAGGGCCAGGCCGCATTTTTGGGCTGTGCTGGACTTGGCTCCCAGCATGCCATGATGAACCTGACCTGCCCAGCTGCTTTCACCAGATATGTGTTTTCTGTATTTTTGTGAGTTGTGGAGCCCTAAAATTAGTTTAGAGTAATATTTTCTGGGTATTTAAGGTGGCTGTGTGGGAGCTGA
Organism: Pseudocheirus occidentalis; assembly: GCA_028646575.1. Classification (NCBI taxonomy): domain Eukaryota; kingdom Metazoa; phylum Chordata; class Mammalia; order Diprotodontia; family Pseudocheiridae; genus Pseudocheirus; species Pseudocheirus occidentalis. The sequence continues at coordinate 59,401,237 of CM053600.1, forward strand.
GAAACTTTGCTGCTTCTACACCACCATCTTGGCTCTGCCCCCTGGAAAACAATATTTCAAGTTAGCTATGATTTAATATTAATTTCTAATAAATACTCAGATAATAGTTTTTGTATTTCATTTTAACACAATAATAATTAATACCAATTACTTATTTGACATTGGAAATGTTTCACGTACATTATATAATTCAATCCTCACAACAACAAGCTCTGTGTGTTTAGGGATAAGAAATATTAGTGCTAGTGTAACAAATGGGGAAACTAACTCTTAGAAACATGAAATTATTTGCCAGTTGTCATATAGCTAAATTATTTTCAGGGACAAGAACTGAGCCTTAATCTTCCTGACCCCAACCCAGCATAGTATCCAGTATGACACATTGCCACTTCACATCATCACCTGCAATTTTTCCACTATTAATTCATTATCATGATGTTAGAAAATAAATTCACTAAGATAACAAACCTCTATACAACCCAGAAAGATCAATAGATGTGCTGAAATGAGAGATAAAAGAGTATGTCATCTACCCTTTATATGCCAGAAAGATTCCTTTACATAACAATACATCAAGTTTCAATGGGTTTGAGGTCAATACTCACATCAATTCAAGGAAGTTTAAAAAAAATAGCAGGCTGGTGCCTTGTATTAAGTTCAAAGAAATTTGTTAATAAATAGGGACCCATTTGTGATATCTATTTATAAAAGCTTTTTGGAAGATCACGAGAATTCAATTTAGTGATTTTGAAGGATGTTCCTCAAGATAGTTTCTAATGCCAAAGAAAGATATTTTCTCCAAAATGAATAAAAATAAAGAAAACAAGAAAAAAGGAAGGACAGAAATATGAAAGGAAACAATGAAGGAAATAACAAAGGAAGGGGAAAACTACAGAATAAAAAAGAAAAATTTTGCTTTGAAAAATTTATGGTATGGGGAAAGTGGTATTGGTATGTTTGTGACAACAGATGTGGGGAAGGATGAGACCACTTTCCATAATACATTACTTAAATTTTATGATTAGAAATTTTTCCTTCTGTAGTGCAGATTTTCATTTCTTTCTTTTCTTGAAATGTTTTTTAAATTTTGCAGTGAGTTCCTGCTGGAAGAAAACCTGTTTGAAGTACCTTGTAACAAATATGTCAGTGTTAAGATGTTAGAATGAACAAATAATGCTGAACCAGAGTTGGTGATAGGTAATTTAGATATTTCTGTTGCACACTTCTTCAGGAAGGGTCAAAACTAGACTGATTTATTCAGTACCTATGGGTTAGAAGCAGTATTTCATGGGGAATAAATACTATCCAACTGCTAATGGATAGGTGTCCTGAGATGAATTTATTTTTTTTCTAGTCAGGGCTCCTAAGAAATTATGATTCACCAGTCAACTTAGTGTATCATGGAACTGTGCCAATTTTAACTAATAGTTTCTTTTTTTTCTCCAAAGAAATTTACAATGACAGTATTTTGTACGTGAAGTTGATATTTGCACACGTCATGCAGAACTTTTGTACCATGTTTACAGAACCTGGTCATATAATGGGTACATTTGCCAAGGACTGACCTACAGCAAGTAAGTAATAGTAATAATAATAATATGAAAGGGTAAAAAAAAGCCCATGCTTTTGATATGTTCTCATGGTGTGGGAGAAGAAGTCAAGGGGAGATGTTTTAATTAAATTCTGGAACTAAAATTATTTTGCCTCCATTGGTTGAAAAAATTTACCCACAACATTGTTATTTTTTGTTCTGTATCCTGATTTCCACCTCTCTGTCACTGTCTTTCTCTAGCTTTCTCAATCTGTGTTTCTGTCTATCTCTCTGACAATCTTTGTATATCTGTTGCTGTCCACCCCCAGTGTAAATTGGCTTACTTTATAAAAATCATGTTTCAGTTGCATTCTTTATTTTAAGAGTTAATGATAAATGACAATTCAGGACTTGTAATTTTAAAATAACAGAAACATAAATTGAGATAGTATGTTTTTCTTTATTGATAAAAATTATACTTGGGGTTTTGTAATACCAAGCAAAGAAGTACTTAATGCTTTGTTTCATCTATTTGGTCATTTAGCACCTTGTTTCAGTTCAAGTTTCTTTTAAGCTTTGCCTGTGACTATATCAAGTCTTAGTTAAGAAATAAACTTGTTAACCCCACAAATTGTGAACCTCTTTTGCTTATGCAACAGGAAGGGGAGGAGTTAATTACCATACAGAAGAAACCCAAGCTGTGAGAGAGCAGAACAGAGAAGAGAGCACTTTTTCTTTCTTTTTCTTTCTTTTTTTTGGAGGGAAATTGGGGTTAAGTGATTTGCCCAAAGTCAAATGGCTAGTAAGTGTGTCAAGTGTCTGATTCCAGATTTGAACTCAGGTCCTCCTAACTCCAGGGCCAGAGTTCTACTCACTATGCCATTTAGCCTTTCCAACTGCACCACCCAGCCACCCTGAAGAGAGCACTTTTGGTGGCAGAATTGAGAAGGAGAACTTTGTGTTGGCCAAACACTCTGTTTCTCTGTTCTCCTTGTGTTGATTTTTGTTTGTGACAGTTTTTCAGAAGCCCTGGCACCTTACTGGAAGCCCTGAAACAGGATTTTCTTGTTTTTTTATAGAAGTCCTGGGACCATACTGACCCCTTGTGTTGAGTTCTCAGACCTTGTTGGTGGGTCAGTGTTGGTTTTACAGCATATAGTGAATTTATGATGGTATCTGGCAGTGTTTATGAATATTATTGTGGTTCTGTTAAGCTTTGTCTTCCCAGAAACAGAAACTTCAAAGGGCTTGAGGTAGATTGGACACTGTGAGCTTCAGTATGGAACTCCATGAGGAAATGGACAAGGGACTGAAAGCGACTTATCTTCAAATCCAGGTGATGATTGGTTAGACTCAAGGAGGACCTGGAACCATTGAAAACCCATGGAATTTGAGAGCCAGCCTCAATGAAAGAGGAAAATACATCTCTTTGAGTACTTAATTCTGGCTGAGAAGATCATGATTTATTGTGGCCTAGGGTTGGGAGGGCATTGTACTCTTTACCCTGCAGGCCTTGAGGATGATAGTAAACTATTCTCCAATTAAGAAGAAAGAAGACCTTTTGAACAAGAAATTAAGATATTGTCACCTGGGGTAGAGAACTTTTACCTTTGTACTTTTTGTTCTTTAAGGAGGCTTGCTCCTTAAGCATGACTGAGCATGCTTAAGGACTTACTGAATGATATATTTTGTCTAAAATTATGTGACCACTTTGGTGAAAACTATGTGGCCACTTCTGTGATAATTTTTTAAGTTATACCATTGTGAATGCAGCACTTTGGTTTCTGTGAATGTTTTACTTTAATTTACTTTTGAATAGAGAGTTCACTATAATACATGATCAGGACATTAGAACTATCCAAAGAAACACTGTTCCAGAAAGCTTCTCCTTCTTGGCTTTATAAGTTTTCATGTGTAATGGAGGAGAAATAATTTTATTCAAGTATTTATTATGACACCATGAATTTTGGAAGAATGTTTTAAGGCCTTGATAAAAGACATATACAACCTAATATGTTTCTCTTTCCCCATGACAAGGGACTGTCATAGACAGCTGGTCACTGATCCTTGAAATTGTCACAGTCAGTAAACTTTAAAAGGAATGACTTTGCTTCTGTTTCTGTTTTGAGCGTGTGGAGACTCTGTGAAGTTTTATTTTTATGTGCCTTGAGGTAGGAGGTGATGCTTTCCATCCAAACAGTTTCTTTCATGTGAGAATAAGAACACACACTCAGTGATTGTAAGACCTGGCCCCTTGGCTCTATATGTTTCTTTCCCTGAACATTCATGAACAAACTGACTCTGAGAAGGATGTTTTCAACTTTGGAGATAATCTTATGAGTGAATAAACTTTGAAGTTCATATGTTCCTCAGTTTGAATATATTAGAATCAGGAGGGTTTTTTTTTTCCTGCCGTTTTACTCTTCTCCAAGAAGGTTGACTCTCTTAAAAATTTCATGGTGTCACAATACAAAGAGAGAAAGAAAAACTCAGAGAAAGAGAGAAGAACTCAGTAATGTGGTGATACCATCATCTCACTGAAATACTATAGCTTAGAGTCTAAATAACACAGAAAGTTTATGTGACTTTCTCACTGTGACACACATACTATGTTTCAGGATGATTCAGGAAAGTTCAGATTTTCTTATACAAGGTACTGCATTCTTTCTTTCACTTCAGGGTTACAAGTCCAGAATAAGCAAAAAAAATGTACATTACTTTGAAGTTTGCAAACCATTTATACATACATTATCTCATTTGAGTGTGATAAAAAATGTTATAAGTCAAGTAAGTACTTTAGGTTTCACTCTTTGTATTTTGCATATGGATAACTAAAACTTAGCAATGTTAGTCCATGCTCATGTAGCTTGTAAAAATGTGAGACAAGAGGCAGAGTGAAGATGGTTGTGTAGACACAGGAAAATTCCACAAGCTCCCCCCTAATACCACCTCAAATACCTATAAAATATTACTCTAAACAAATTTTACAGCTCCAGACTGTACAAAAATGACAGAGCAACAATGCTTCCTCAGAAGGCAGCCCAACAGGTAGTCATTGCAGCACACCAGAAGCAGAACACAGCCCTATGTGGTTTCAGCCTGAGGTTACTGAGGAAAAGCCACGGTTGTAACATTCAGGAGAATGGATCATCAGCAGCTGTGGCAATTTCCAGAACCACCAACACACAAGAGCAAAGGAGAATGGGAAAAGGCCAGTGGAACTGGACTAAATTTGGGGGAGAGCACAGTTGAACTGCCTTCAGAGCTAGAAGCTGTCTGAAGTAGTGGCTCTGAAGTGACCCCTAAGTGGTTTCTTCAGAAGCTCCCAGCCTGCAGATTGCAGGGGGGCCTAGAGATCATTCAGAGGTGAAGTGATCTTGCCTTGAGCTGTCTGGATCATATCGTGGTCTCGGGTGGTGGTTCTGAAGCATGTTTTCAGTGAGTCAGAGCTGGCGGGGGGAGGAGGCTGCAAAATTGGCAGCCTCTTACTAGCTCTGGCAGCTGTAAAAACCGCAGAGATTTGTGACAGAGCTCTGCTCTCGAAAGCAGAGTTTTACTACTGAGCCCAAAAGCCAAGTAATTGACTGGCAACATGAGCAGGCAAAGGAAGGAAAACAAGGTAAGCAATATAACTTTAGATTCCTTTTTGGAGACAAAAAGGACCAAAGCATGGAACAGAAGGAAGTCAACACATTCAGAACTCCCATACCAAAAGCTTCCAACAAAAATATGAACTGGATAGAGGCCATAGAGGAGTTTAAAAAGTATTTTGAAAACCAAATAAAGAAGTGGAGGAAAAATTGGGAAGAGAAATGAGAATGAAGCAAGAAAATCATGAAAAGAGAGTCAGCAACATAACTGAAGAAAACAACACCTTAAAAACAGACTAACTCAAATGACAAAGAAGGCCCAAAAAGCCAATGAGGGAGAAGAATGCCTTAAAAAAGTCAAATTTGCCAGAAGGAAAAAAAGAATTTCAAAAGCTTGCTGAAGAGAACAATTCCTTCAGAATTAGAGTGGAGGAAATGGAAGCAAATGACTTTATGAGAAATCAAGATACTATTAAACAGATCCAAACAAATAAAAACAGAAGGCAATGTGAAATATCCATTAAAAAACACTGACTTGGAAAATAGATCCAAGAGAGACAATTTAAAAATTATTAGACTACATAAAAGCCACGATAATAAAAAGAACCTAGAAATAATTCTTCAAGAAATTCTCAAGGAAAACTGCGCAGATATTTTAAAACAAAAGGACAAAAAAGAACTTGAAAGAATTCACCAATCACCTCTTGAAAAAGATCCCAAAAGAAAATACCTGGGAATGTTACAGCCAGGTTCTGGAGTTACCATATCAAGAAAAAATATTACAAGCTGCCAAAAAGAAACAATTTGAATACTGTGGAAACACTATCAGGATAACACAGGGTCTAGCAGCTTCTACATTAAATGATAGAAGGGCCTGGAATATCAAGGGAGCTAGGATTAAAACCAAGAATCACTTACCCAGTATAAGGTTTCAGGGGAAAATATGGTCATTCAAGGAGGAGGAGGACTTTCAAACACTCAATGAAAAACAGAGAACTGCAGAGAAAATTTGGCATTCAAACACAAGAATCCTGAGAAGGTAAACATAGAAAAGAAATCATAAGGAACTTTTCAAAGTTGAGCTATTTAAATGCCAAGATGGAAAAATGAGAATTGTAACTTGTGAAACTTTTCTCAGTATGAGGACAGGTGAAGGGAATGTAAATGTGTATGTATATCTAGATATAGATATAGATATAGATACTTGTATTGATATAGATAAATATAGATTTAGATAGATATTTATATTTATTTATGTATTTTTATATGTGAATATATGTGTATGCTTATATATGTATGTATATATGTTTATACTCACTTATATACATATGCATATGTATATATATACACACATATATATATATATATATGTCTGCATAAGAGGATGCATATGCATATGAATTCTTAGGGGAGTGCAGATATTTTTGTGTATGCAGACAGAGGGCACAGGATCAATTGAATAGGAAAGGATGATATTTTAAAAGGTGAAAACGTGAAGTGGGACTGGAATAGAATGAGAAGAGACAGGGAGAGGCAGAAGGAGGTTAATCATCTCATATAAAAGAGGCAAGGGATAACTGTTACAGTGGAGTGGAAGAACAGGAAGGCAAAAAGGGAATGGATCAATCTTACTCTCATTGAATTAGGCTTAAGGAGGAAATTACATACACTCTAATTTGGGTGTCTTGACCTACAGGTGAGTAGAGGGGAAAAGAATGAGAGGGGGGATGATGGAGGAGATGGGAGGTTGGGGGGAGGGTTGTTAGAAGTACACACTTCTGTAAAGGAATAGGGACACAATAGAGAACAGAACAACTGGAGGGCAGGATAGAAAAGAGGGATATAAAGTCAGTGTCACACAACTTGTCCATTACGGAGATCTGTGTAACTACGTATGTATGGCCTGTATTCAATTACCTGTCTTTCCATTGGGGGTGGGTGACAAAAGAGGAATGGGAAGAATCTAGAATTTAAAGTCCCAAAATAAAATGATAAACATTATAACAATAATATAAACATTATAATTAACAATAATAATACTAATAATAATAATTGTTGTTGCTGTTGCTGTTATTGTTATTGTTAGTATTTACATACAACTGGGAAATAAGATATACAGGCACTGGGATAGGGACATCCATCTTACCCTACCAGAAAGTCAGAGGGGTAATGGGGGAGGATGTAGAAGAGAGCAGATTAGGGGAGCTGGCATACTGTAGGATTGCTATTTTGGGGTGGTGGGTAGGGGAAAGAAGGGGAGAACATTTGTAACTTAAAATCTTGTGGAAATCAATGATGTAAACCAAAAAATAAACAAAAGTTAAGAGTATTAGACGTGATTTTTTTCTTCCTTTAGATTTTGCATCTCCTTTTTTCAGTTGGTTAACTTTCTTTTCACAATCACCTTGTTTTTCCTGTTTCATTCTTAGAAAAAATATCTCTCTCATTAGATTTTTAATTTTTTTAAAGTTCTTTTATGAATTCTTTTCAAGCTGGTGAGTATTTGATATTACTCTTTGGGATAGTAGAGACTTTTGTTTTTGATTCTATGTCCTATTCTGATAAGATAAACCTTGGTTTTCTATTTTCCCATAGTAACTTTCTATAATGGGGTTCTTTCTCCTTTGCCTTCTCATTTTTTATAGCAACTTGTTATTGTTCTACTCTATTCCTGGGGTATAAGGGATGGTGCCTCTGGCCCCAGATATTTTCAGTTTTCCCCTCTGCCCTGTAACTGAAACCAAGAACTCTACCTTCCTGAGAGTCTAAAGCCCTGCACCATCGCTTCTACATTCACTGGGTTTGTGCTATTTCCTTCACTCCCAGAGCCACATATTGGCAGACAGATAGACTCCTGGGTCTGGAGTCCCTTATCAGCATAAGCCCCATTAATTTTCTGCTGCTTAGATGCCCAAAATTTTGTAGGGGATGTGGAAGGGCGTACAATGTATGAAAATTCCTGTGTCTGGGACCAAAGCCTCCCCCCCCCCAGATACATCTTACCCCAGGGTTTTCTGCATAATTTTTAAGGGGAGTGTAATGCCATGAATAAGAAGCTTCCCAAAGGAATGCTTTTAAGGTTTGGATTACACAGTATAATGAACAGTCCAAATTATTTCTTTAAAAATCAAGGCAACATTCAGAACAAATCACAATATAATATACAATATATTACATCTTATCACAGAAAATCACAATATAGTGTTCACAATAGTTTAACATTAGAATGGCCACATAGTTTTCACTACACTGACCACAGTATTTAGAACAAAGAACCAAAGAATAATCATGTGGTTTCCCTAAGGAGGGAAATCCTTCTTACTTAAACATTCAGTCATTTCACAATACAATAATCAATCTTCCACTCTTGGGGGCAATCATAAGTTAACTTAATCTGTCACTTATCCAGATTTACAATTACTAAGCATCATTAATCATTAAATAAAATCATTGGAAAATCACACAAACCCTGCTGCCCTCTGTGTCTAGTACACTTCAATTTCATCATGTGTCCAAGGGGAGGTCTTTTCTTCATCTTGACTTGGAGTGGTCTCTCAGATTCCCTGGATTTTCTTCCATGGTCCCACCTCCTACCTGAATCCACCAAACAGTCACCTGGACACAGGAGCAGACAGCTTGCAAGTCCTTGTCCAGTCCTCTGGCAAGTTCCTGATACACCCTGAAGTTCACAGGGCCCATCACATCTAAACAGAACAGAGTTCACAACTTCTGTTGCCTGGAACTCAGGGATCAACCAAGTCACTGTTGTGTAGAGAAATAAGAGCAAGCAGAGACTTGGGTTCATGATAAATTTAGATGTGCATTTATTGATTAAGTGTGTGACTGCCCAAGTGATCAGCATTCAAATGAGTAATGATTTCTGGATTTTCAGATCTTGGTTATATGGGCTAAAAACCACAAAATTATAATAGGGAGGGGAGCTAGCAGAAGTTATGATGTACAGAAGCAAATAAAATCCATTGATTAAATCTATATGACTCAGGGGAGTATGGTGTAAAGGTACAATGGGTCCAATCATTAACTGGGTGGAGGGCACAGGGTGGATGAGCAGGGATGACAGGAACTGGAATTTCCCATGTTGTATTCAGAGGGGGATGGAATTCCCAGAACAGGCCATGATCATGCTCCAGGCAAAGGGGTTGGAAGCTTTCCTTGCTCAGCAGGGCAGGACAGGATGGTACTTACATAAGATCCTTGCACCATAATGAACCTGGTACACTATAATGATGCAAGGAAAAAATATGAAATACTGATTAGGGGAAACAGAGTCAAGGAACACCTTGAGCAATATGCCCAGACATGCCTCAAGCAGTTTCAAGCTAAAACACAAAACAGGCATGAAATCAGAAATACAAAAGTAACTTAACAGTGGGCAACAAGTCAGGTGGTGTGTAGTGACCTGGGATTTGGGTTTCGGTACAGCACCACAAACAAAGTCTTATCCTGATCATGCTTCTTCATTCCTCTAGCAGTTTGGCTGACTCTAGCACCCAGAAGGAATCTCAGCCTTCCAGGAGGCAGCAGCTTCAACCTTCACCAGATTCTGGTCTCGAGAAAAACTCCAACTCAGTTCTCAGTCATGTTCCAGATGCTGAGAGAGAAACTCTCTCTGTCTCTGTCTCTGTCTCTGTCTCTGTCTCTCTGTCTCTGTCTCTGTCTCCCTCTCCCTCTCTCTCTCTCTGTCTCTC
>CM053600.1:59411166-59424929 GCA_028646575.1 Pseudocheirus occidentalis
AGAGTTCACACCTTCTGTCTCTCTCACAGGAGAGAGTTCACACATTCTGTTTCTTTCAAGAGGTACTTAGCCCTCAATTACTAAGGGCTAAGTATCTGCTAAATTAATTACTTTTTCAGGGAGCTAGCCTGGAGGTGTTTACAATTCAAATGGGTCAGACTTTAGTCCTGGTATTTTTCTTTGGATCTTCTCCAATTGTCACAGGAGACTTACTATTTGGTTCAACTCTTGCTCATTTTTACTACTCTATGTTAACACTGAGCCATAACTTTTTCTTGTTTGTGTGGAAAATCTAGAGAGCTTAGAATCTTCTCTATTTTTCTCCTATCTTTCTAGAATGCTCTGAACATTATTTATTTGTCAATTTATATTATCCTTGATTAAAAAATATTCTCAGAAAAGAATTCAAATGTGATAAGTAAATATGACTTCAGATAAAATGTTTTTAGACAAGGGACCACATCTTGTGGATTGAACTCGGTCCACTTAATTGACTAAAATTGTCTGGCACTAAAATTTCTGGGTTACTGAGTATGAAGGCAATGACCATACATTAGCTGTCAGTAATCCATGATATTTTGCACAAATTTATAGTTCATAGTCAGTTGTTCAGTTGTTTTGCTTCAGACAAGAAGTCAACATGAGGGGCTTAATCCAACTTAGAACCATAATAGCAATAAGAATTAGGTAAGAGGTCATGCTGTCTGACTGGGAAATTTTAGTAAGTTTTAGTACTGTGTTCTGGAGAAGTAAAAGAAGTACACAAGAAAGTTAAATGCATTGGCCTACAAAGCAACCAAGGAAATAGGAGCAAAATTGACAGAATAAAAAATAAAACTATATGAATCCTAGAGAGTAGATTGTTGAAAGCTTAAAGTATGAAGAGAAAAATGTAAATGCCTTGAGGACAGAACTTATTTCATACTTTAAAAAAATCTCCAATCCAGACCCAGTACATAATAGATACTTAATACATACTTGTTAATTTGCTGAATTATACCCAACCTAGTTGAGTTGAATTAAAAGATTAAATCAGTAAGGGGTTGAAGAGAGAGGAAATTAAACCAGAAATAACAGAATTCAGAATAATGATGGGGATAAAGGGGAATTTTTTAGTCTAAATCAATGCTGGAAGCTCTGGTTATTGGGCTAAATATGCTATCCTCATTCTCCCTTATGACTGAGAGGACTCCTGTCTCCAGGATCTTATAAAGACCCAGATCCTGACATTAATAAATTTGTAAAATCATGGCTGTTTGCCGTATGAAAATGATCTACCTTTGTGAAGGACATGAACAATTCAATGGAAGCAACTTCCCTTGTGGAGGACCACTGAAGTGTAAATAAACTTGGAAGAATAGAGCTATATCTCTTAACTTATTTTGGTTAGCGTAGTAATGTCATATCATAGTGACATTTCACATATAAAATCAAGCATTTTCTTATATGTGCATATATGTATACATATGTATCTAACTATCCATCTATATACCATCCATTTATCTTTCCATCCTCAGGTGCTCAGTTGAGGCTTGCTTAGCATGCATGCAATAAATATATGAATTCTTCCAATCTCCCCCTTGCTCACATCATAATTGCGCACTCTTTTGCTCCTACAGCTCCTCATTGGTGAGAGCATCACAAGTATACCAAATACTATGAAAGATTCAAAGGAGAAATTACTTAAAACTTAGGAGAAGAGTAGGAGGTTCTTTACTGCAGTTCTAGCTACATGAAAAATTCATCCATCTGCATTATCTAATCATTTTTTCTCCTTTCCTCAATGTCATGTTTGAGATCACTGGTATGCTCTATTAGTCTGAACATGTCTTGTACTGGTGCACATGTCACAGTTCATTCGTTCTACTATTCTGCTAAATGCATATAAATTATTCTGTGCATTTATTGAGCAGTATTTATTATGTTCATTTCATTTGGATATGGAAATTGTGCTTCTTTAATTTTTTATAGAAATGTGCCCTTAGGTAAGATCAGAAGATGGAAAACAATTTGCTTTGATTTGATAGATTATTGTGATGATTTTTAAAGCAAATTCTCTTGTTGGTTTGTACTCAACATTCTATGTTGTAGTGTGTACATATATGCATGAGTTTGTATATGTATATATATGTCATTGTTTCTTGTTATGGGGGAGGCAATTACTCCACTCCTCCAATTGGAAAATGGAGTATAGTTATGATACTAGAACGAAGATATATTTTTTTCAAATTTGTGCCAAGGTGAAAGGTAGCATGTTAAAAGAAAATTTAAAATTTAAATTCAAAATTTTACTTTTCAACAGATATAAGTTAAATTATAGTTACTTTTATTAATAGTGTCATGGAACCAAAGATGTAAATGATTACTTTTTCTGTTTGCATATATGAGATACATGGTGTTTGTTGCTAATTAAGTAGTAGTAATGTGTGTGTGTTCTTTTTTCTTTCTTTTTTTAGTCTTGACTCATGTTATTGAGTAGTTTTACTTGATTGCAATCATTGCATGTTGTCAACTGGATCCAGTCAATTCAAATGTTTTAGAAGAGAATAAGAAAAAAGAGATACCCATTTTCTGCCTGCATGACAAAGGAGGGTGGTATATTTCACCCGGAGTTGATTTAATGAAAGAGCAGCTATTAAAATGGAAGTGATTATCTTATTTTTTTAGTATTTTGATTACATGAGAGATATTTTATTTTCAGCATTTCTTGTAGACCCTGAAAAAGGAAAGAGCTGATAACCAAACTCTAATGTAGCAAATTGCTCTTTATTTAAAGATGCATTTGAAAATATGAATTGGATTTTATGATCTGGCACATAATGATGGCACAAAAAGATAAAAATAAAGTGCCAGGACAAAAATGTTCTTTTCTCCCCTCTGAATAAATGTATATGTCAGTCACATATCTGTCAACGTATCTGCTGAATGAGTGGCATGCCTTAAGTAACTAAAAGCAAGAGGAAAAGTAACTAACAAGAGGAACAAAAAAGAGAGAAGGCAAAATTGACAGACTACATAAGGGAAGATTCCTCCATACCCAAAGAATGCATTCAGCTAGAAGAGTACATTCCATCTGGCAGAGGAAGAGTGACTAGGAAGCAATTATTAGGGAGACAAATATACATAGAAATTCAAAAGATAATCATTGGATCCTTACATGTGAATACTCAAGTATATTATAGACTTATATGCTTAGTAACTGTGTGATACTGAGGAAAAACACTCTATTTTCTTCAGTATCTTCATTTTTAAAAAGAACATAATTGTGTCACTGCCAAAAATTGTTGTGAAGATAATAGGAAAGAACGTTCATATTGTGTTTCATATATTTTAAAAGCCATATAAAAACTAGTCATTATTGTCACTATTGTTAAATATTATTGCAGATTTCTCTCTGAGACACTAAGCTAGAAGTCATTTTAGATGTTTCTGTTTTTTTTATAAATTACTTTATTTTAATTTTCAACATTTATTTCCATGTTTTAAATTTTCTCAACCTTCTTCCCTCCTCCCTCCCCAAGACAGTATAAAGTACAATATAGACTCTACATTTACATTCCTATTAAACATACTCTCACATTAGTCATATTAAGTAGAAGAATTAGAATGAATGGGAAAAATCCTAAGAAAGAAAAAACAAAACAAAAAAATATGAATAGTATACTTCAATCTCCATTCACACTCCTCATTTCTTTCTCTGGATGTGGATGACATTTTTCCATCATAATTCATTTACAATTCTTTTAAATCCTTGCATTAATGAGAAGAAATAAGGCTATTTAAGTAAGTCATTACATATTGTGGCTGTTACTGTGCACAACCTTCTCCTGGTTCTGCTCAATTCACTAGCATCAGTTCATAGAAGTCTTTCCAGGCTTTTCTGAAGCCCTCTTGTTCATCATTTCTTATCCACAATAGTATTCCATTATATTCATGTACCACAACTTGTTCAGCCATTCTGCTATTGATGGGCATACTCTCTATTTCCAGTTCTTGGCCACCACAAAAAGTGCTGCTAAAAATATTGTTGTACACGTGGATCTTTTTCCCATTTCTATGATCTCTTTAGGATACAGCCCTAAAAGTGGTACTGCTGGGTGAAATGTTTCTATTTCCCTTTGTATATAAGTTATTTTTTAAACTAACTTTTTTTAAACTAAGCTAAAATCTTGATTGCTCCTAGCTAAACAGGCTTATTAAACGACATTTTAGAGAAGGTTAAAATGATTCTTGTCTTAAGAGACATTAAGAGACATTCCCCTACCTGGGAAATGGAGCAGTTCAAATAAGTTCTTTCAGCTGGACATTTTCTCATCCTGTAACTGAAATAAAGTTCCGTATTATTCTTGAACTCTTAAAATATCCTCACATTTCATGCCTCTGGCATAAAAGTGATTAAAAATAGCATCTCCTCCTCAGAAAATACTTGCCTGCATAGATGCTCATGTGATTAGGGTCTGGTTGATAGGTGTTTATTGCTGAGTATAGTTCAAGGTGAAAATTATAGAAATTTATGCTTTATTTGAAAAATAATGAAAATTTTAAAAATTTCACTTTGTTTTATATGCTTTTTGCAGATTTTATAGTGTCACCTTTTGACCATTTATATTTCATCTGAAATTGCTTTGTATTATACTTCCTGAAAAAACAGTCTCTCATTGTCCTACTTCAAAATATCTGCATAAAGCAAATGTCTAAGCCAAAAGTTTTATGTATAGATATCCTTATATAGAAAAACCTACACACATAATGTATGATTGCATATACATTTTTATTTCCATTAATTTCTTGTTTTCTTTTTCTTATTAAAGGGTGGAAGGTAGGGCAATTGGGTTTGAGTGACTTGCCCAAGGTCACACGGCTAGTAAGTGTTAAGTGTCTGAGGCTGTATTTGAATTCAGGTCCTCCTGACTCGAAGGCTGGTGCTCTATTCATCTCACCACCTAGCTACCCCATATTTCTATTAATTTCTATTAAAACTTACCTTTATTTTAAAAGTATCTTATTGAAAGATCATTAAAACACAGCAAAAGCTTTATATTTCAATTAGGTGACTTAATATTTTCCTCCCATTATCTAATGCACTTGATATTTAGCTTTTCACTTAAAAAAGAACTCTACAGGGAAAAAGGTCATATTAATTATTGCAAGTTACACCTACTGGCACTCAATAAAATAGTTTTTGTTGTACGAATGAAATACAAGGAAATCATTATTTGATAGTAAGAAATAAAATAAAAATGGGCATCCATTTTTAATTTGCAGGTCCTTGATTGAGTGAACAAAATCTCCTGAAGAGTAGAACTCATTTCTCTGATATAATATCAGTTAAAGTTTATTTAATTGGCCATACCTTCTAAAAAGTCTTACTTGGAATAGAATTCCAACATAATTTCTTTTTACTTAGTTTTTACAGTAAATCATTTTAAAATATTATCTTGATCTATTTCATAATCACTAGAACATACTCCTATTATACATGCTATTACTAGCATTACTTTGGGGCATCTATATAGCTAATGGGTACAATGGATTCTATTCATTGTATGTGGAGTCACAAAGCCCTGCATTCAAATACTCTCTTAGGTATTTATTAACTATTTAATCCTGGCTTTGTCATTTACCTTCTTTTATACTCAATTTAATTATATATGCATATATGTGTGTATGTGTGTGTGAGTATATACGTGTGTATACATATGAAATAAATACTCACAGAATTGTTGAAATCAAGTGGGTTTATATTGTTTTACATGCCATTTAAATATTGCCTATTTTATAAATCCTGGGCTTGGCAAACTTTACAAAGTGTTTGATAAATCAGAAATGTCAAGTACTTGGTTGCAGGCCTTATTAGGTCTTAATATTCCTGATTGCCACCTAAACAAGATTAAAACTTAATTGGGAAATATTTAATTAAAAGGAGAATATAGATAGTATTACAATATTTTAATTCAATATATAGCCCAGAGGAATACTTATATACAGTTTAGTGGCTTAATTTGTATTTAGCTGTGATACCACTGTTATAAAGATTCCGTGTTCTTCTTCTGGCATGCTGGCAATAGGATAAAGACATTCGGGACTTGAGAAGATTCCAAGAGGCTATTTACTGAATGCTCTGATGGAGACAGCAGAGGCAAGAAATGACTCTCTAAGACTGACCATTCTAATCTCTTTCCAATACCAAAATATAGAAATTGAAAAGGGGAATCTGATAGTATCAGCTAGCCAATGTGTCTCTGAAATTCAATGCATGTTTCAACTCACAAAATGCTAAATTGTGCTAACAAGTATAATGGCTTTGAAAGTTCTTCCATCTATAAAAATATTGCATACTATAATTATAAATGAATAAACAAATAGAAAGAAAAATATCTGAAATAGTTCATTTATTTACCTTTTGAAAAAGCAGTGATGATCTGCAGAAATAAAGCAGTGCTATATAGCACTGACAATTAGAATCCTTGATTTGGGATCATTACTTTCTTATTTATCATGTAGAAAAAATATTTTAAACTTCATAAGAAGAAGAATAAAACACCCATATGTAAGACCAATTATTTTATGCAGTTATGCTAAATGACACTGGTGCACACTTCTTGTTCTGCTACCATAGGCAGAATATTTATCTAAATCTTTTGCAAAGATATTTAATTAAAAATCATAAATATAAAGCATCAATTGCATGAAATGATTATATTTTTTCTTAGCATTTAGAAGAGACATATTACTTTGCTACCAGATTTTGAAACACTATGTTTCAAAAATAATATGGAATTTTTATCTTGGGTCCCAGCTCTAGGGTTATTCATATTTAGGATGTGTCATAAATATGGTGACCAAAGTAATCTTTGATGAAAATTCTTACAATATAACCCTTCTCCTTATGAAGCTTTTGCTATTCTCAATTTTTTTTGTTTTTTTTTTCCTTTTTCTATTGCAATCTACCTTCACTTCTCTCTTTTAACCATTTTATGTTCAGTTATAATTTATGGTCATTTGTGGGAGTCACAAAGCTTTTAAGATGAATGTCTATATAACTGTGACATGTTAACCCACTTCTATGTAAATTCAGGTTGGTTTGTTTTGGGTAATAAGAAACCATTGCTCTCCAAGTAAATTGTGGGAGAGTTCAATATATTGAGTAACGTATCCATAATATATGAAGGAAAGAAAATGGGCCACAAAATCCATTCAGACACAAGTTTATCTTTCAAAAATGTTTTCACTTGCACTTGAATATAGAAAGAATGCCATTAACATGGTTGTTGGACAACATATTTACTGAAAATGGTTGGCAAGAGTAAATAAAAATTCTTTCATGCATGGTTTAGTAAAGCATTGCCCACTCTGTTAAGACAAACAATTCATACGAAAAATTTGATTACGAATTTGAATATTTTATCTTTTTAAAGCATTCAGCATCTCTGTTTAACTATATGCCAACTAAGAAATAATCCCATGAACATTAATTACACTTACCAAAAGCAGAGAAATTTATAGAAACTGGAGGAGGAGACCAAGAAGCCTAACTAATTCCAGCCTTACGGGAGGTGTTTCAAGTGCGCACATTGTACTTAGACCTTTGATCTCTATGAAATTTATATTCATGGTGGTCTAAAATAAAGAAGAGTGAAGAAAATAAAAATGTAAAGACAATGGCCCAGGGCAATATAAAGATACAGTTATATTTTAACATTTTTTTACATAACAACAGCAATAATATCCTGGATTTTAATTTCGTTTTTGCATCAAGGAGCTTAAATAACTTTATAAAGTCAAAGAAACCTGCTCTACCTTCAGTCAAGTCAAACATTCCTCACTCTTTTATGGAAAGATAACATGCATAAAATTTGAAATATATATTCTAATCAAAACATATTTTAATGCAATCAAAAAGATGAAGTTGGGGCGGCTAGGTGGTGCAGTGAGTAGAGCACCGGCCCTGGAGTCAGGAGTACCTGTGTTCAAATCCAGCCTCAGACACTTAACACATACACAAAAAAACCTAGCCGTGTGACCTTGGGCAACTCACTTAACCCCAACTGCCCTCCAAAAAAAAAAGCAAAAAAAAAAGATGAAGTTTATACAGCAATGACTAAACGGCAAATGATTGAGAAATACGATGGTGGGGAAAATGAATCAGTGGTAAAATATTTAGAATATTATAAAGTGCTTATCAATATCCATAAAGTATTTAAAATTGTTTTCCATATGTTACTTGTTTTGCTATGTAATCACATACTTTTACTATATATGTGGGTGTAACTTTAAATTTTTACTTTATTTATGTTTGTATTTTATTTTCATTACTGTCTATATCCCTCACTTTTCCTCTTTCAATAAATCATTCCTTGAAACAGAGTGGAAAAAAATCAGTTTGGTAATACCAAACAATGAATCTCCTATGTTTGTCATATAAGCATTCTACTTACACAGTCACTCATCTATACAAGAGGAAATGGAGGTACATAATTTCAGTTCCATGAGCCATGAAAAATAAAGATAAAAGCACAATATTCAATTTTATTTATTCTAGTCTTTTTTCCCCATTTACTTCCTTAAAGTCAGTATTTATTTTCTTGATTCTACTTAATTCATTCTGCATCAGTTTATATATGCCTTGCCCTATTTCAGAGTGTTCACCTGAGCTCTCCCAACATCCCTCTTCAACAAACTTTAAGTTAAAACCTCAAATCAAATTCCAGAGTCCTATAATCAACAAAATCAGAGTGAGACATTCTTCCAGACCAAGACATCTTGGCAGGGTAGAAAGGTTCCTTTGTGGAAAGTCACTAGTTCAAATACTCCTGCTGGCAGGGGAACATGTCCACTACCATGAGGATTTAATGGTAATTAATTTAAATTTGAATACCCATTTTAGTATGGTAAGTAAGCAGGTACTTAGCCCTTAGGAACTAATCAAACCTTTGTGAAAGAAGCAGAAGGTGTGAATTATGTTTCTGACATAACAGGAAGGAGTTGGATGAAACAGGAAGCCAATGTGTGTGTGTGTGTGTGTGTGTGTGTGTCTCTGTGTGTGTGTCTGTGTATGTGTATGTGTGTGTGTGTGTGTGTAAGTAAGAAAAGCCAGAGAGTGACATTCAGAATTTTATCCTTACAAGATCCAGATTGAAGAATCCTGGAGACTGAAGCCACCTGAGAGAAAGAGAGGGGAAGGGGAGAGAGAGAGAGAGAGAGAGAGAGAGAGAGAGAGAGAGAGAGAGAGAGAGAGAGAGAGAGAGAGAGAGAGAGAGAGAGAGAGACAGAGAGACAGAGAGAGAGACAGAGAGACAGAGAGAGAGAGAGACAGAGAGAGAGAGACAGAGAGTTTCACTCCCAGAATGTGGAAGCTGACTGAGAACAGAGTTGGAATTTTATTGAGACCAGAATCTAAAGTTGCTGCTGAGAAGGCTGCTGGGACGGCCAAAGTTGTTGCTTCCCACTGGAAGGCTGAGGTTTTTTATGAGTCCTAGGGTCAGATGACCTGCCCATAGGACTGAAGAAGCATGACTGGGATGCTAAGACTTTGTTCCTTGCTTGGTGGATCCTTGAGTTCCCAGGAACAGAAGTTGTGAAGGTTTTAAGATGTGCATGGACCCTGTGAACTTCAGCAGTGTGTAGCAGGAACTGCCCAGAGGACTGGACAAGAACTTAGAATCTGTCTGCCTCTGAATCCAGGTGAGTGTTTGGTGGATTCAGGTAGGAGCTGTGACCATGGAAGGGAATTCAGGGAATCTGAGAAACCACCCCAAGTCAAGATGAAGAAAAGGCCTCTCCCTGGATATTGAATGCTATGATGAAATTGAAGTGTACTAGCAACAGAAAGGTAGAGGATTTGTGTATTTTCTAATGATTATGCTAACTGTTTAATGATACTTCATAGTTGTGAATCTGAATAAATGACTGATTAAGTTAACTGATGGAGGGTTTGTGTATTTTTTAATGATTTTATTTAGTGATTAGTGATATGTAGCAATTGATTGCGAAGTAAGTGAGTGATTAAGTTACTCTAGTTGCCCCATGAGTGGAAGACTGACTTGTATTCTGAAATGATTGAATGATTAAGTAAGGAGGCAAAGATCCTTAGGGAAAGCAGATGATTGTTCTTTTGTGTTTTGTTCTAAATACTGTGAGCACTTTGGTGAAAACTACGTAGCCATTTTAAAGATAAGCTAGTGTGGACACTATAGAGTGATTTTCTGTGATAAGATGTAATGTTTTCTATATTGTGTCTTGATTTGTTGTGAATGTTTTCCTTTGATTTGTTTGTGAATAAATAGAATGTTCACTATACTGTGTAATCCGAACTTTAAAAGCGGTTCCCAGCTGCATTCTTTTGAGAAACTGCTAGTGCATGGCATTGCAGTAAGGTACAGAACACACAGTAGCAATTGACTATAGTAATCTAATGTTTGATAAAACAAAAAAATTCCAATTTCTTGAAAAAGAATTAATTATTTGACAAAATCTTTTTAAAAAACTGCAAAAGAGTATGGTGAAACTAGGCATAGAAAACATTCCTGGCCATAGACGAAGGTAAGGTAAAATGGGTACGTGATTTAGACAAAAAACGGGGATACCATGAGCAAATAAGCAAAATCAAAGAATAATTTACCTACCAGATCTATGAAAAAGGGAAGGATTTATGATCAAAGATGAGATAGAGTATATTATGAAATGAAAATGAATATTTTATTACACTAAATAAAAAAGTTTTTGCAGAATGTTAATGCAACCAAGATTAAAAGGAAACCATAACATGGGTAAAACAATTTTTTACAGTCATTCCATCTGATAAAGGTCATGTTTTTAAAATATGTAGAGAACTGAGTCACATTTATAAGAGTACAAATCATTCCACAGTTGATAAGTGGTCAAAGGATATTAACAGACAAATTTCAGATGAAGAAATTAAAACTATCTATAGTAATATTTTTAAAAATGCTGTATGTAACCATTAATCCAAGTAAGAAAATTATAAGAACTCTGAGGTACCTCTCACAGAAAAGATGGACTAATATTACAATAAAGGAAAATTATAAATGATGAAAAAGAGATGGGAAAATTGGAACACTAATGCATTGTTCCTGGTGTTGTGAACAAATCAGTCATTCTGGAGAGTAAGTTGGAATGATGTCCAAAGGGCTATCAAAGGGAAAATTTCCTTTAAACAAGCAATGACACAAGTATTTCTGTGTCCCAAAGAGATATTTGAGAATGGAAAAGGATCCATATAAAAAATATTTATAACAGCTCTTTTTGTGGTGGCAGAGAAATAGAAATTGAGAGGATGCCCACCATTTGGACTTTGGCTGAACAAATTGTGGCATGTGAATACAATGGAATGCAAAGATTTATATGAATTAATGCATAGTGAAGTGAACAGTGAAAGGACAATACTGCTCATATTAACAGCAACATTGCTCAATAATCAGCTATGATGGACTTAAATCCCTTCTGCAAATACAATGACATAAAACAATCCTAATAAAAACTCATGGTGTAAAATGCTATCCATATCCAGAAAAAGAACTATGGAGTCTGAATGCATGTAAAACTTAGGATATTCACTTTTCTTTTTTTTCTCTTTTCTCATGATTCATCCTTTTTTTCTTTTTTGAGATGTGTGTGTTTGTGTCTGTCTCTACACACACATATATATGTACATACATACATATATACATATACATGCACATATATGGTATATAAAGTATACATCAATAAATGAACATTTATTAAATGCTGTGTGGGAGACATTTTATGAAAGATACAGGAAGCCCCTGTTCTCAAGGTGATTGTAATCTGATTGGGAAATCAGCATGCAAATATACATATGCATACACATACACATATGCATGTATGTATGCATATGCACAAATGCACATTCACATATATACATTTACATATATGTGTACATATTACGCATGTTACAGAGAGTACAAATTCAAAATAATTAACAAAGAGAAGGCACTACAATTAAGAGGGGCTGGTGGAATTTGTGATATAAAGGATGCTGGGGAAGTCAGTATTCAGAGAAGAGATGGGATGTATATCTATGTATGTATTATGCATGCATGTATGTATATGTGCATATACACACATGCATATATGTACACACACATATACATATGTGTATATACACACAATATGAATTTATGTTATGTATATATTGCACACATCTGCATTCGTATTGTATACATATTCATATTGTATATACATCTGTATAAGCATATGTACAAATGGGCATGTCTGCATGTGTTCATACATTTGTAGTTACTTATACATATATATATATGCATACATACATACATACGAACATGCATACTTTTTATACACCCACACATATTTTATATTCTTAAAGCTGAAATTAAGTTTATGTAAACACCAATATTTCCAGCACACTTCTCTCAAGGATAGTCACCAAGGACCATCACAAGGAGTCATTTAGGTAAATTTGCATATTTTATCACATGATTTTAAAAAATAGTAGCAAAATGGTATATTTATTGTGATGAAGTCATACTTCCAAAGATAAAACGAACTAAAATAAACAATGTAAAATAAAGTAAAATATAATTTTTGGACCAGTTAATATCTCTACCGCAAATATATTATTATACCCATATACCCACAGATGCTTCAGTATTTATTACTCACATTTTTTCTCATCACTCCTAATTTTCTGGTTGTGAATTTAAATATTAAAAGTTGTCAAAAATTTTTCATTTCTCTCATTTTAGAGGTTTCATGTCATTGTCTATTTAACACTTTGCACTTTATACTCAAAACTGTTTGCTTATGTTGTTTGACCACTTACTTATTGAGGAATGATATTTGATCTCATATTTTTATTACTTTACTATACTGTTTGTATTTCAGAAATATCTGATAGAAGTATATCCCCCCACTTCAGACTTCTGTTTTTTATCTTACTATAATGATCTTATTTTTAAAAAAAGATGCCCATCTTAATGTAATCAAAATTAATTCCCCTCCTTTCCCTATTTACTTATCTATATCTTTTCCTAGGTGAAAGACTCTCACCCCACTCCCAACCAAAGCTGTGAACAACTTCTGGTTATTTTCTCAAATATTAACTTGATCATTTATTTATGTAAATTTTTTTTTTGTTTCGGATGATCTATAGATCACCTATCCATTTCAAATGATAAGTCTTCTAAACTTATTTTCTACCCGGTTGTTTTCTACTTTCCTCATTAATTTTTATAAGACAGATATTTCTTTCCTATATGCTGTGTTTTTAGGTTTAACTTTTTTTTAAAAATCATTTGCTTCTTTCTAATCTCTTCCCAGTTACCTATTAAAATTGATCATAATTGAGTAGTTCTATTTATATTTATTTTGTAATACATTTTATTCCAGTCACTAAATAAATATTTTTTTAATTTTAATTTATTTTCTTGGTTACAGCATTTCATTTCCACAAGGTTTTGAGTTACAGATTTTCTCCCCTTTTTGCCCCTAACACCCAGCCCAGAACATTGATCACGCTGTAAGGCCCCTCCAACAATCTGTTCCCTTTTATGCCCCCTCTAGCTTTCTAGCAGGGCAGGGAGGGGCTCCCTGCCCTCATTCCTGAATGTATTATTTCCCAGTTGCATTTGGTTGTATACCTTTAAATACTAGATTCTTGCAATTCCTCCCCTGTCACCCACTCCCACTGGGAGGAGCAGCAATTCAATACAGGCTGTACCTGTGTAATTACACAGGACATCTCCATGGTGTGCAAATTGTGA
>CM053600.1:59425429-59451808 GCA_028646575.1 Pseudocheirus occidentalis
TCCAGTGTCTTGGAAGCATTTGGTGAGGGAATTTTGACTGAACTGTCTTCCTCCCACTCCATGCTTTGGTCTTTTTTGTCCATAAAAAAGGATTCTAGAGTTTTACTGCTGTTCCTAGCCTGCTTCCTTTTTCTCATGTTGGCCAGTCTATTAATTGCTTGGTTTTTTAGCTCTGTGGAACTCTGCTTCCTGGAGGTGGAAAAGCTCTGTCCCAAATCACTGGGGCCCTCACAGCTGCTGGAGCTATTAGTGGGGTGCTGTAGCCCCACCTCCCTCCCTTGGCTCACTGAAAGCACACCCCAGGACCACCACTCAAAACCATGATCCAGATCCAGGCCAACCAACACTAAAGCCCTTGGCCCTGATGGATCGCATCAGCCCCCCTGCTATCTGCAGGCCAAGGGCTCTGAAGCAGTCCAGTGGGGGCTGCTGCAGCTCTCAGACATTAATGCTGTTACCGCCACCTCTCACTGCTTCCTTGCATTGGGAGCAGTTTGGCCGGACCCGCTCTTCTCCTCCCCGGTTAGCATAATCCACTGACCTTTCTCTTAGCCTTTTTTTCTTCTGGCCTGATAGATGTGGTAATTGTACCTCCAGTGCAGCCGATCTGCTCTCCCATAGCCGTGGTTCCCTGCCCAATGCCCCAGGGCTTGACCCAGCTGGGGTTTTGTCCAAGGATCCCAGACTGCTGCAAAGAGTCCCACCTACTGCGCTGCCTGTAGCAACATATGTTCTTTCTGTCTTTTGGAGAGTTTTGGAGCTTGAAAATGTGTTTAGTGTCCCATTTTATGTGTTTTTTAGCATGTTTGTGTGGGAGCTGTGGTGCTTTGCTGCTTCTATGCTGCCATTTTGACTAAATAAATATTTAGTAAGTGCCCACTCACTATCCATTAGGCATTGCTATAAGCACAGGTGATACAAGAGAAAATAAAAAGACAGTACATACTTGCAAATATATGCAAGAACTCCCAATCAAATGGGGGAAGGCAAGACGAAAAAAAAAGAAACTGAAAAGATAAGGATGGAGTATCCCTGGTAAAATTAATGATGGTCTTCTATAACAACTGTAAGAAATATTGATGGGGCTACTCTAGCCCCCTTTCTTAAATAGAAAATCTTAGAGTAGCTCCCAGTTGCACATCCTCTGCAATATTCAATGGGAAGGAGGTGGTCAAGGGATAGAGGTTACTGAGGAAGTGTATTCCATAATTACACATCTCAAAATTTTATTCTCCTTTCAATCTTATTTCTTTCATTTCATAGAATGGAAGACAGACAGACAGACAGAGAGAGAAAGAGAGAGAGAGACAGACAGACAGACAGAAAGAGACAGAGACAGAGACAGAGATAGAGACAGAGAGACAGAGAGTGAGAGAGAGACAGAAAGACAGAGAGACAGAGAGACCTAGACAGATATGGAGAGACAGAGAGAGACAGAGAGAGAGGGAGAGATAGTGAGAGAATCCGTATGTGTGGTGTATAATTCCTCCAAGTGAAATTTGGTGCTGTTTTATCTATTATTATATTGATAATTTGATTGGTATAGTATTAAAATTTCTAAGTAACTTTTGAGAGTATTCTAAAAATGTATACCATATTGGCATGGATTAGTCATAGGCACTTTTAGATTTCCCATTATTCAATTCAATCATTATTCCTTTAATGGACATTTAAGTTCAAATTTACATAGATCTTGAGTGCACTTTGTTATAATGGATTAACTAAAATTTTCATGAATTAAAAAAATATTTTTTTGCGAATGCTTTCCTTTTCTATGATTATTTCCTTTGTCATTGTTGTAGTTCAGTCATTTCATTCATGTCCAATACTTCATCATGCAATTTAGGGTTTACTTGGCAAAGATAATAGAGTTATCTGCCATTTTCTTTTCCAGCACATTCTACAGATAAGGAAACTGCAACAAACTGAGCCAAGTTACTTGCTTACGGTCATATAGCTGGAAAATATATGAGATCTGATTTGAACTCAGGAAGATGAGTCTTCCCAACTCTTGGTCTAACACTCTATCCACTGCCCCATTATTCTTTCCTAACTTTTGTTATTGCTCTAAGGAAATTCTATTGACTACTTTAGTTTGCTCCTTTCTCCATTAGTGAAGTCATTACTTTTCCAAATTAGTTTTTTTTATTGATTATATAGATAATTCTCACAAGACTGGTCAGTAAAGGGTGACATATTTAGAATAGGATATTTTTAAATTTCAAATAATTTTATTGAGTGGAACCAAGATGGTAGAGTAAAAACAGGAACTTGCTTAAGCTTCCATGCCAACTGCCTCCAATATCTGTGAAATATGACTCTAAACAAATTTTAGAGCTACAGAAGCCACAAAGTAACAGAAAGAAACAAATCTCCCACTGAAGGCAGCCCAGGAGGCCTATCAGAAGTGTCTATCACTCTGTGCTGGGGACTGAACAGTCCCACATCAGCCACTGGGGCCCAGACTCAGGGTGGCTATGACTAGCATCACAGACTAGTGGGAGCAGACTTCAGGAGACTGAATAATTAGCAAATGAGATGGTTTCCAGGCTTTTCAAACCATAAATGCCAAAGAGAAAGTAAAAAGCCAATAGGTAACTCTTTTCAGAACTGAGAGACAGGAGACTGTGGTCTGGACCTGATCCTAGGGTAAGAGGTGTGGGCGACATGGTGGCTGAAGCTGATGTTGTGTGGCTTTCTCCAGAGCTCTGGGCCTGCAAGTTGATTATTAGGGGATCAAAAAGCATTCAGAGGGTAATCTCTCTTTCTTTAACCTGCTTGGACCTGGGTCACAGTCTAGTGTTGTGGTCCTAGGCTATGTGGCACTATGCTAGAGCTTGTGGTGGCTGTAGAGAAGTTTCCCTCCTCAGACTTCTAACAACATTTGATAATACCCAGAAATTTGGGACACAGCTCTCTCTCCACTCGGAAAGCAAAGTTCTACCATATCAGAGAGCTCAAAATACAAGTAATTGGCTGGCAAGATGAGCAGGAAGAGGAAGCACAATCAGACCATAGAATCCTTTTGGGGGGACAAAAAGGATCAAAATACGGAACCAGAAAAAGACACCTAATTCAAAACTCCTGCATCAGAAGCTTACAAAGAAATATGAAATGATTACAGGCCATGGAGGAGCTCAAGAAGGATTTTGAAAATCAGGCAAAAATAGTGGTGGAAAAATTGGGAAGAGAAATGAGAAGGATGCAAGAAAATCATGAAAAGAGCTTCAACAGCCTGCTAAAGGAAACCCAAAAATACACCAAAGAAAAATAACACCTTAAAAATAGACTAACAAATGGCAAAAGAGCCCCAAAAAGCCAATGAGGAGAATGTCTTAAAAACTGAATTGCTCATATGGAAAAGAAATTTCAAAAACTCATGAAGAGAATACTTCTTTTAAAATTAGATAGGAGCAAATAGAAGTTAATGACTTTTTGAGGAAACAAGATACTATGAAACAGATGTAAACCAATTTTAAAAAAAGGCAATGAGAAATATCTCATTGAAAAACCACTGATCTGTAAAATAGATATAGGAAAGATAATTTAAAAATTATTGCACTACCTGAAAGCCATGATGAAAAAAGAGCCTAGAAATCAAAGTTAAATAATTTTATTGTTATGGTGTTTGTGTTACTAAGGTTTCCCTTTTTATCACTCCACATAACTCTCTCAGGATCATCTGTTATACCAAAGAATTTCCTTTTTAAAAAATTTGTTACTGGCTAAGTGGCAATGGGGTTGCTAGGTGGTACAGTCAATAGAGCATTTGCCCTTGAGTCAGGAGGACATGAGTTTAAATACCACCTCAGAAACTTGACATGAAATTAGCCATGTGACCTTGCCAACTCTCTTTTTTTTGGAAAAGAACTATAGCATGTATTGCTTCAGTTTCCATTTAAACTCTGGTCTTTCTAGGTCTTTCTCAGAGTAAAGATATCTTGCATTCTGAGATATATAGAGTTGTCTTTTAACTGTGCATTGCTGAGAAGAGTCCAATTTATCAAAGCTGGTCATCACACATATGATGTATCTGTGACTGTGTACAAATTTTTCTTGGTTCTGCTCTTCTCACTTAGCGTCAGTTTGTATAAGCCTCTCCAGGTAATTATGAAGTCCATCTCCATCCCATTTCTTATAGCACAAGAGTATTCCATTACATTCATATACCATAACTTGTTCAGCCATTCCCCAGTTGCTGGATATCCCCTAAGTTTTCAGTTTTTTGCCAGCACAAAGAGAGCTTCAATAAATATTTTTGTACATATGGGTCCTTTTCCCACTTCTATGATCTCTTTGGTATACAACCCCAAAAGTGGTATTACTGTGTCAAAAAGTATACAATTATTTATAGCCATTTGGCAGAGTTCCAGATTGCTCTCCAGAATGGTTGTATCACTTCACAGCTCCACCAGCAATGCATTAGAGTTCCAATTTTTCCACATCCTCTCCAGCACTAGGTATTTTCCTGTTCTGTCATCTTAGCCAATCTGACTAGTGAGATGTGGTACCTCAAAGTTGTTTTGATTTGCATTTCTCCAATCAATAATGATTTAGAGCACTTTCCATATGGTTAAAAACATCTTTAATTTCTACCTCTGAAAATTGCCTTTTCATATCTTTTGCCCATTTAAGAAATGGGGCATGACTTGTTTTCTTATAAATTTCACTTAACTCCCTGTATATTTTAGAAATGAGGCCTTTATCAGAGACACTGGTTGTAAATATTGCTTCCCAATTACTGACTTCCCTCTTAATCTTGGTAACATTGGTTTTGTTTGTACAGAAACTTTTCAATTTAATGTAATCAAGATTATCCATTTTGCATTTTGTAATGCCCTCCAACTTTTCTTTGGTCATAAAGTCTTCTCCACTCCATAAATCTGACAGATAAACTATTCATTGCTTCCCCAGATTATTTACAGTATCAGCCATTATACCTGGATAGTGCACCCATTTAGACTTGACTTTGGTGTATGGCGTTAGATGATGGTCTATGCCCAGTTTCTGCCATACTATATTCCAGGTTTCCCAGCATTTTGTCAAAAAGTGAATTCTTAACACAGAATCTGTGGTCTTTGGGGTTATCAAACAGTATATTACTATAGTCGTTGACTACTGAGTCATTTGTAGACAATCTGTTCCATTTATCCACTACTCCATTCCTTAGCCAGTACCAGGCAGTTTTGAGGACTGCTGTTTTATAAAAGAAATTAAAATCTGTTATGGCTAGGCCACCTTCCCTAACATTTCTTTTCATTAATTGCCTTACTATTCTTGATTTTTCTTCTTCCAAATTGAGTTTTGCCACTATTTTTTCAAGTTCAATAAAGTAATTTTTTGGTTGATTGATTGGCATGGTACTAAATATGTAATTTAATTTAGGTAAAATTGCCATTGTTATTATATTAGCTCCACCAAGCCATGGTGATATATTGATATATTTTTTTCAAATTGGTAAGATCTGATTTTATTTGTGTGAAAAGTGTTTTGTAGTTGTGTTCATAAGGGTACTGGGTTTGTTTGTGCAGATAGGTTCCCAAATACTTTATTTTGTGTATAGTAATTTTAAATGGAGTTTCTCTTACTAGCTCTTGCTGTTGGACTTCATTGGAAATATATAGAAATGCTAAGGATTTATGTGGGGTTATTTTAAATCATGCAAATTTGCTAAATTTGTTTATTGTCTCAATTAGTTTTTACTTGATTCTCCAAGTATATCATCATGTCATCTGCAAAAAGAAATAGCTTAGTCTCCTCTTTTCCTAATTTGAGTACTTTAATTTCTTTCTCTTTTCTAATTGCTACTGCTAACATTTCTAGTCCCAGATCGAAAAAGGGAGGACATAGTGGACATCCTTGTTTCACCCCTGGTCTTATTGGAAATTCTCCTAATTTATCCCCATTGCATATAATACTTGCTGATGGCTTTAAGTAGATGTAATCTATTATTCTAAGGAAAACTCCATTTATTCCTATACTTTCTAGTGTTTCTAATAGGAATGGATGTTGTAATTTGTCAAAGGCTTTTCCTTCATCTATTGAAATAATCATATGGTTTCTGCTAGTTTTATTGTTGATATGATCAATGATACTGATGGTTTTCCTAATATTGAAACATTCTTGCATTCCTGGAAAAAATCCAACCTGGTAAAACTATATTATTCTTGTTATAAGTTGCTGCAGTCTTTTCCCTAATATTTTATTTAAAATTTTTGCATCTATCTTCATGAGGGAGATTGGTTTATAATTTTCTCTCTCTGTTTTGTCTCTCCCTGATTTAGGAAAACTACCATATTTGTGTTATAAAAATCATTTGGTAGTACTCCTTTCTCACCAGTTTTCCCAAATAGTTTGTAGAGTATTGGGATCAATTGATCTTTTAACGTTTGATAGAATTCATTAGTAAATCCATCTGGCCCAGGGGATTTTTTCCTAGGGAGTTCTCTGATAGTTCATTGAATTTCTTTTGCTGAGATGCTGTTGTTTAAGTAATTTACTTCCTCTTCATTCATTCTGGGCAACTAATCTTTTTGTAAATATTCATCTATTTCACTAAGATTGTCAAATTTCTGTGCATACACTTGGCCAAAATAATTCCTAATTGTCATTTTAATTTCCTCTTAATTGGAGGTACATTCACCCTTTTTTTGAGACTCAGAATTTGGTTTTATTCTTTCTTTTCTTTATCATATTGACTAAGGGTTTATCAATTTTATTGGTATTTTTTATAAAACCAACACTTAGCTTTATTTATAAGTTCAATAGTTTTCTTACTTTGAATTTTATTAATCTCTCCTTTGGTTTTTATTACTTTTAATTTAGTATTTAATTGGGGGTTTTCAATTTGTTCTTTTTCTAACTTTTTCAGTTGCATGCCCAGTTCATTGACCTCTTATGTTCTCTAATTTTTTCATGTATACATTCAGGGATACA
This sequence comes from Pseudocheirus occidentalis, assembly GCA_028646575.1. NCBI lineage: Eukaryota > Metazoa > Chordata > Mammalia > Diprotodontia > Pseudocheiridae > Pseudocheirus > Pseudocheirus occidentalis. The sequence continues at coordinate 59,432,366 of CM053600.1, forward strand.
AAACTTCCCTTAAGTACTGCCTTTGCTGCATGGCACATGTTTTGGTATGATGTCTCATTATTGTCATTCTTCTGAATGAAGTTACTGATTGTATAATTTCTTGTTTGGCCCACTCATTCTTCAGGATTAAATTATGTAGTTTCCAATTAATTTTTGCCTACCTTTCCATGGTACTTTATCGCATATAATTTTATTGAATCATGATCTGAGAATGATGCATTTAATATTTCTGCCTTTCTGCACTGAATTGTGAGGTTTTTATACCATAGTACATGGTCTAATTTTGTGATTGTGCCATGTACTGCTGAGAAGGTATATTCCTTTTTATCCCCATTCACTTATCTCCAGAGATCTTTCATGTCTAGCCTCTCTAAAATTTGATTTGCCTCCTTAACTTCTTTCTTCCTTATTTTGAGGTTAGATTTATCAAGTTCAGAGAGGGGGAGATTAAGTTCCCCCTTCGTATTGTTTTGCTATTTATTTCCTCCTCTAATTCCCTTGCCTTTTTCTCCAGGACTTTGGATACTATACAGCTTGGTGTATATATGTTAAGTAATGATATTGCTTCATCCTTGCTGGTGCCTTTTAGCAGGATGTAGTTTTCTCCTTATCTCTTTTAATTAGGTCTATTTTAGCTGTTGCTTTATGTTTGATAAGGATTGCTACACCTGCTTTTTTTCTTTACCTGAAGCATAATATATTCTACTCCATGTTTTTACCTTTACCTTGTGTATATCCTGTTGTTTCAAATGTGTCTCTTGTAGACAGCATATTGTAGGATTCTGGTTTTTAATCCATTCAGCTATCTGCCTGTTTTGTGGGAGAGTTCATCCCATTCACATTCACAGTTATGATTACTATGTGTGACTTTGCATCTTATTGACTCCCCTGTTTATATCTTTATTTCTTCCTTTTTCATTCCCCTCCTTAAGAATTTTCCTTTTGACCACCACCTCCTTTAGTATTCCCTCCCTGTGTTCCCCTGTCTTTATATACCATTTCCCCTTACTAGTTTTTCCTTTCCTACTGACTACCTCCCCTTATTATACCACTCCCTCTTATCCCTGTTACTGCCTGTAGGGCATAGTTGATTTTTATTCTTAACAGAATATGTTGCTCCATCTTTGAACCCAAACCATTGCTAATAAATTTAATACATTGCTCCTCTCCCACCTTTTTTTCCCTCTATTGTTATGCATTTTTGTGTCTTTTCATTTTAGAATCTAAACAGCCATTTTTATTGATCCCTTTTTAAATCAGAACCAATGAGAGTAACAATCATATGATGATCATCTCCTTCCTTCCCACCTCTCTGGTTTAGTCTGTTTTTATGCCTCTTCTTGTGGCATAATTTACCATCTTCTACCTCTACCTTTCTTTTTCTCCCATTACAATCCCTTGCTTCCCATTAATAGATTAAAAAAAATCTTCAGATTAGTCCAATTATAACCACACCCTCTTTCTGTGTACTTCCTTTTTAAGTGTCAAAGTACTTAGACAAATTTTGGTATTGACGGGTTTTTGCTTCTCATAAAAGAATTTAAACAGTTTGCTCTTGTTGAGTCCCAAGATATGTACATGTGTAATCATCTGTGTGTGTATGTGTATTGCGAATGTATGTTTTACTAGTCTACCTTTTTATGTCTTTCTTGGGTCTTGTAAGTGGAGATAGAATTTTCCATTGAGCTCAGGCTTTTCCATAAGGAAAGTCTGGAAGTCCTTTATTTCATTAAATGACCATCTCCTTTCCTGAAAGAATATGTAAGTCTTGCTGGGTAGTTGATCCTTGATTGCAGTCCTAGCTCTTTTGCTTTCCAAAATATCATATTCCATTCCCTCCAATTTTTTAATGTAGCAGCTGCTATATCCTGTGTAATCAGAACTGTAGTTCCACGATATTTGAATTATTTTGGGTTTCATTCAGTATTTTCTCCTTGACCTTGTAGCTTTGGAATTTGGCTACTATATTTCTTGGAGTTTTCAATTTGGGATCTCTTTCAGGAGGAGATTGGCAAATTCTTTCAATAACCATTTCTCCTTCTGATTCTAGGACCTCAGGACAGTTTTCTTTGATAATCTCTTGGAGGATGCTGTCTATGCTGATTTTATCATGGCTTTCTGGTTGTCTGATAATTCTTAGGTTGTCTCTCCTGGATCTGTTTTCCAGGTTAGTTGTTTTTTGAGTGAGATATTTTGCACTTACTTCTAATTTTTCAATCTTTATGTTTGGTTTGCCTGACTCTTGTTGCATCACAGAGTTCTTGGCTTCAATTTGTCTGATTCTTATTTTTAGTGAATTATTTTCCTCGATTAGTTTTTTGAGTTCCTTTTCCATATGTTCATTTCTCATTTTTAAGGAGTTATTTTTTCCAGTTTGATTTTGGACCTCCTGTCCTAGTTCTCCAATTTTACTTTTTAAAGATTTGTTTTCATCTGTGAGTTTTTTTCCAATTTGGTCACTGTAGATTTAAATTTATCTCTTACCTCTCTAAATTTCATTTGTAAAATCTCTTTTGAGGTTCTCCAAAAAGGCTCTTTAGGCTTGAGACCAATTCACATTTCCTTCCATGGTCTCCAGTGTGAGTATAAAGTCCATGTTGCCAGCTCAATTTGGTTGTTCTTGCTCACTATAAAAATATTTGATGGTCCTAGCCTTTGCAGTTTGCTTCTTCCCCATTGTGACCACCTATGTCCTGTATTTTTAGAGTGGATATCTGCTTCTGGGGTGCCAAAGTATTGAGCTTCTCAGGCTGGGAGCTAGTGGTTTGGTAGCTGTAGGCTCTGAGAGTGTGGACTGAGGCCTAGACTGGGACACTCAATGATTCCCCTGAGGTATTCTGAGGCTTAAAGAGTAACCTTTGGGGGTGGGGTGGTCTGGCTCCTTCAGGTTTCTGCTTCTGTGTTTCTGGACTTCAGCTTATGCAGGTACAATTGCTGGAGGCCTGACAGAGGCAGGGCTGCTGTTTGCTGATTGGCCAGGTGGTACTAAAGCAAGCCTGGACTCTCCTTGTTAGGGCCTGCTGGCTCCACCCTCCTGGGCTGAGGCTCCATAATCTCTTCCTTCCCCTTTCCTCTGCAACACCCAAGCCTGAGGCTACTTCCACTAATTCAAAATTTTACTCTGGGTGGGGCATTTAACTCTGGACTTTTATGGGCTAGGGAGGGGTAATCAGTGCAACTAAACTTTGTCCCTCCACCTTAGCTTCTGGAAGTTTGGGTGTATAATTTTAAACATCCAGGTTGGCCCAGGGAAAACTGATGACCCTGCTGTGGGCCTTGAGTTTTTTCCTACCTGGTGTGGTGATCTTCTGTCCTGTGGTGAGATGGCTGCAAACCCCCCCAGCTCGGTAAGTCTGCTGGCTGGGGTTTCTTCTCAGTCTGCTGTACTCTGCTCTCAGCTCCATGCTGGTGCAGCTCCTGTGTGCTCTGTGTTCTCCTTGCCCAGACCTAAGTAGACACTTTCCTAGACATAGAATCTGCCATGCTCTGTCTCCCACCGAGTTCTGTCACTCTTAAATCAGTTCAAATTCACATTTTAGTCTTTAGTAACAAAATTGTTGGACGACTTTGGAAAAGCTACTGCTTCCTTTCCACCATCTTAGCTCTGCCCCCTGGGCAACTCACTTAACCCCAATTAATCCTGTCTTCTCCTCTCCAAAAAGAAAAAAAAAAGAAAATATCTCAGCAAAACCAAATGGCATAAAATTGTATACAATATGCAGTAATCCATGTGACAACACTTTCCTTCTGCAAAATTGGGGGAGCATCTTCTCATCTCATTTCTTTGGGACCAATCGTAAAACAGAATATTTTAAAATTGTGATTCTTACTACCCTCTGCCTTCTTTACATTTATTCTGCCATGATAAGTGTAAAATCAGTGTACAATGGACTCAGTGTCAGTTTAATTTTTCTTTGTTTCACTAATTGTCTTAGAATTATGATAATAACAATAATAATAACTAAGTGCCAACCAATATACTTTGTAATTTGGTGATAAGCACTCTGTACTTAAATAAGCAGAGAAAGAAGATGCAGTTTATTGGCAAGAATGAAAATAAATCCTTTCCAGTATAGTACAACCAGACACCTATATAACAAGTGTGATATATAATAATCGATAATTTTAAACACAATTTAAACACACAATTTCAGGAGACCTAGGAGAAGGCTGCAGGTACATTAACTCTTTGAGGGCATGAACTGAATTTCCCTGTCTTCTCATTCATAACACTTACCATAATGCTTGGCAGTATTTAACTGAGTACATTAAACATATTTACTAAAAAATATAAACAGTTATTGAATGTCTACAATGTGATGAGCACTGTGGAACATAGCAGTTGCTTAATAAAGTATTTATTGACTGGCATTCAGTATATTTCCTATTGTACATTTCTGGTATTTGCTTATGAATGAGTGAACTAATGAAATTAGAGCTCTCCAAAGATAGTTAATATCTGAACAAAATAATAGTTTTATTTAATGTGATATAATCAGTATACACAAAATTGCAAGCATTTACTAACATAAGTTAATAGAAATGTTTATCATTAGAGTAAAATATCATTCTGTTAATCCTATTTAGAGGCTTTCAGAGTAGGTGCTTTTCATCATCAAGTGAGTAATAAATGGTTATGAACATCAAACAATTATTTTAATTAGTGGCAGCAACAGGAAACAACTATTCAGACTGAATGTAATTTTCAAAATTCTCATAAACCAAAGTTATTTTTTTCTACCTAACCTGGATTAACATAAAACCACGTTAATTTATTATTTACCCATTACTAAGGGATGCACACATGTGTATCAGTTTTCATCTATCCTAGAAAAAGCTTTTGCAGTTGTTTCAATTTTGAAAATAAACTATTTTAATGGAAATACTCTCAAAAACTTAACTGAAAAAGAGCAGAAATGATAGCATAATAATAAATGACATGTTATTAGCTATCATTTCAATTTCATGTCCTTTCAACATGTCATACATACAAAAGTATGCATTTGATAAACAAGTCCCATTTATTAGAAGATAATTTATTTCAAAAAAAGACTACCAATGTGTGTTGCAGAGTGCCCATAGGGACTCTGATGCAAATGTTGTATTATGACAAAGCCCTGAAGCACAAAAAGTTTTACTAAGATTTTATTAAGGAAATAAATGAAACTCTGAGAAGGAGGAAATGGAGGATTAATAGAGAAACTAAATCATTAACTATGACAGCCAACATTGAGAAAATTTTAAGTAGGAGATTTTAAGTATTTTCAAAAGTCACTCAGACAGGAATTCTTGTAGCATGAAATATTGATCCAGTCCTATACTTCTATGTGCTTGTGAGAGATTAATAGATAAATAAGACATAGATCAGAAGATAGAGAGGTGTAGTTTTGGGGCACAACTGTCATTGATATTAAAATATCTCAGAAATAGCTAAAATTTCTTATTGTACACATTTGCCATAATTCTTAATTAAATGAACAGCTCATTAATGGTCACTCTTAATTCTGTGGTTAATATTAAGCAAAAACTTCTCAATCAATGAGATTCAACAGAGTATGGATTAAACATAAGGCATAGTAAGAGATTTTAGAAAATGACAGAATAGTCTGAGTCAGTTTTATTAAATATTCTACAACTATAGGACTTGTTAAATATTATGCTGTAGAAAAATGCTCAATTCTTCTATGGAGATAAAAATAGAGATGATAAGATAATCACCTGAGAACACGTTTGAGGATAAAAATATACTCAAGAAGTAGTTATGATTCGATCAATGGTTGCTGGGATAGAGAAGTAATATTGAATTGTATCCCATGGGGTTTAGTTATTTGCCTGGTACAATGTCATATTTCATTAATATTTTCAATAATGTGATTGTAAGTATGCAGAATCTTGTTGATAGCATCAAGGTTTTTGTGTGTGCATTACTTTAAAATTATTGTAATTGTGATTAGTAAAACATAACTAAATTCCAGGAGATGTAAATACTTTAAAAACCATGAGATCATAAGAAATGAGTTTCTGGAAGCACAGACAGCATGTGGAAAGTTCATAAAGAGTAAAATTTTACTATTAACAGAAAAAATCTCCAGAGACTCTTAGTTTGCCAGTCAAACTCATCAATAATCAAGTAGTTGGAGCAACTAAAGTATGGTCAGTACTTTTAAAAGGAAATCTTGAATTAATATTAAACTATCTTAATGGCTGACCAATATGTTTAGTTACTTGAGGCAGAATCTAAATCCCTTGTCTTCTTGGTATTTCATAAGTTTAATCTCTTCTGCCAATTTCTTTCCATCCTGTGCATGAATTACTTGTACAACAGTTATCACTGGAATATTTACTTTAGGAATGGGAAAAATATTTTTTGAGACTACAGAATGAAAATCAGTACTTTTAGGATCTTTCCTTGGAAGAAATCAGTAGAGTGGCATAGATTTGAATTTTAATTTTGCTATGTAACTTACACATAGTCAGACTTTCTTTCTTACCTGAGAACCAAGTTTTGATAAGAGTAATTTAAACTAACCCTTGGAAGATGTATTTTTATATGTCATATATAATGAAAACACACACACACAGATACACACACCTTTCAAATTAACTGAGGTGGCTAGGTGACACAATGAATAGAGCATTGGCCCTGTTGTCAGGAGGACCTCAGTTCAAATCCAGCCTCAGACACTTGACATACTTACTACCTATGTGACTTTGGGCAAGTCACTTAACCCCAACTGCCCTCCAAAAAGAAAAAAAAAGCATGCAAATTAACTGAGTACATTGAATCAGTTTGGCAGGAGCTTCTCCCACTTCCCTGCTTCTGAACTTAGAACTCATATTTTTCATTATCCCCTTTTACTTTACTGTCATCCCCTAAATATGGATGACTTTGTAGGTCAAAGCTAATAAATGATTTTACTTGTACCTTAACCCTATCTGTTCCATTCATATCCAGGAGTTATTTATTTACTTTATATTACTTTCTTGCATCTTCATTCTCCCCATTCAAATGATTCCTTCAACTTTGTCTAAAAGTAGTTTTGGATCTCTTCCACACTTAAGCACAATTTGAGAATAATAGTACTCAATCTGTCTTTTAATGTCAGATGTCTTGAAATGCATAGCCTACACCTAGAGCACAATAGCTTATCATTCATTTAATCCCATGATAGCTGCTACATGTTCTTGTTACTCCACAGGCAAAACTGAAAAAAAATATTTTTCAAAAATCACTAACTGCATTTTAATCACCAAATGATTGGTTTTTTTCCCCAGTTTTTGGTTTTTCTGAATTCAATATAGTATGTAACACTGTCAAGGAACACTGCCTCTTAGGTTATATTTATTATTTTGGTACGAATACTGCCATCACACATTTAGTTATAGCATGTAGGAATCATTTGATAGCTCCTTTTCTTGTTGGCCAAAATTTTAGCCTTGGGAATATGCTCTTCTGCCAATATTCTATCCTTATGATCTCCTCTATCTCCATAACTTCAACCATCACCTTACTGCAGGTGACTTAATCTTCATTTCTTGTTGTGATCCCTTTCTTAAGATGCTGATACTATATTTTTCATTTTTACACAAAATATTTGTTCTGAAGGCTTAACCCGACTCACATCTTTAGAAGTTATCTCATCAGGTATTTTCTAAAGATGTTTTTGAATCTCTAAAGTATCCTTCATATATATATATATATATATATATATATATATATATATATATATATGTAAATTTATCTTTGTCACTTCCATCACCCTAATTTAATTTTGACTATTAAATTTTGTCATCTGGACTACTGAAATTATCTACTGTCCATCACTCCAATCTTTTAAATTTTGTTTTATCTTCCCCAATTATATGTAAAAATAATTTTGAACATTTGTTCTTCAAATTGAGCTGCAAATTCTATCCCGTTCTCCCCTCCCTCCCTTTTTCCAAAGATAAGCGATTTGATATAGTTTATACATATGTAATCATGCAAAATTTTTTTATATATTAGTCATGTTTGAATAGAAAACAAACATTTCTTAAAAAGGAAAGAAAAGATGAAAAGATAAATTATTAAAAGATGACAAGAGATAGAAAGAGAAATTCCATGTAAAGTTAATGTAGACAGTATAAAATATTTTGGGATTGTAACTGCCAAAACATATGTGGGAAATATATGAACACTATCACAAAACGCTCTTCTTACAAATAAAGTCAGATCTAAATAATTGCACAAATATCAGTTACTCATGGGTAGATGAAACTAATATAATAAAAATGACAATTCTTCCCAAATTAAGTGTCTTATTCAATGCCTGCCATACCATACTACCAAAAATTATTTTATGGTGCTCCAAAAAATAATAAAATTAATCTGGAAAAACAAACGGCTCAGAATATCAAAGGAATTACTGAAAAACAATTCAAGGGAAGGTGACCTGGCCATACCTGATTTTAAACTGGATTTTAAAACAGCAATCATCAAAACTAATTGGTACTGGCTCAGAAACAGAGGGGTGTATCAGTAAAATAGGTTAGGTAAACAAGACACAGTCTAAGTAACTATAGTAATCTATTGCTTGATAAACCCAAAACCTCTGTCTTCTCATATAAGTTGACAAAACTTCTGGGAAAATTGGAAAATAGTTTGGCAGAAGCTAGGAATAAAACAATATCAAATACCATATACCAGAATAAAGGGAAAAAATGTGTACATGATTTGGATAGAATGATTGATACTATTAGAAAACTGGGAGAGCAAAGAATAGGTTACTTCTCAGATTTATAGAAATTTATGACCAAGAAAGATATAGAGAATATTATGAAGCAGAAAATGGAGAATTTTGGTTATGTTAAATTGAAATGTTTTTGGACAAAGCCAATAAAACCAGGATTAGGAGGGAAGCAGCAAACTGGGAAAGAATTTTACAATCAATTTCTCTGATAAATGCCTGAGTTCTTAAATATAGAGAATTGAGTCAAATTTATAAGACTAAAGTCATTCCATGACTGAGAAATGGCCAAAGGATAATTTCCTAATTTTTATGGAATTGTTTTCTTCACTGAACTTTTACTTCCTTTTTCCATTTGCCCAATTTTATATGTAAGGGAGTTTTCTTCTTTGGTAATTTTTTGTACCTCTCTTTTCATTTTGGCTAATTCCACTTTTAATGAGATATTTTCTTCAGCATTTTTACTATGCCTCTTTTACCAAGCTGTTGCTTCAATTTTCCTGATGTTGCTGCAACATTCCCATTTCTTTTCCCAATTTTTCTTCTAGTTCTCTTTCTTGATTTTTAAAATTAATTTTAATTTTTTTCCATGACCTGAGACAAATTTGTATTTGTCTTTGAGGATATGGATTTAGGAGCTTTGATTTTGATCATGCCTGGGTGTGTGTTTTGTTGTTCCTTGTCACAATACTGACTTCTATAATCCAAATATTTTCAATATTATTTGACCATTTCCCCAGGCTATTTCTTGACTTTTAACTCTTTACCAATGTAGGCCTCTTCTTGTAGGGTAGAGGATACAACTGGTCCAAACTTCTGGGCTTTTGCTCATTGATAGAGTATCTCATTAAAGAGATACTCTTAGGTAACTGCAAATTTTCAGTTATTACTAGATGATATAAGGAAAGATGTATTTATTACTCTTCTGGCCTCTTCCCTGGTCTATAAATGAGCACAAGAACTCTTTTCTGCATTGACCTTGGATAAGAGTCTCTGCACTGGTGTGCTAATTCTTCTCCTTGACCAGGGACTCCCACCCAGGACTCCCACCAAGATCTGAGTATGGACAAATAAAGAGTCCTACTCTGAGTGCCAGTGAATTCACCTCTGCAGTCTCCTTCCATTTGTTCTAATCCTTACAGTCTGTGGGGTGAGACTTCCAAAGGCATTCATCATTGCTTCTATTGATACAGTTATTCTCAAGGCCTACTTCTGGTTTGCTAAGCCCTTGTTTCTGTTAGGGTACCTTGCAACTGATCTGTGCTCTACTCTCACCCTTGTGCAGCTGTTTTATCTTAATTTACTAAGCTGGCTTGGGCAGGAAAATTTTTTTTCTCCCCTTCCTTTTGTTGAATTTTGCTGCTCCAGTATTTGTTTTGGGATATTATATGAATGTTGTTGGAAGGATTTGGGAGAATGCTCAGACAAGTCCATGTCTTTCCTCTGCCATTTTGACTCTGCCTACTACCACCACAATTACTTTATGAGAAAGCAAGATACTATTAAACAGATCTGAACAAACGAAAAATAGATGGCAATGTAAAATATCTCATTGAAAAAAACATTGACCTGGAAAATAGATCCAGGAGAGACGATTTAAAAAGTACTGGGCTACCTGAAAGCCATGATAAAAACCCAACCTAGAAATCATCCTTCAAGAAATTCTCAAAGAAAAATTACCCTGACATTTTAGAACCACAGGGCAAAATAGAAATGGAAAGAATTCACTGATCACCTCTTGAAAAATGATCCCCAAAAGAGAACTCCTAGGAATATTGTAACCAGGTTCAAGAGTTCCCAGATCAAGGAGAAAATATTACAAGCTGCCTAGAAGAGACAATTTGAATATTTTGGAAAGACAATCAGGATAACACAGGATATAGCAGCTCTGATCCCCATTAAGGGATCAAAGGGTCTGCAATATGATATTCTGAAGATAAAAAAAAACTAGGATTAAAACCAAAAATCACCTACCAGCAAAACTGAGTATAATATTTCAGGGGGAAATATGGTCATTCAATGAGATGGAGGACTTTCAAGTGTTCTTGATGAAAAAACCAGAGCTGAATTGAAAGTTTGACAATCAAATACAAGAAGCATAAGAAGGTAAACAGGGAAAAGAAATCATAAGGTATTTATCAACGTTGGACTATTTATATGCCTACAAGGAAAAGCAATAATTGTAATTTATGAAACTTTTCTCAGGATGAATATAGTTGAAAGGAATATACATACATACACATATGTGTGTACATATGTATGTATGTAAATGTATGCATATGTCTATATAAGAGGGTGTATATGCATATGAATACATACGTGAATGTGTGTTTAAATGTGTACAGGTATACATAGACAGAGGGTACAAAATTAATTGAATGGGTAGAAATGATATTTAAAATGTGAAACTGAGAAGTAGGAGAGGGATATAATGAGAGGAGACAAGGAGATGCAGAATAGGGTTAATTATTTCATATAGAAGAGGAAAGGGATAACTGTTACAATGGAGGGGAAGAACAGGAAGGAAAAAGGGAAAGGTTCAAACTTAGTCTCATTGAATTTGACTTAGCAAGGCAATGACATACACTCTAAATTTTGTATCTTGCCCTGCAGGAGAGTAGAGGGGAAGGGGATGAGAGGAGGAGTGATGGAGGGGAGGGCAGAGTGGGACAGAGAGTAGTTAGAAATGAACACCTTTGAAAAGGGACAGGGACAAAGTAGAGAATAGAAAAAGTGAAGGGCATGATAGGATGGAAGGAAATATAGTCAGTCTTTTGCAATATGTCGATTTGTGGAGATGTTTTACCCAACTATGCATATATGGCTTATATTGAACTGTGTGTCTTCTTACGTGGGCAGGGAATGAGGGAGAAAGGGAAAGAAACTAGAATTTAAAGTTTTAAAATGAAATGGCTTTAAAAATTATATAATAATAATAATAAAATTGTTATTGTTGTTGTTATGTACATGCAACTGGAAAATAAGATACACAGGTACTGGGGTAGGGAGATCTATTTTTGCCCTCCTGGAAAGTCAGAGGGGTGATGTGGGAGGATATAGGAGAGAGCAGATTGGGGGAGGGGGCATACAGTTGGATTGCTGTTTTGGGGTGGTGGGTAGGGGAAAGACATTAAGAAAATTTTTAACTGGTTATGTTGTGGAAATGAACATTGTAAACTAAAATTAAATAAAAGTTAATTTTAAAAAACTGTGTAACTTTTTCAATAATTATTTGTCAGAGAAAAATTTGAGTTATACTTAATAAGCATTTCTTTCCAAGAATAATTCAAGAAAATTTTATATTGTACATGGAATGCTAGATTCCTTGGAAATGACAACAGAAGAAATAAATCTGCAGCAACTCTTCCAAACTTTAAGATGAAGTCTACAATAAAAGGAAGTGAGAAGCTCGCACATGATTGTCTACAGTCTATAAATGGAAACTGTAGAATTCAAGTCAAGAAGACTGCCTTGATGTCACTTCAAGATGGATATATCTGGGGCGGCTAGGTGCCTCAGTGAGTAGAGCACAGGCCCTGGAGTCAGGAGGACCTGAGTTCAAATCCGGCCTCAGACACTTGACACACTACCTAGCCGTGTGACTTTGGGCAAGTCACTTAACCCCAACTGCCCTCCAAAAAAAAAGCCAAAAAAAAAAGATGGATATATCTGTTGTATATAATGATGTGCTGAAGATGTTCTTTTTTATTGGTTTGATGTTGATTGAATCTCATCACAAAATACTTTGAAGCCCACTACATACAACCAAAATTCAATCTAAAATGTTTAGCCAATCTAGTTATGCAAAAAAAATGGAGCAGATGAAAAATTCTTTTGGTTTAGACTTTGATATACATTTGGAAGAATAATTTATGGTCTTCATGCTTTAGTATTTATTTTATTTGAGCAGAAATTTTAAATGAATATTGAGTTCACAAGTTTGTAGTTTGCTTAAACAAAAGGAGATTTAGAAGCCAATGAATTCAAAATTCTCATTTTATAGATTCAGAAGCTGAAATTGGTAGAGGTTAAGAAGCTTGCTAAAGTTTACACAGCTAGTTAAAGAGGCAACATTTAAACCTATGTTCTCTGTCTCCAAAGCCAGTTCTCTTTTCATGGTACCATGCTTTCTCTAATTTGGACACAAGATTTAACAGGAAAAAACATAACTGATCATTGCTTGGAAATTATAAAGTTACTTATATGAATTCAAAGCTTATCCTTGAAACAAAGCCCCATCTTTAAATGAAAAGACTCATTATGTATTGTTATAGAATAATAACTAAATGTGAATCATAGCATATTGCTTTTGAAGAACTGAAATTAGTTATCACGTAAAGGGCAATGAAGAGGCATATAGTATGAAAGAGTAGGATGCAATACATTGAAAACAGGAATTATATAGAAGATGAGTAAGTAGCATCTTTATAGAATTGAATGAGATAAATAGAGATTGTCTGGCTATATGGTATGAATTAAAGATAACTAATACTCCACTAGGACACTTATATTGTTGAATGAATGTGACTAAGGACCTCTAATATCAAGGCTAAACATACTTTGTCTATTTCCTCCAATGACACAGTAACAGGATGGAAAAAATGGATAGGTTATGATATACAATTCTGGAGATAATGTCAATGAGTTTCCTGAGCTATTTTAATGTTTGAACATATGGATGTAGCAGCAAGCACCCAAGCTTATCCAGAATGACTGTTAGCACAGGTTCTTTGATCTTTTTTTTTAAAGGAAAGTAACTCAAAAAGAGGTTAACAATCTTATTTTAATCAAACATGTATCATGTACCTTCTTCAGTGGAGGGAAAGTCAGCACATTGAACTTCAGAGAGTACAAGGAGAAGCTACAAGCAGACAAAAATAAACATTGATAAACAGAACAGCAGACAGGGTTTCCAGCTGTCTGACCATTACATCTATACCAAGTCAGTTATCAGAGAAAGAAGCAACAACATCTGGGTTTTCAAAACCTGGGGGCTTGATGGCTGCTCAGAGTCTTATCTGGCCAAATCGCACAACTCTTCCCATGAGTGAAGCCCAAAGCAAAACCTCATATTAGGGTATATATAGCCTTCTCCAGGGTCAGAGAACATCATAAACCTTGTGACCCACTCCCCAATCACAAAGTAACAGGTGTGGGCATTCCTGAAAAACAAGCCTTCCACCACAGGTTCCATGTGACCTTATTCAGTCATTTAGGGGGCAGAGTATATTTTCAAATCAGGGAAGGTAATCAAACTCATTTAAGCCTATGAAAGGGCCAAGGGGCAAGGAAGATCTTCAGATTCCTATTACTTTTGCAATGGGATTTTTGTTCTTTCAGTCATTTTATAAACACATTTATTTTTCAGTAATTTTCCAAATGATTTGTCTCACCTCACTAAGCTGAATTATTTGTAGATATCTGAATAAGACACAAATCATCTGGCCCCACTAGTAGGTCACACTGTTTAATTTAAGCTTCATATTGAATGGAATGGGAGAAATAGAGTGTGATAAACCAATCAGTATTTCATAATTTAAAAAAGAGTCCATTACAAATTTATCTACATGTTCATTCATTTCCACTACATTTTAAGTTTTTGGAATTTGTTTATAAAATTAGATGAAAAAAGTCAAATACTGGAAATGAAGATAACAGAGAGAACATAAAATTAAGAGTCAATACCTGTGTTCTAATCCCAGCTCTACTATTCATTAATCTTTTTGCTTTTGATCATTTAATCAATGTGTATCTTGGCATCCTTAGTTGTGAAGTGGTACTGCTGAACTGGATAAACCTTTCAATTTTTAAGTTAAATTATTTATATCTTTTGAAAAAATAATTTGATATAATTAAACTGTTTTGAACATTACCTTGCTTCAGAAAAAATATTAATCTGAATAACATTGAAAGAACCCATTGAAATAATAACATCAATTAAAAAATTCAGAATTAACGTCATCTCTCAAGAAACTCATTCAATCAACAATTCAAATGTAGATTAATAGCAATGTTGGATTATTATTCATATAACTTATATTATATTTAACTTATTTTTCTAAAGTGACTAACCTGATTTAAAAAAATGGCATCACAATATAAACAATTGTTTGTAGAAATAACTGCTCTGAACACCAGTTTTACTTCAAATATGTCATATTCGAAGTATAGGTCACATAGAATGTTATTTTTGAATTTCAAAATGTACTGAAATTGTACAGAATCAGAATGCTGTACAGTTTTGTTCATTTCTTCAAGAACAATTTGCATTTCAAGTATGGATAATTGAAGAGTTTTCATTTGTCTCTGTTTTATTGTATTTTTAAAGTCAATATTTTAAATGCCACAGAAAGTTAAAGTAGACATTGTGTATTATTGTCTACATTTAGAGCACCAACTGAAATGTAAGGGCATGAATAATGAGTCTGTGGACAGGCAAAGATTAGAAGCATATGTTTATTATATGTTAAGCAAGTCTCCACTAAGCATCTGAGGCTTAGGGTTTATATACTTTCTTGTGGGAAACTTCAAGTAGTTTGCAACATGAGGCACCTAACTTGCAACTTTGCTGGAGGCTACTCCTGTGGGATGCTTCCCTGCTTACTTATCTCAGGCTTGAATATTTTATCTATATTACACAAATGGCCAGGATTTCAAAAAAGGCCAGAATGTTCTAAGTCTCCCTTGCACGGTAGATGAGTAACAGTGAGTGGTGAATCAACATCCTGAGATATGGTGGACCCAGGTGGGTGGAAACAAAGGTCACGGGGTCCTTGGCCTGGATTCAAACCCATGGCAGACCCCTCAGAGCTACATTTCAACATTGCCCCTACAGTGTATACTCAAAGTAAATAGAATAAAAATAGCATATAGAATCTATGTGATGTATCAGAAAGTCTCTTTTTTTAAAGAGACTTTTGAAGAAAGTCTCTTAAGCCAAGAGTCAGGAAAAAAAACCTTCTTCCCTAAGCATCTTTCATCATCTGTGAAATGGACTGATACCTATGTTACATACAATTTGGTAGGTAACTTTTGTAAAATTTTTAAAACCATATTAGTCTTTTAAAATAGTGATACTTTGGTGGATTTTAAAGCCAAGCACAAGCAGCTCTAGAGGGGACTGCTGCTGTGAATAGCTTTAAGGTTCTGATCACACAGTATAGTGAACTCTCTATTTATTCAACAGTGAACTAGAGTAAATCATTCACAGAAACCAAAGCACAACATTTAGAGAAATCTAACATTACAACTCATTACTAATGCAGCCACATATTCTCAGCCACATATTCTTAAACCAAAGATATCATTCTGTAAGTCACAATCTGAATCAATCATCATAAATGACCCTATCCAAAGTCTTCTTTCATCTTGAGTAGACACTGGCTTCCAATCATACTTCATTCAATCATCCTTAAGAAGTAATAGTCCTTATGGAGTACAAAGGATAAAGTACAAGGGTCTTGTACCCCTAAGTCACAGTCTTCATCTTGTCAGTCAACACTTAAGTATCCACATTGAAGATCCTTTCATCTTGACTGGAGGCTACCTCCCCATATCCATGGTTATTCTTCCATACTCTCACCTCTTGCCTGAATTTACCCGACTATCACCTGGATTGAAAGGTAAACAATATCCAGCTTCTAGTCCAGCCTCTGGTCCAGCTCCACACATCAAACTTAACAGAGCTTCAACAATACTCACACACATTGCCAGCACTATCACCCATTCACTTTCTGCCTGTGAAATCAATACATATAGGACAGAGTGTAAGCACCACAGGCATCCTTCCTCCCATTTCTGTTCAGTCCCAGTTTGTACCAGAACTTTTATATCATTAGTTCCTTCCTGTTCTTCCCCTCCCTGTTGCATAAACAAATTCATCCCATCTTCAAATCAAAGGCACTTGAATAACTGAGACAAGGAGGAAAGTACTCCCTTGCTTGCCATTACACCAACAAACATAAAAAACTATTGTTATGACCTTCCCTTTGAGTCTTATTTAAGCTCAAAATGTCTATGAAGGTAATGCTATAGCCTTCCTATATATAATCAACTTTCTTCTAACCTCCTTAAATACATTCCACTTTTTTGGAAGTTAGTCTGCATTGTTCTGTGTATTATAGAAAAAAATAAGAAATGAAAAGGAGACACCATAATGAATATTTACAAAGGAGCATGATTTTATAAGAAAATAAAAACACAAAAAAATCTAAAAAGTTGAGAACTAATGTTGAATATTAAGAACAAAAATGTGGGTAGGAGCAGTGTTAAGCAATGTTGTGGACAAGAGAAACAAACTCAGAAAGGACCCCATCTCTGATGCTATGAAATAAAGAGAGGGACCAAGTGTCCAGGAGAAGTTAAGCAACCATATACTAAAGAACTTCATTTCATGAATGAGGATTCCATAAGACTAGGCAAATGCTTAATTTATCAAAAGAGAGAAAAAAAAATAAACTTCAGTCTGTGGACTTGTGAATTTAATATGTTTTATTAGAAAATACCTAGAATGGAATATTAAAAGAACATTGTGTGAACAATTTGAGGAGGAGGAGATGATCATTAAAAATCTCCATGAGTAACCAGGAGTAATTTGTACACAATTACAGACAAAACAACAAAAGACTTGTAACCAGCTTTGATAGACTGGGCTCCTCTCAGCAATGCAAGGTTATAAGACAACTCCAAAAGACTTATGATGGAAGGAGATGTCTACATTCAGAGAAATAACTACAAAGAACAGAGTTTGAATTCAGACTGAAACAAATACCTGCTTTCTTTCTTTTTCTTGTTTTGTTTTGTTTCCTCTTTCCCATTCTTCATTCCACCAGTTACAATAGTTCTTTACAACCTGACTAATGTCTAATATGAAAATATTTGCAGATAGTATACTTGATTGCATGCCACAATGGGAGAGGCGGTAGAGATGGAAAGGAAGAAAATTTGAAATTGAAGGGATTGTGGAAATGAATCTTGTAAACTAAAAGTAAACAAATTAATAAAGACAATTTTTTAAATCGCCATGAGTCCATCAGGAGTAAGGCACAGAAAATTAGTTATATTTAGTTTTTGACTAAGTTTCCATCCTTAAAGATCAGAGAGATGTAATTGATTGAATAAGTTGTCGTTTTTTTATTTTTTTCTTTTTGGAGGGGGAAAGAAAAGGTAATTGGGGTAAACTGACTTACCCAAGATCACACAGCTAACAAATGTGTTAGAAGTCTGAGCTTGGATTTGGACTCAGGTTTTCCTGACTTCAGGTTCAGTGTTCTATTCACTGTGACACCTCTCTGCCCCTGAATATGTGGTTTTAACATTTTCCCATCACTGCTCCAAAATTGGATTCTGGTCTTATACCCTTTATTTTAAGAATGAAAAAATATGGAATCATATATTTTAGCTTCTAAAAGTAAATGGTCAGGTTAGGGGGTAAATATATATGATGAGTTCATATTAAAAAATCTGAGATTTTAATGGTCTCTAACTTAGATAAGTATTAATTTTCCATGAGAGTAAAAAACTAAAGCAAACTTAGCATACTTTTAAATGACAGGGCACAAAAAGAAGGGGCCTCAAATAATTTACATTATAAGGTCATTTTTTTAAATCAGCAAATTAGAATAATAAGTCATGTATTTTAAGGTGAAATTTACTTTTATATATGCATAAATTCATTATTTTATTGGTTTTGGATATCTATCCAACAATAAGGAATACAACTCAGGCATACTAACAATCTCTTGTCTTTCTGCTTGTAAGTTTTCTATTTGTTTTAATATTTTGTTGATACTGGAAGCTTTCTCAGTCCATTCTCTCTAACTTTTTACTGATTTGTATTATAGTTTTAACATTAAAATTCTTCATTGAAACTTTTTGCACCTATCTCTTTTATGGATTACTATTGAAAATATGGGATATCCTACTAAGGGTTTTTACATTGCTGTTGGAAATTATTTTCCTG
Organism: Pseudocheirus occidentalis; assembly: GCA_028646575.1. Lineage (NCBI taxonomy): Eukaryota > Metazoa > Chordata > Mammalia > Diprotodontia > Pseudocheiridae > Pseudocheirus > Pseudocheirus occidentalis. Next base: position 59,451,053 of record CM053600.1, read on the forward strand.
GTATTAAAATGTGAAAAAACCTTGTTTTATTTTCAATAATCCATCATGCAATTGCAAAATGTCAGTGGCACAAAACTACATGGAATAGTGGGTTGAGCACTTAACATTGCATCAGGGAGAAATGGGGTCATATCCTGCCTCAGAGGGATAGCCTTGGCTAAGTCACTTAACCTCACTGTAGTTTGGTTTCCTTAGCTGTAAACTGAGAGTGATTGGACAGGTTGGACTCTAAGTTTCTTTCCAACATGATCCTAACAACAGTCCATGTGAAAATATAAAGAAAATCTGGAGATTCTCATGAATTGATAAATCCAATATTTACCAACAAAGAAGTCTTGCAAGGGGCGGAGCCAAGATGGCGGCGTAGAAGCAGCAAAGCACCACAGCTCCCACACAAACACGCTAAAAAACTCATAAAATCGGACGCTAAACAGATTTTCAAGCTCCAAAACTCTCCACAAGACAGAAAGCACTACAGGCAGCGCAGCAGGCGGGGCTCTTCGCAGCAGTCTGGGACCCACAGCTGAAACTCCGGCGGCTCTGCGGCTACAGGAGAGCAGATTGGCTGCACTGGAGGCAGAGTTACCACATTTATTAGGCCAGAAGAAAAAAAGGCTAAGAGAAAGGTCAGTGGATTTTGCTAACTGGGGAGGAGAAGAGCGGGTCCAGCAAAACTGCTCCCAGGGCAAGGAGGCAGCGGGAGGCGGCTGTTGCAGCACGAATGGCTGAGAGCCGCGGCAGCCACCACTGGACTGC
>CM053600.1:59452308-59480974 GCA_028646575.1 Pseudocheirus occidentalis
GAGCAGGGGAGGGGCTTTACAGTGGGATTGCTGTTATGGGGTTGGGGCAGGAGCAAGACGGGGAGAAAATGTGTAATTCAAAAAATGTAATGAAAATGAATAATGTAAACAAGAAAACAAATAAAAACTAAATTAAAAAAAAACAACCAGTGATTGAGAATTACAAGTGGAACTTAAGCTTGTTACAAGGGAAAGAAAAAAACTTCCTAAGAATTGTAACTACAGTGAATTGAAATGAGCAACCATGAAGCAAAAATTTCCCTCCATTTAATTCTTATGGCAGAATGTTATACAATTCTATGTTGTAATTTTTTCAACTATTCCCCAGTTGATTATTTATAACTATTAAAAAAGCTGTTATAAATATTTAGGTTCACATGGGTCTTTTTCCATTTTCTTTTTCTTTTTTTTGCCTTTCTTTGATTTTCTTGTAACTGGTATTGAGAGTCCAAAGGGTCATAAGTTAGGAAATTTTGGAGCATAGATCCAAATTTCCTTCCAGAATGACTGTACCAGTTTACAGCTCAACCAATAGTGCATTATTATGTCAGTTTCCTATATAGCCTCTCCAAAATGTTCCATTTTCCTTTTATTTCTTTCTTTTCTGATTTGCCAATGTAATGTGTATGAAGTGGAACATTAGAAGTATTTTAATATGGATTTATTTAATTATTACATATGTCAACCATTTGTTTTGCAGTTGTTTATAACATTGGATTTCTTTCTTTGTGTTCTGCCTATTCCTAATTTTTAAAAAATATCAACCAGTAATGATTCATATCATTTCATTCACTTTTTGTATTCAATGTCCTCTGTCTTTCTTATAAATCAGACCATTATCAGAGGGATTTTCTGTATTACTACTTCCCCTCTCCCCTCCATGTTTCTCTTTTAATTTTAGCTGCTTCTTTGTTTTTTCAATTTTTTTCAGTTTTATAATTTCCTTTTTAATCTTCTGTATTTCTCTCTATTTCTGTTTGTTCATAAAACCTTCCCATATCTATTATTTCAAAAGACAATTTCTCTCTTGTTTATCTAATTTGTTTTCAACGAGAACTGACATGTCTAACTTGTATATTCATGTCCAGCTTACTTTGCTGTAATGTGTGAAGTATGCACCTGAACTTTATTTTGCCAGACTAGTTTCCAGATTTTCTAGCATTTTTTTCTACCTGTTCTTATACCAGTAAGAGGGTTATTCTTGTTTCTCAAAGACTAGGCTATTAGGTCCATTTCCTTCTCTGTGCAATATCCATCATGTGTTCCATATTTGGTATACCATTTATTTTTAGCTAAATCATTTTCATCATTACTCTTTAGTAGAATAGCTTCATATATGGCCCTCCTCACTGTAAAATCTAAACTTCTTAGACGTGTCACAGAGGGTATCATTTATGACTTACAGTTTGTAGCCAATGTCCTCTAAGAATTATGGTGACTGAAATTCTTAAGTCCAAAATGTTTCTTAAATTAACACCTTTCATTCTGTTATCTATTACAGCAACCATGGTTAAATTTTCATTGTACCACCAGATATCAGCAGAGTATTTTCAGAGATAAACCAGTTGGAGACTTTAGAAGCCTCCTTTAGTTGAAGTATAAAGAAGTATACACTATGCTCCAACACATAAATTTATATATAGTAATCCTATTTCTTTGGTTTGAATATTCTGTGAAACCTAGACAAACTAGTTATCTCTATTTGTGTTGCTGGTTTGGGGTGAACAGAGTAGGCCACATGCTTCCATTTTTGCCCACAAGGGACAAAGGCAATATAGAATTTGAATTTGAGTCTTTGTGACTCTAAACTAGGCCCTCTATCCACTAAACAACCTGACTACCACATGCTGAGAGGTAGGTAGGTTAATCTTTATTCATGTGGAAATGTGACTTTCTATTGTTTTATTCTTCATTTCTTTCCTGTTCCTCGCCTGGATCAATTAGAATGGTAAACCAGAAGGTTTCACTGAATTAACTTCTGAAGTTCCCCAGTTTTCTGAATGGAGACCTGCATTAACAGTCTTTTCTTTAGGAGGTTGCAATAAAGAAGTTTTCTCAGGGCTTACTTAACTTTCACTCCTGTCCTTAGGCTTGCATGCTGTTAGCATTTAAATTTTGATAACTTTTGTTATTAGTGTTAACAAATTGGTGATTTCTGGGAGAAAGAAGAAAAAATAACCAGTGATGAAATTTTTTTGGTTTTCTCAATGTGATTCAATATTCTTTTCTCCATGTTTTTATTGAAAAGTAAAAAAAACCTAGTTAATTGGTGTTTCTACTCAAAACTGAAGTTGTTTCATTTGCAGATTTTGTTCATCTTTTTTTCTTTCTCCTTTTCTAAGCATTTGAGAATAGTAAATGATCACATTCCAAGTGGAGAATAATTTGGTGGGGAAGATGACCTAAAACCTTAGCATTAAAGAATCCCTTAGTTAGCACTTTCCACTAGTTAACCATAGAAAACTCCTCTGTAGAATCTTTTATTGGTAATCATCTAATGTCTTCAGTAAGACTTCTAGATTTAGAGAGCTTATATTTTGTATCATAGGCTAACCAACTACCCATGTGGACGATCACAATGTTAGAAATTTTGTTCCTTATGTTAAGTTGAAATCTGACACCTGGCAACTAAGATAATGGGGGCAAACAAAATGACCTTTAAAATTCCTTCTAGATCGTTTGGTGCTATTTAGTCCTTCCAGTCATGTCTGACTATTCATGATGCCATTTGTGGTTTCTTGGCTAAGTTGCTACAGTGATTTGCCATTTGCTTTTCTAGCTCATGTTTTAAATAAGGAAACTAAGGCAAAGAGGGTGAAGTGACTTGCCAGGGTCAAAAAAATCAGTAGGTGTCTGAGTTCATATTTGAACTCAGATATTCCAGATTTCATTCCCACTTCACTATTTACTATACCATATAGCTGCCCTTTCTTGAACTACCACTCTATGATCGTACCCATTTCTTTTAGCTTTAAACTTGTGCATACATTTATTCCCTTATATGACTATGCCTAATATATCAAGACAGTTCTTATGTTCCATAAGCTTCTCTTCTTCAGGGTATATATCTCAAGTTCCTTTCTCATTTTGCATATGACATATGTTTTAGATTCTTCAACATTCTAGTTTCTGGATGTATACATGTGTTTAGTATTCATTTTAAAATATAATACCCAGTGCTTATATGCCAGATATGGTCTGTCTTGCTAACAAATATATACTAAAATCATTAGCTGCCTTTTTTGGTATTGTATATTTTGCTATCATTTAACAAAAACTTGGATTTGTTTTTATGGCAGCCACATTACACCCTTGAGACCTATTTAACTTATTAAAATTAGTCTAAAATATAGTTTCTCCAGAGATTTTGGCTGATATTTAAGGACCTAAGAAGTGAAAGATTTAAATGTCAATTCAAATGTGAATTCTGTGGAATTCTGGAATATCTGAGGTCCTCAAATTGTGAAACAATTAACCAACAAGGGTTTATTAAAATAATAGCTATCTCTTGGGCACTGTGCTAAGTGATAGAATACAAAGAAATGTAAATGCATTTCCTGTTTTCAAGGAGTTCACATCAAAAATAGATAACTTTTATGTGAAGAGGTATATAGAAGATACATATAGAGCAGTTGAAGGTAATATTAGAGGGGAAGCCACAAAGACAGTTTGTTGTATGCAGGAGCTCAGTTTCATTTTCCTCATTAATAAAATAGGAATAATAATATTGGCACTGCCTATGTCACAGGTTTGTTAGAAGTTGATTTATAAACATTAAAGTGCTATGTGAATAGAAGCTATTATCATGATACATTTTAGGGAATGGAAGAGGGCTGGAAAATATAGTTCCCTTCACTTAGAGAATTTCAGATGCAATTCAGCAACTATTATTGAATGAATATAATCTTAGAGAGGCACTGATAAACTAAGTACCTTGGTCATATTCCCAGTAAGTTTCATAGGCAGGACTTGAACCAAGATTTATCTGATTCTCAGGGTCTCTTATCACCATACCACCATGTTTTTAAATGTTCTTGTGAACTATTAAGCAGAATATAATTTATTCTGTTAGACCAATCAACAAAATAATATATATGCCTATGTATAAACTTTTGAATGTGAGTGTGTATATTAGTGTTAATGTGTATATAATATATACTATATAGATACTCATAATGCATGCACCCACACCTACTTGCATACATATGGAGGGGGAGGGAGTGTCCAGCATCTATAAACAAATGACTTGTAGAACTTTCATCTAAATTTTTCAGTACATATATATAAAGATACATCTATATAATATGTGTATACATATATATGATATATGTATACACCCACCCACCTGATAAACTGTTATTTCCTACCATTCTTGTTTTATTAGAACCCTCTAAACCTTAATCTTCCAAGTAAAGTTTCACTAAAGATTTTTCCTAACATCTATTTCTTAAAAGTGTTAGATGGTCAATGAAGAAAATATATGTTGTTAATTTTCCATAATGGATCACATTGGGACACCAAGATCATTTTCTTCTGTTGCTTTTTTAAACCATGTGCAAACACATTTTCCCTTTCAAACTGGCATAGTTATCCTAAATAGAAAGCAAATTTCTATACCTAAGATATTTAAATTGAAGAGCTATCTATCCATAACAAGGAAAATTTTCTAATAGAACTGGTTTATTGATATTCTATTTTCAGACTAGTCAAATGAACCATTTCTAATAATTACCAATCTAACTTTGGCTAATGTAAATCAAATCTCAGAAATCTGCCTTCCATGAAGGCTACGTCAGCATCCTTATCTTTTTTTTAACACATGCCATTAAAAAAATGCAAGCTTTAAAAATGTGGAATTCATTAGAACCTTCTGTGTGTCTTTGTGACTTTCCATTTCTAAATCCCCCTTTCTTTATAAGGTTAGTATTGAGCTAAAGGCACTAAGGGAGTAAGGTCTGTAAATTCAGATCAGGCTACTAAAGAACTATATAGTGCATTACTTGATGCCATCACATATTTCAAGTCCTTTGACTTGAAAATATCTGTAAAGGAGGTTCTTATTCATAAGAATTGTATGTGTATGTATGAATCATACTTCTTCTTACAATTTTAAACCTGGGTGCATATAAAATGCACACTCTACAGATGACCTACAATTAAAAATACACACCACTGGCTCATTGCTGTGTATTAGAGAAATAGAACCAGAAAGTAAGATAACAATGGGAGTCATTTGCTTTCAATTCAAGTTATCTGTGAGGCACCACATCAAACAGCAGTGCACAAATAGAGAAAAAAATGAAAGCAGAATAGTAAGAAAATAGTGATAATATTTTTTTAAAAATGAATTTTATCCCATTCTTGTCAACCTCTCAGCCCATTAATTCTTATGTTAGTGGCATGGCTTACACAGGAACAATCAGTTTCACATTGTTACATTTTCCTTATGAATTTTTACACCCATTTAAGAGTATTAGTTTTAAACATGTCCCCTATTCTTCAAATTTGCCATTCTTAGAGTAGAGACAAGAAGAACACTTTCCTAATGTAAATTAAACAGAGGGATAAGACGTTCATAATTTACTGAATTTTCTTTACCATTTCTAAAATTAATTTTCATTATGAAATTGTAGTCAAAACAATTTCCCAAGTGATAATATTAGATATTAAATTGCTCTATTCATAGAATAGTTTTTTAAATGAATAAATGATGTAACTAATGAAAAAGTATTTATGAAGTAGTTAGTATGTTCCAAGTACTATACCAAGAATTAGAGATGAAAATAGAAAAGTAATAAAGTATCGTTACTTAAGGAACTCACATTCTAAGAGGGTGAGACAACGTTCACAGAAGATCACAGCACCAAGTCCTATGGAAAGGCTTCATGGTCCTTAGAACTTAACAGCAAAGCAGATGGGAATGCATATTCTTTCTTGTCATTTTTACCAATTAAACCCCCATATTCTCTGACTTTGAACAATTTGAATGTGAGAGAGTATTTTATCTTGAGAATGTTTTGTTTTGTTTTGTTCTGTTTTGTTGTCTGGGCTTTCAAAAACTGTGGTTACTGAGAAGCCATGTGCTAGAACACATAAAGAAAGATTTTCCAGGTCATTGTTCCACAAGGGTTGCTCCCTTGAACATTGACTTTGTGAGGATGGACGAGAATCAGGGTTAGGGCTTTTGTGGAACACTCTTGTTACTGAGGCCTCTTGGTCTTACCTTGCCTTGTTAGAAGTTGGTATGTGTATATTAATGGTTAGGAGATGGAAATATGTAAGTAGTTTCTACAAAAGAAAATGATGCCACAAAACCTAGGAAGGAAATTAAGTATGAAATGAAAATTTCCTTTCTTTCTATTTCATCTCTGTGTATTTTCTGATTATTCCTTCCCATATTGATACTGTAATACTGGTTGAATTCTCATAATTTTATATTTCGCATAAACTCTCTTCTATTGTTCCAACTTTTGTCTCCCATATTGAATTGTTGCTTCCTCAAGGAAAAGGACTTCATACTCTATTTTTTAGTTTGTCTGTTTTCATCTTCTCTAGCCTAGCTCTAGATAATCCAATAATGCATTAGCAATGAATGTTTTTAAACATTTGTTTATCTTTAGTTTACAAAATTAATCCAACAAATGTGTATGTATACATATACATATGTACATATATACATATATGTGTATCTGTGTATAAATAAATAAATATATATTTATATATACATACAAATTTATATTCCCTTCAACTATCCTTATACAGAGAAAAGTTTCATAAGTTATAATTACCCTTTTTCCTTGTTGGCATGTAAATAGTACAATATTGATAAGTTCCTTATGATTTCTTTTCCATGTTTACCTTCTCATGCTTCCAGTATTTGAATGTCAAATCTTCTCTTCAGTTATGATTTTTTCATCAAGAATGTTTGGAAGTCCACCTACTCATTGAATGATCATATTTTCCCCTGGAACAATATACTCAGTTTTGCTGGGTAGGTGATTCTTGGTTTTAATCCTGGCTCCCTTGATCTCAAGAATATCATATTCCGGGCCCTTTTATCCCATAATTTAGAAGATGTTAGATCCTAGGTTACTCTGACTATATTTCCACAGTATTCAAACTGTTTCTTCTTGGCAGCTTGTAATATTTTCTCCTTGATCTGGGAAATCTGGAACCTGACTATAACATTCCTAGGAGTTGTCTTTTGGGGATATTTTTCAAGAGCTGATCAGTGAATTCTTTCAAGTTCTATTTTGCTCTGTGGTTCTAAAATATGAGGGCAATTTTCCTTAAGAATTTTTTAAAGGATGCTTTCTAGGATCTTTTTTCTCATTATGGCTTTCATGTAGTCCAATAATTTTCAAATTGTCTCTCTTAGTTCAATTTTCCAGGTCAGTGTTTTTTTCAAGGAGGTATTTCACAGTTTTCTAATTTTTTTTCATTTGTTTTAATCTGTTTGATAGTATCTTGATTTTTCATAAAATCACTTGCTTCCATTTGCTCCTCTGTAATTCTGAAGGAATTGTTCTCTTCAGAAAGCCTTTGAGATTCTTTTGCCATCTGGAAAATTCAACTTTTTAAGGCATTCTTCTTCTTATTGGCTTTTTGGGCCACTTTTGCCATTTCAGTTAATCTATGTTGTTAGCTGTTATTTTCTTCAGTCAGTTTGTTGACTCTCTTTTCATGATTTTCTTGGATGATTCTCATTTCTCTTTCCAATTTTTCCTCCACTTCTCTTATTTGGCTTTCAAAATCCTTCTTAAGCTAGCTGCTCTATGGCTTTTAATCCATCTACATTTTTCTTGGAAGCTTTAGGTGTGGAAGTTCTGATTGTGTTGTCTTCCTCCCATTCCATGCTTTGATCCTTTTCGTCCAAAAAAAAAGTAATCTAAAGTTGTGTTGCTGGGTTTGCTTTGCTTCTTTATTCCTATTCATATTGCTAGTCAATTACTTGACTTTTAGGTTCAGTAGAACTCTGCTTTCAGACAAGAGAGCTCTGTCCCAATTCAATGGGGTTTTTTGCAGCTGCTGGAGTTATTAGGAGGCCATTTTTTCTGCAGCCCCCACCTGCTTTGGCTCACTGAAAACTCACCTGAGGATCATCACCCGAGACCATGATCTAAATCCAGGTCGCTCAAGGCAAGAGCACATAGCCTCTGAAGGATGGCTTGGCACCACTGCAATCTACAGGACAGGAGCTTCTAAAGCAGCCACATGGAGACAGCTGCAGGGTCTCTGCTTCAGCCGCTCCTAGTTCTCAGGCAGTAGGCAGGGCCCTCTCCCCCAAATTCATCCACTTAGTCCTTGTTTCTTATGGGTTGATAATTCTGGAGTACCCCAGATCTGCAGGTGATTTGCACTCCAGCCAGGGCTTGTTCTGGCAGCTCTAGGGCTCCACATGCAGGTTCCTGTGGTGCTGGTCTGGGCTCCCAGCACACTGTGATGAACCACTTCCAGTCTGCCTGCCAGCCTGCCTTCAGCAGTAGCTTTGATATTCTGTTATTTTGTGAGTTCTGGAGCTTTGAAATTTGTTTAGCATCTTACTTTATAGGTATCTGAGGTGGTTGAGAGGAGAGCTGCAGAGTTTTGCTGCTTCTACCACAATGAGCATTTATTTTGTATAAGGCACACACAAGGCTTTTCATATATACTTATCAAATTATGTCCTAGAACTAAATAATGGTAGCATATTCCTGAATAAACATCTAATGTTATGATACTTTTCCTCTAAGAATAATAGTGAGTATTTATGTGAGTCTTTATCATTTACAAAAATCTTTATGTGGGTTATCTCATTAGATCATCAGAGAAATACTACTGATACATATCATTATTTATATTTTACAGATAAGTGAGCAGAAATTCAGTCTTCCCTCATGCAACATATAATTAATAATCATGAAGGAAGTTATATGAATAAAATAATTGATCTAATATTTAAAGTGTATCTAAAGCTGGTTACTTTGACCTAATGACTCAATAGAGAACAACTAATTTATTTTATTTATTCATTTTCGGGGGAAATTGGTTCTGAAGTAGGATTTCACCAGGTTAAGGAATTCCTGGTGTGAATTTTGAATGAAGCACATGGACAACTCATCTGTTACTCAAACTCTTACAGACTTATCTGAGACATTGAGAAGTTAGACAGCATAGCTGGCATACACTAAAGAAAAGAAGCAGAACTTGAATTTAAGGAGTCATAATTCCAAGTACATTTTTTGTAGTACAAAATTTAATTGAATTGACATCAATCTAAATGTCCAAGTACTTTCTAGGAGAGAGACGCTAGAACAGAGGCAGAGAGAGAGAGATGCTCAAGTCATCATAGTTCCCTCCTATTCTAATGTTTCTCTGTTGCTGTTTAAACCCAGGGACCCCAAAAACTGTTGAGGTGATAGCTTTGCCAGCCCAAAAAAATTTTGAGGTTTGTGGAAGAACTGTCTCAAAGAATTTGGAGTCACACCATCTCTAATCCAAGTATAAGCATTTATTTTGTTATTATTTTTTTAATTTTAATTTATTTTCTTGGTTACATCATTCATTTCCACAAGGTTTTGAGTTACAAATTTACTCCCCTTTTTGTCCCTACTCCCCAGCCCCGAACAATTCACAATATTATATACAGTATTTAGAACAAGGAATGTCTCAATATTATAACTTATTACAGAAAGTAACAAGGAACAAAAGAAGAATCACCTGGTTTCCCTAAGGGGGAACAGCTTAACACTTAAAGATACAATCAACAATTCACAATATACTGACCTTTCACTCATGGGGCAACCATTAATTTTAGTCTCCAATAAAATCCTTAGACAACCACACAAACTTTCCACCCCTTGATTTCCAACAAACCTCAGTTTAGTCTAAGGGGACGCCTTTCCTCATTTTGACTCTGGGTAGTCTCTCTGATTCCCTGGATCCTCTTTCCTATTCCCAGCTCCCTACTGAATCTGCCAAACAATCACCTAGATTCAGGAGCTTACAGCTGCCAGGCCCTCATCCAGTCCTTAGAGATAAACAGCTCCCAGGTCCTTGTCCAGTCCTCAGTGCAATCCCCAGCACACACTGAAGTTCACAGGATTCAGCACACCTCAAATCCTTCACCACTTCTCTTGCCTGGTACTCAAGGATCAGACAGGCCACAAACAAAATCCCATCCTGTTCATGTTTCAGTCAGCTTCCAGATACTGGGAGAGGAACACACACTCTCTCTCTTTCTCCCTCTCTGTCTCAGCTGACTTCAGTCTCCATGAATCTCCCTTCACTGAAGAGCCAATTCCAATTCTCTCCTCTCTCCCTAAAATTCTTCTTTATATGGAGGACTGGCCTCCTGTCTCAGCCAATAGCCTTCTTCCAAGTCAACAGGGGAGTTTACACCTTTTCAACACTGGATAGAGTTCATACCTTCTATACTTAGCCCTAAGTTAATATGTGCTACTTAGCCCTAAGTATCTGATAAACTGATTATTATTGCATTGTGTTATCTTGATTGTGTTTCTACAATAATCAAATGGTTTCTTCCTGGCAGCTTATAATGTTTTCCCCTTAACCAGAAAAACGTAGAATTTGGCTACAATATTCCTAGGAGGTTTTTTCCAGATGTCTTTTAAGAGGAAAATGGTAGATTCTTTCAAATTCTGTTTTACCCTCTTGTTCTAGAATAATGGTGTAATTTTCCTTGATAACATGCCTTCCAGGAATTCCAATAATTTTTAAATGTTCTGTTCTGGATCTGCTTTCCATGTCAGTGTTTTTTTCAGTGAGAAATTTCACACTGTCTCCTATTATTTTTTTCTCTTGATACTGTTTTAATTGCCTTCTCTTCTCATAAACATGTTAGCCTCCATTTGCTCCATTTTAATTTTGAAGGAATTCTTTTATTTAGTAGGCTTTTGAACTTTCTTTTCCATCTGGCCAAATTTATTTTTTTCATGTAGACTTCTCCTTTCTGGCTTTTTGGATCTCTTCAGCCACATGAGTTACTCTATTTTTTAAGGTATTACTTTCCAAAGTTTTTAAAATAGCTTTTAGCAAGTTTTTGACTTGTTTTTGATGATTTTCTTTGCAGAATTCTAATTTTTCTTCCCAAATTTTACTCTATTCATTTTACTTTATTTTCAAACTCTGTTTAGAGCTCCTTCCTAGCCTCTGACCAATCAATATTTTTCTATGAGGCTTCTGATGCAAGAGTTTTGACTTTATTGTCTTTTTCTGGTTCTATGTTTTATTATTTTTCACCAAACAAGGATTTTATTGTCTGATTTATTTTTTGCTCTGCCTCCTCATTTTGCAAGTAAATTTATTGACTTTTGACTTTTTGGCTCAATAGAACTCTGCTTCCAGAGTGGAGAGTGTTATGTTCCAAACTTCTGGGTTTCTGTTGAGCTATTTTCAGAGCTCCTTCTAGGTACATGCCTCAGAATTGTGAGTAGGACTCCCTTTCCACTGGCTCCACAAGCTCTGCTATGCCAGCACTCCTCCTCACCCAAGCACTGCCACCCAAGACTGTGACCAAGATCCAAGCAAGGCAAAGCAAGAGTTCTTACTTCAGTGTCAGCTAAGATATGCCTCCAATTGCCCTCTGATTAGCCCCTTTGTCCCCCCATCATCTGTGGTTCCAGAGAACTGGAAGGATCCTCTTCTCCTGTTGCTGCTGCGGTGGCTGCCATTCCAGCTGCCACCACCACCCAGGTGAAAATGGACAGAACACTCGCTTCTCTCACCCAGGTCCAACAGGTTTTCTCCACTCACTTTTGCTTTCTCTTTGTAGTTCGAGAAGTCCAGAAACTGCCGTACCTGCCAGTGATTCTTTTCAACAAAGTTTTCTTCACCCAGTCTCTGCCTCTGGTCTGTGCCAGTGTGCTTCACATGGCACCATTCTCTGCTTCCACCTGGCCTGGAAACCTGTCCTCTGTAGGAGATTTGTTTAACTATCATTCTCTGGATTCTTTAGCTCTACAATTTTTTCATCATTTTTACATGCATTGGAGGTAACTGGGGGGATGATGTCAAAGAAGTTCTTGCTTTCACTTCCTTTTTTGGCTTCTGTAATTATTGCAAAAAAACTTTGAGAGAATAAAAAGAATAGTGGTCAAAACATTTTTCCACTTCTTTTTCTGGTGAATCTTCATATAGGGAAATAAAATAAATTTAAAGCCCTGAGAATAAAACAAAAGCAGTTCAACTTTTTGACCACTGCTAAGGTACTTTGTACAAAAATACTGGAGATTTGTTCAAATAGCATTAAATTAATAGGCAAAACCTTTTCATATCACCATCACAACGGGAAAGTAGATGTCACTTACTTTCATTGTGAGGGAGAAATAAGCATTTTAAAGTTCATGGTGTTTGTACAGATAGTTCTATGTTGCTCTTCTTAAATGCCATACCAAGTAGTTTCCCTACTGTCTAGTTAAGCAGCAGAAAACACACACACACACACACACACACAAGAATATGCACATACTCACACGCCTCTACACCCCCACACACACACACTGCCCTGGTATTCCAAGGGTTGCCATAAGTTCTCAGGGAATGGGTCTTTTCTTTTCTTTTGTAAGGGGGGTTGAATTCAAGCCTTGTCATCAAAACCATGAGAAAATTGATCTGAGACTGTGAAAAATGAGAATTTTTCTTATGGGGCTTTGTTGTTGGGGATAAACTCATTAAAACCAAGAAAAACATAATTAAATACAGCTGTCAACACTACTTTCATGGTTCTAGTAATGACCAGAGAAAAATTTATACTAGATGTTATTATAAGATCATCCAAATAGTAGATTAATGTAAATGCTATCCCATGTTTTGCATAAGAATATTTGAATATAATATGATCTGATATACAGTGAAAGATTAGAACAGAGTTTTGAAGAAAAGTGAAGTCAGAAAAGTTACAAATTGTAAGAAGGGAAAGTAGAGTTTAGAAATAATTTCTTAGGTTTTAAATAGGGGCTCAGTAACAATCTAGATGCCTGAAAATCAATTATAATCTTAACCACATCAAGATTTGTTGTGACACAGTAGATATCTAACTTAGATATCTGCCACCATTTACATTGGCACAAACAAGTCACTTAGAATGAACCAAGAAACAATTATTAAAATCCTCTAATAATAGAAAATAATAGGAAAACCTATAACTGTTTTTGTTTACTCTCTAAGTTCCTCATTTTCTCTCTAAGTCTAAATATTAAACCTTAAAGAATTAGGATCATCTCTAATTTGAAAATTTGTAGCTGGTCAAACAGTTGGCCTGTGTTAAAAAGTTTTATAATGCTATATAAAGTTAAATTCAGCATGTGTAGTTCACAATAAAATCTTACATGATTACCCAATGACTTACCATGAAATGTGACATTAATATGTCAAAATAATTTCATGCACCTCTATCTTCATGCTGATTAGCACAACTTAAATTTCATGCCAATCAACTTTCATAGAGTATAAAAAACTATAATTCCAGGGGGAAGGGTCAAGATGGCAGCATAGAAGCAGGAGAACTCTGCAGATTCCCCCACAACCATCTCACATACCTATAAAATATGACTCTAAACAAATTTTAGAGCTCCAGACCCCATAGAATTACAGAAAAACACATCTATTGCTGGGGGCAGACCTACGGGAGAAAAGGAAGGGCTCATGGCAGAGCTGTGGGAGCTTGAGCCAGCCAGACGTGAAACCACGTCTTGACCCCCAGACATCCAGGAAAAGCTATGACTGGAGTACTTAGGAGAGTGCATCACTACCAGCTGTGGCAGTTTCCAGAATTATCAATCCATAAGAACCAAGGACAAAGTGAAAGATCAGCAGAACTCAGCTAAACTTGGGGGAGAGAGCTCACAGCCTGCAGACTGCAGGGGGACAAAGTGATCATTCAGAGCCTAAATGCTCTTGTATAAACCTGCCTGGATCAGGATCTTGGTCTTGGGTGGTGGTTCTGAGGTGTGTAACCAGTGAGCAAAAACTGGTAGGGACTGTAGAGACAGCAGCCTCCTAATAGCTCTGGCAGCTGTGAAAAACCCAGTGGTTCTGGACAAAGCTCTCTTCCCCTGGGAAGCAGAGATCCACTGTGGCTCAAAAATCGAGTTAATTGACTGGCAACATGAGCGGACAAAGGAAGCAAACCAACCTCAGCAATCCAACTTTACATTCCTTTTTGGGGGACAAAAATGTTCAAAGCTTGGAATGGGAGGAAGACAACACAGTCGGAAATCCCACACCAAAAGCTGTTTTTTAAGATATCTCTAGGAATCAGTAAATTCTCAATTTCTTCAAAGTGGCATGATTAAAGGAGAGGTGTTGACTCCTCTCCAGGCTGCACTCTAGTTTGTGAGCAATGACAAACACTCTTTTCTGCCCTGGATCAGTGAGGAGGATTCCTTCTCCACAGTAACCATCAGCTCCACCAAACCAACACTCCTTCTTCCCAAGGACTTCCCAAGGACTGTGACCCATATAAGTTGCTTGATTTTCTCAATGTCTATAAACCCAAGAGGTCCAGAAACAGTCACCACTGTGGCAGTGACTGCCAAACTGCTGTGGCTGGGGCTGGACCGGTTGCCAGACCATATTCCTCCCTCACAAAGGTAAAATAGTTTACCCATTGACCTTTGAAGATATCTTGGACATTTCCACAAATGCCAGTGATTCAGTGTTCTGGATTAATTAAGTTCCATCTATGCACGTGCTGCCCATGCTGGGCTATGCTCTACTCTCAACATGGTGCAATAGATCCTTCCTATTGGCCATCTAGATTGTCTTGGGCTTGAAATCGTTTTCTCTCTGTCATTTTGTGGCTGCTACTGCTCTAGAATTTTTTTAGAGTCATTTTTACAAATGTTTTAAGGGGTTTGGGGAGAGAGCTTCAGCAGGTTGCTGTTCAAACTACACCACCTTTATTCCACAGACCACAAGATACACAGTCTCAAGGAATAAAACATGTCCTTGAAAGGAAAAATTGAGCAAATGGAATCAAATGGTAATATAAATAATCAAGATATAATAAAATTAGAAAAAACAGGGATTGGAAAACAACTCATTATAAAAACAACTGATCTAGAGAATTTTCAAACTATCTGAAAATTGTGATGAACAATAATTTCAATGCAACATTACAAGAAATTAGTAAGGAAAATAGTGCTGAAGTTCTAAATCAAGAAAGTAAAGTAAAAATAGAAATAATTCACTGAATATCACCTGAAACAGATGATCAGAAGAAAACTTACAGAAATGTCACAGCCAAGTTGTTTTTTTGGTGCTCTCTTTTATTTTTATTTTTTATTTGTTTTGTTATTAATATCATTCACTTCCATGAGATTATTCAATTACAAATTTTCTCCCTGTCTTTCCCTTACCCCAAACCCAAAATAGTGACCCCACTGTAAAGCCCCTCCCCTGACCTACTCTCTAACTTTCTGGTAGGGGAGGGAGGGTCTCCCTACCCCAACCCCTGTATATTTTAATTCCTATGGTATCTTATTACAGTTTAAAGCACAGTTTTCTTTTATTAATGAATAATACTTGAGTTTTTTGGTTTTTTACCTGTGATTTCTTTGACAATTTGACTATTATGGATATGTATTGCATTGCTACACAAGTATTCTCTATAATAAATTGCTTACCTTTTCAATGGGGGAGAAAGGAGGAAGTGAGAGAATTTGGAACTTAGCATTTTTTAAATGAACATTGAAATTATTTTACTTGCAACTGAGAAAAAAGAAAAAGCTAAATAAAATTAAAATAATGTGCCTCCAAAATATCTATGATAAGTCATATTTGCTGTATGTCTACAGCACCAATTTTAATTTGGAAATAAGTATTAATGAAATGTAAAATGTTTGGGAAACATCAGTAAAGATGTTTGGTCCCTATGGGTTGGTTATTGAAATTTTGCTATTGAGGTAAAAATTCTTGGTACTATAATTTACTATTATTTTTGTGTCTTGATTACTTGGATAGCAACCTGAATTGTCTAAAATAAGTAGTAGAAAATGGCATATGCGGCAGTCTGGGAATTGTTAAAGTTATATGCCTGTACCAATAAAAGTCTTAGTAATCCTTCAGACTGTATTTCCCCATTGTGCAATTTTGTTACTTTTATTTCTTTTTAAAATTGTTTTAAAATTTATTTTCTTGTTGACATCATGCATTTCCATGAGATTTTGAGTTACTAATTTTCTCCCCATCTTTCCCCTATCTAAAAACAGAGATCCCACTGCAAAGCCCCTCTCCTGATCTTCTCTATTTTGTACTCTTCTCCAACACCCTTCTAACTTTCTGGTAGGGCAGGGAGGGTCTCCCTACCCCAGTCCCTGTATATCATAATTCCCAGTTGCATGTATTGCAGAGCTTTAAATTCTAGATTTTTTTGGTTCCTCCCTTGTCACTCACACCCACTGGAAGGAAAAGCAATTCAATTCAAGCTGTTCATGTGTAATTACACAGGACTTCTTCTTAGTGGACATATTGTGACAGTGATCATATGTCTCTCCTTCCTATCCTTCACCCCCTTCTTCTGAATTCTACACTGTCCCTGTCCCTGTCCCTTTACTGAAGTGTGTGCTTCCAGCATCCCTTCCCCAGACCATGCCCTCCCCTCCATCATCCCAATGACCCCTATTCTCCTGTGTGGCATGATGCCCAGTTTAGAGCTTATGCCATTACTTCTGTAAGCCAAATTCAATGAGAGTAATTGTAAGTAAAGTTGTAACAGTTATCCCTTGCCTCTTCTATATGGGATGATTAACCCATTTTGTCTCTTTCTGTCTCCTCTTATTCTAGTCCTCAGCTACCTGTGAATTTCACCTTTTAAAGTATCATCCCTTACTATTCAATGGATCCTATACTCTCTATATACATATATGCACACGTGCTTAGATATGTACTCATATGCATATATAGCCTTCTATATAGACTTATGTGTAAGTATACATATATACATATGTGTGTATATATATGTATGTATATATATAGGAGTGTGTGTAAATATATATATGTACATATATATGTATATATACATTTGTATTCCCTTCCCCTATCCTCATACTAAGAAAAGTTTCAAAAGTTACTAATATCGTTTTTACATATTCACATGTAAATAGTTCAATTTCAATAAGTTCCTTATGATTTCTTTCCCATGTTTATCTTCTCATGCTTCTTGTGTTTGATTGTCAAAATTTCTGTTCAGATCTGGTTTTGTTCAGCAAGAATGCTTGAAAGTCCTCCACCTCACTGAATGACCATATTGTCCCTTAGAATAATATGCTCAATACTGCTGGGTACTTGATTCTTGGTTTTAATCCCAGCTCCCTTGATCTTCAAAATATGATATTCCTGGCACTGCTATCCCTCAGTGTAGAAGCTGCCAGATCCTGGGTTATCCTAATAGTGCTTCCACAGTACTAAAATGGTTTTCTCTTGACAGCTTGTAATATTTTCTCCTTTAACTGGGTATTCTGGAACCTGGCAATAACATTTCTAGGAGTTTTCTTTTGGGGATCTTTTTGAAGAAGTGATCTGTGAATTCTTTCAAGTTCTATTTTGCCCTCTGTTTCTAAAACATCAGGGCAATTGTTTTTGAGGATTTCTTGAAGGATGCTTTCCAAGTTCTTTTTTGGTCATGGCTTTAAGGTAAATAAATAATTTTCAAATTGTCTCTCTTGGATCTATTGTTCAGGTCAGTGTTTTTTCAAGGAGATATTTCACATTGCTTTCCATTTTTAATTTGTTTGTAGCTTTTTATTATTATCTCAGTTTCTCATAAAGTCATTAGCTTCCACTTGCTCTACTCTAATTCTGAAGGAATTATTCTCTTCAGAATGCTTTTGAGATTCTTTTTCTATCTGGCAAATTCAACTTTTTAAAGCATTCATCTCCTCATTGGCTTTCTGGGCCTCTTTTTCCATTTGAGTTATTCTATTTTTAAAAGTGTTGTTTTCTTCAGTCAGGTTGTTTACTCTCTTTTCATGATTTTCCACCATCATTCTCATTTCTCTTCCCAGTTTTTCCTCTACTTCTCTTATTTGTTTTTCAAAGTACTTTTTCAGTTGATCTATAGCTTCTAGGCATTCTTAGAGTGTCTTGGAAGCCTTTGGTGTGGGAGATCTCACTGTGTTGTCTTCCTCCTGTTCCAGGCTTTGATCCTTTTTGTCCACAAAAAAAGGATTCAAGAGTTTTATTGCTGTTCTTATTTTGCCTCCTTTTCCTATGTTGGTCAGTCAATTAATTGATTGGGTTTTTTTTGTTTTGTTTTGTTTTGTTTTTGCTTTGTGGAACTCTGCTTCCAGGGGGAAAGCTCCGTCACAAATTGCTAGGGTTTTAACAGCTGCCGGAGCTATTTGAGGGGTGCTGCAGCCCCAATCAGCTTTGGTTTGCTGAAAGCACACCCCAGGACCACCACCCAAGACCACGATCTGGACCCAGGCTGCTCAACGCAAGAACCCTTGACCCTGATCAATTGTCTCACCCCCCCTTCCGTGGGGTCTGCAGGCCAGGAGCTCTGAAGCAGCCCAGTGGGGGTAGATGCCAGTTCCAGAAGATCCTGCCCTTCCCCCACTGCTTCTGTGCCCTGAGGGCAGATTTGTTGGACTGCTTTTCCTCCCCCAAAATTAGCTTGAAAGTTTCACTTTCACTGACCTTTCTCTAATCCTTATTGTTCCCAATTGATAGATGTCAAGATCGCTCCAGGTGCTGTAGATCTTCTCCCTAGGGTAGACTCATGCTGTGGCTTGGGAGGCTTGGCTCTGGGGCCTTGTCACACTTTTCGTAACAGACTATGCTGGCGTTGGTTCCCGGCCTGCTGCGATGAGTCCCTACTGCCGAGCTGCCTTCAGCAAGAGATGTGTTTTCTGAATTTTTCTGAATTTGTGAGCCCTAGAATTTGTTTAGAGTCATATTTTATGGTTATTTAGGGTGGCTGTGAGGGAGCTGCTGAACTTTGCTTCTTCTTGGCTCCACCCCTCATGGCCAAGTTTCAAAATTCCCAAGGAAAGAGAAAATATTGCAAGCAACAAGACAAAAGAGAAACAGAAGCATAAGGAATTTAAACATTTGGAAAAATGATCTAGATGTTAAGAAAATTAGCATCTTCTTCATTAAGAGATGCTTAGTCTTGGAACATGATATTTTGTG
Organism: Pseudocheirus occidentalis; assembly: GCA_028646575.1. Lineage (NCBI taxonomy): Eukaryota > Metazoa > Chordata > Mammalia > Diprotodontia > Pseudocheiridae > Pseudocheirus > Pseudocheirus occidentalis. The sequence continues at coordinate 59,471,443 of CM053600.1, forward strand.
GAGCAAAGAAGCCAGGGCTGCATGCAAGACTAATTTATCAAACAAAGTTGAGTATAATGCTGAATGAAAAAAAGATTGACAATTCATGAGCTGAAAGACTTTAGGGCATTTGTCATCAAAAGACCAGAACTCAGTGGAAAATTTGCTAAGAATGATCCAGAAGAAATATGAGTAAATCATTCAAGATCAATGATAGGGCACTGATAATGTTTAAACTCTTTCCTCATGATATATGAAATGTCAGCAGTATTATTTAGAAGGTTATATTTACTAAGTTCTTTTGAAAGTAAGGCTGTGAGGGGCAGAGCCAAGATGGCAGGGTAGAAGCAGCAAAGTTTTGCAGCTCCCACACAGCCACCTTTAATATCCATAAAATATGGCTCTAAACAAATTTTAGGGCTCCAAAACGCACAAAAACAAAGAAAACACATCCCTCGCAGAAGGCAGCTGGGCAGGTGGGGCTGATCATGGCAGGCTGGAAGCCACAGCCAGCCCAGCCCGCAATCTACAGCCCAGCCCAAAGGCAGTTGGGAGGAGCCACAGCTGGAGTCTACAGGAGAACAGATCAGAGGCACCTGGGCCAGTTTCCACATTTATCAAGCCAGGAGAAATAAGGCTAAGAGAAAGGTCAGTGAAATTCAAGCTAAATTTGGAGGCAAAAGGGGTTCTGCCAAACTGCCTGCAGGGCATGGAACTGGTGGGAAGCAGCAGGAACAACTACAAGCAGCAACTGCCTCTATTGGGCTGCATCACAGCTCCTGGCCTGCAGATTGCAGGGGTCCAAGTCAATTGATCAGTGCCAAAGGCTCTTGCATTGAGTGGCCTGGGTCTGGATTGTGGTCTCGGGTGGCGGTCCATGGGTGTGCTTTCAGGGAGCTAAAGCTGGTGGGGGCTGCAGCAACCCCCTAATAGCTCCAGCAGTTGTGAAAACTTCAGCAATTTGGGACAGAGCTTTCCCAAAGAGTTCCACAGAACTAAAAAAAATCAAGCAATTAATTAACTGGCCAACATGTGGAAAAGGAAGCAAAGGAAGAACAGCAATCCAACTCTAGAATCCTTTTGTGGGCACAAAATGGATCAAAGCATGGAACTGGAGGAAGACAACACAGTCAGAACTCCCACATCAAATACTTCCAAGAAATATGAAGATTTCCTACAAGCCATAAGAACTTAAAAAGGACGTTGAAAACCAAATAAGAGAAGTGGAGGAAAAATTGGAAAGAGAAATGTGAATGATGCAAGAAAATAATGAAAAGAGAATCAACAACCTGACTGATGAAAACAACACCTTAAAGAACAAATTAACTCAAATGCAAAAAGAGACCCAAAAGGCCAATGAGGAGAAGAATGCCTTAAATGCTTCTATGGTGTAGAATGCTTCTATGATGCCATCTTGGCTCTGCCCTCAGTACTGCCTCATTTTCAATGTTTCCTTTTAGCAGGATATAGTTTCCTCCATTATCTCTTTTAATTAGATCTTTTTTTTTTGCTTTTGCTTTGTCTAAGGATTGCTTCCCCTCCTTTTTTTTTTACTTTAGCTGTGGCATGATATATTTTACTCCAGCCATTTACCTTTACCTGTGTGTATCCCCTCTTTCAGAGGTGTTTCTTGTAAGTGGCATATTGTAGGATTTTGGTTTTTAATCCATTTTATGGAAGAGTTCAACCCATTCACATTCTCAGTTATGATTGCTATCAGTGTCTTTCCCTCCATCCTATTCCCTCCACTGATTGTGTTTTTTTCCCCTTCTCCTTTCCCCTTCTTAAAAGTTTTCCTCTTTATTGCCGAGGCCTTCAGTATTCCCTTCTTATCTATCCCCTCCATTTTTTTTACTGCTCTCCTTACTATTTCTGCCTTCTAAACCCCATCCCCCCTCCTACTGCCTGTAGGTTATGATTGATTTTTACGTCTGGTGTTGTATATTACTTCTTCCTCGAACAAAGTTTGAAGAGAATAGATCTCATGCAATGTTCCCTCCCTCCCCTCTTTCACTTTATTATGAGTTTTATATCTCTTCTCAATAGATTCATATATTTAACTGGTTGTGTTATTCGCTCCTTGCACCAGAACCAGTGAGGGAAAAGCTCATATAATGGCCACCTCCCTCCCTTCTTTCCGTCTACTATATTGTTTTTATCCCTCTTGGTGTAGCATAATTTACCCTGTTCTGCTTTATTCTTTCCTCTTCTTCCATTGCAGTTCCTTAATAAGGATTTTTATCATCATTTTGCATAATTTATACCCACATCGTCTATCTATCTACATCCCTTTTAGATGTTGCTGTAGGTATCTAGTCTGTGATATCAACAGATATCAGCTTCCTATATAGGCATGTAATCAGTTCTTGTTAAATAACAAGTTGTGTATTGTGTGTGTGTGTGTGTTCCTTATTTACCTTCTATGTCTCTCCTTTCTCTTTTAATTGGGGGTTGAATTTTCCATTGACCTCTGACTTTTTCATCAGGAAGATCTGGAATTCAGTTATGTCACTGAATGTCCATCTCCTTGCCTGGTAGATTATGCTCTGTCTTGCTGGGTAAGTGATCCTAGGTTGTAGCCTGAGCTATTTTCCTTTGTGAAAAATCATATTCCAGTTCCTCCAGTATTTCAATGTTGAGGCTTCCAGATCCTATGCAATTCTCATTGTGGTTCTGAAATATCTGAATTGTTTCTTTCTGGCCACTTGTCATATTTTATCCTTTACCTGATACTTCTCGAGTTGGGCCACAATGTTTTCTGGACTTTTCAATTTGGGATCTCCTTAAGGAGGTGTCTGAGGGACTTCCCCAATTTCTATTTTACCCTCTGTTTCTAGGATCTCAGAGAAGTTTTCCTTCATAAGCTCTTGGAAGACTCATTTTTCCATCATGATTTTCTCTTAGACCAATGATTCTCAGATTCTCTCTCCTGGATCTGTTTTTCAGGTCAGTGATTTTTCTGTTGAGATATTTTACCTCCTTTTTTCTAATTTTTCAGTCTTGATGTTTTGTTTGACTAATTCTTGGTTCCTCATAGAGTCGTTGGCTTCAATTTAGGTGATTCTAGTTTTTAGCAAATTATTCTCCTCAGTTTTTGAAGCTCCTTTTCCATATGCTCAGATTTCATTTTTAGTTCATGTATTTTACTTTTTAAGGGGTTTTTGTCTTCATTGTAATGTTTTTTTTTCCAATTTCACAATTTTGTTTTTATAAGGGGTATTGATTTTATCTTCTATCTCTCTAAGCCTGATTTTAAAGTTCTTTTTGAGCTCATCTAGGAATGCTTTCTGTGCCTGAGATCAGGTCATACTCCCTGTTAAGGCTATAGGTGCAGGTGTGGAGTCAATACTCTCTCCTTCTGAGTTTGATTCCTCCTTCTCACAGTAATAGTATTACAGAGTCTTTGTCTTTGTCTTTATAACCTGCTTTCTTCCCATTTTTGAGGCAGGACCTTAGCCATGCCCTTCCTCTGAGGTTACTAAGCCATTATGCCTTAAAGTTTTCCTCTGGAGCAATCATTACTGTTTTGGGAGGGAGGGTAGGAGGGAGGATTGGAGCAGCCATGGTTCACTTTGCCGTCTTGGTCCCTGAAAGTTCAGATATATGTGTGTGTGTGTGTGTGTGTGTGTGTGTGTGTGTGTGTGTGCTCATGCATGTGTGTGTGTGTGTGTAATTATTACATACATGCAACTGGAAATTAAGATTTACAGGCCATGGGGTAGGGAGACCCATCCTGCTCTACCAGAAATCAGAAAGTTAGAGGGGCCTTGGGGGAGGACATAGGAGAGAGCAGATTGTGAGAGGGGCTATACAGTGAGATCACTGTTTTGGGGTTGTGGGTAGTGGAAAGATGGAGAGAAAATTTGAAACTCAAAATCTCATGAAAATGACTGATGCAAAGAAGAAAAGAAATTTTAAGTAAATAAATAGGTAGTTATAGACAGACAGACAGACAGATAGATAGATAGATACATAGATACATAGATAGATACATAGATCAAGAGACAGGAAAACAAATGAATGAATGAATGAATGGATGGATGGATGGATGAATGAAAAATTGAATGAATAAATGAGTGAATGAATGAGTCTATGAATGAATGAAAAAATAACTATAGACAAAGAAACAAATAAATAAATTTGAGAAATTCTTTAACAAAAAATAAAATAAAAGTTTATGCACAATGTCAATGTAACCAAGAATAGGAGGGAAGCAGAAACATGGGAAAGAATTTCTGCATCCTGTCTCTCATGACGACCTCATTTTTCAATATATAGAGAGTTGAGTCAAATTTAGAAGTACACAAGTCATATGAACAGATGGTTTCCAGATGAAGAAATTAAAGGTATCTATTGTCATATAAAAATGATCTAAATCATGACTTTTTAGAGAAATGCATATTAAAACAACTCTGAGGTACCACATCACACCTGTCAGATTGGCTAACATTAAAGAGCTGGAAAAATATAAATGCTGTGGAAGTTGTGGGAAAATTAGAACACTAAGGTGGTGTTATGGCATGAAACAACTATTCTAGAAAACAATTTGGAACTATACCTGAAGGGCTATAAAATGTGCATATTCTTTGACCCAGCAATGTTACTTCTAGGTGTGTATACCAAAGAGTTCATACAAATCAGAAAAAGTAACCACATGTTCCAAAATATTTACAGTAGCTCTTTTTGTGGTGGCAAAGAATTAGAAATTGAAGGAGTGCCCATAATTTGGGGAAAGGCTAAATGAGTTGTGGTATTTGAATGTAGAGTAATACTATTGTTGTATAAGAAATGATCAGCTGGTAGACTTCAGAAAAATCTTGAAAGTATGTGAATGAACTGATGCTTAGGGAAGTGAACAGAACCAGGAGAACATTGTACACAGTAACAGCCAAAATGAGCAATGACTTAACTTTGATAGATTTACATATTATTTGCAATGCAAGATCCAGGACAACTTCAATGAACTCATTTAGCCTATACACTATACACTATATGACACAATAAATTCCAAAAGAGTAAAGCTATGAAAAATAACAACGTGAACAAGTAGAGAAAAATGGTTCATAGTGCCTTTCAAAATCATAGACAAGAGAAATTTGACAACCAGAAATGGGAAATAAGATATTATAAAACACAAGATGGACAATCAGATAAGTGAAATGATGAAAAAGATACTTCATGGAGATATATTTGCTTTAAATGTAAAAAAATTGTATCATTTTCTATGCTTACTAAATCACCATTATCTCTTTTTACAAACCAACAATTATGTAAAGACTATTATAGAAATTCGACCAGTAGAATTCCACAATCCTTACTTCAAAAAGTTGTTTTGTCATGTGGAGTATAACAGTGAGCCAAGACCTAGGTTCAAGGTAAATTTAGGTGTAGATTTGGTAATTAAGCACACACTTACCCCAGAGTGTAAAACTCAAATCAGGGGCCTGATTGAAGGTATAGGAAATGTTTAAAAAGGCTAAAACCAGAATCAGGGAGGGGAGCTAGCAGAAGAAATGATATACAGAAGCCAAGAACAGCCATTGGTTACATCTATAGCTGAGGGTTAATTTGGGAAAATTGCATAAGGGTACAAGGATGCAATTTTCTGTGACATGGGGGACACTCCTAGAATAGGGTAGAGGTCATAGGGTGAAGGGTCACAATCAGCTTCTCAGAAAAGGGTGGAGGGTCATTGGATAAGGGAGAGTGGAATTCCCTGAACAGTTTGGGGTCATGTTCTGGTCAAAGGGTGTGGGGACACTGCGGTTCAGCAGAACAGGACAGGGTGGTCTCTTCATAAGACAGTCTTACACCATGACCCTAGGCTGTACCTTGCACAGAATGCTTATTCAGCGAGAATATACAGATTACTGCTTTGAGGAAGGACGGGGTTGGGGGACTATGTCTTGGGCAATACCCAGGACTACTCCTTAACCTAATAGTCTATAATAGGGTATAGGATAAAGACAAAGACAAAAATATAAAGGGACTTAATGGTGGACCACAAGTCAGGTGGTGTCTAGAGACCTGGGATTTGGGTTTGGGCATAACAGTTTTATAAACTTGTCTGAATATACAGCATTGCTTCTGTGCTTTTTTTTCAATGAAATTTCCATATTTAGTCACTAAACTGTGCTTTCAAAATCTTCAGAAATTTAAGGTTTTTTAATTATATACATTCAAAGTTCTTGTCATACATTCATATTCCATTCACATTTCATACCTGAGGAATTATCTTCATAAAATTTTCACTCCATAGTAACTTCCCAAAAATCCTTTGGCAGTACCTTACGACAAACTGTGAGCCTGAATTCTCCCATGTTATGCCAATGGAACACAAGCCTTTGCATTTCTACCAAGTTAAAATGTATTTGAATATGGGCTTGATTATATAATTTAATTTTAATAAAATTTTACTTATTCACTAATTTCATGTAAAAAATGATTTTATTTTGAGTTCCGAATTCTAGCCCTCATCCCTTCCTTTCCTCCTGCTTGAGATATTAGGCTATCTGATTTAAGCTGTCCATTAATAATCATGTAAAACATTTCCATATTAGTAATTTTGTGGGTGGGTGGTAGAAAGAGAAGAGAGAGACATACAGACAGACAGACAGACAGATATAGAGAGACAGAGACAGACAGAGAGAGACAATGACAGAGACAGAGAGAAAGACAGAAACAGAGACAGAGACACACAGAGTCACAGAGATAGAGACAAAGAGACAGAGATAGGAACAGAGAGACACAGATAAATAGCATGCTTTGATCAATATTCAGATGCCATACTCTCTTTCTTGGGATGCAGATAGCATTTTTCATCATGAGTCCTTTGGGATTCTCTTTAGATCATTGTATTGCTGAGTATAGTTAAGTAATTCACTTTTGTTCATTGTACAATATAACTTTTATTGTATATAGTGTTCACATGGCTCTGCTCACTTCACTATCAGTTTGTATAAGTCTTTCTAAGTTTTTCTGAAATTATGTTGCTCATCATTTTTTTTTGGAGGGCAGTTGGGGTTAAGTGTCTGAGGCCGGATTTGAACTCAGGTACTCCTGACTCCAGGGCCAGTGCTCTATTAACTGAGCCACCTAGCCGCCCCGCTCATCATTTCTTATAGCACAACAATATTCCATTGCAAGCATATACCCCAATATTTGTCATATATGTACTTTGTACATAGAGTTATTTAAAAAACATATTCCCAGGGTGGCTAGGTGGCATTGTGAATAGATCACTGGCCCTGGAGTCAGGAGGAATTGAGTTCAAATCTGACCCCAGACACATTACAACTAGCTGTGTAACCTTGTGCAAGTCCAACCCCAACTGCCCTGCCCTCCTGCTCCAAAAAAAGGTGTAAAATCAATAAACAATATAAAACATTAAAACCATTCTCTTTGGAACAAAGATCTAATAGTGGTATTTTGGGGTGAAAGGGCATTCATACTTTTATAGCACACTGGGCATAGTTCCAAATTATTATACAAATATTTTTGAACAAATATGTTCTCTTCTTATTTCCCTATCTCTTTAGGTTGCCGATATAGTAGTTTTAGATAGCTGCCCATATAAGGACCAAGTTAGTCAAGGACTGAAAGACTTATTAACAAGAAACTGACTTCTAGTTGCTGGATTATTTGGCTAGAGTGACTCATGGAAAGACTTTCATGACAACTGAAAACATAAGAGAAGGAGACATTGCATCTAAATACTAGTGTAGCTCACTTGATTATCTTTTCACCTCCTATTTCTGATCAATATTAAAAATAATTTCAATAGGATGCTGGGAAAATGGCGGAGTAGGTCAGACAATTTCAAACTCTCAAGATTGTTCTGCATGAAAGAGACAAAATAGCACTTCTTGTCAAACACAGAGCCTTGAAGACAAGTAAGACTGGATAGAGTAGTAGTAGTCCTTTTTAGAAAATTGGAGAAGAGTCAAAGAAAAACCAAAGAATGAGATTTCCTCCCAGTGAAGAGTAAACACCTCCAGGCTAGGGTCCACTTTAACAATGAGGCAGACTTCCTTTTTTATTTTTATAATCAACTCATCAACTGATAAACATTTATTAGGCACCTGTTATGCACCAAATATACATAATCAAACAAAATGAGTTCTCACCTTGGTTGTAATCAGAAATGTATATCTTGTTCCTACTCTGAGTCTATCACCTCTCTCTCAGAAGGTAGGCAATCTGCTTCATCATTGGTCCTCTGGAATTGTGGTTAGTCATTGCACAAAGATCTTTTTTTTGAGGCAATTGTGGTTAATTGACTTGTCCAGGGGTTACATAGCTAGAAAGTGTCTGAGTTAGATTTGAATTCGGATCCCCCTGACTCCAGGGCTGGTGATCTATCCTAGCTGCCTAGGACACAATCCTAGTGGTACCACCTACTTGCCCCTGCACAGAGATTTGAAAAGAACTCAAGGTTGTTTGTCTTTACACTTTTGCTATTGTATAAATTGTTCTTCTGATTCTGCTCACTTCATTTTGTATCTGTTTCTACAAATCTTCCCAAGTTTCTCTGAAACTATCCCCTTTTTATTTCTTATGGCACAAAGGTATTCCATCACATTCATTTTGAGTTACAAATTTTCTCTCTGTCTTTCTCCTACCCTATCCCGAAAACAGTGATCCCACTGTGGAGCCCCTCTCCTGGTCTTCTCTCTAACTTTCTGGTAGGGCAGGGAGGGTTTTCCTATCCCAGCCCCTGTATACTTGATTCCTAGTTGAAGGTATTGCAGAGCTTTATAGTCTAGATTTTTTCAATTCCTCCCTTGTCACACACCCCCACTGGAAGGACAACCAATTCAATACAGGCTGTGTAGGTGTGATTATACAGGACATCTTCATAGTGGAGGTATTGTGACAGTGATCATATTTCCCTCCTTCCTATCCCTTTCCCCCTGTTCTGTTCTCTACCCTGTCCCTGTCCCTTTATCGAAGTGTGAGCATCCAGCATCCCTCCCCCAGACCCTGCCCTCCACTCCATCATCCCCCCTCTCATCCCTACTCTCTTGGGTGGCGTTATGCCCGTTTAAGAGTTTATGCCATTTCTTCCCTAAGCCAGATTCAATGAGAGCAAATGAAAGTAAAGTTGTAACAGTTATCCCTTGCCTCTTCCACATGGGATGATCAGCCCCATTTTGTCTCTCCCTGTCTCCTCTCATTCTAGTCCTCTCCGACCACAGAATTTGACCTTTAAAGTATCATCCCTTCATATTCAATTGTTTCTATGCCCTGTATAAACCCATATATACACATGCTCAGATATGTATTCATATGCATATATAGCCTCTTATATCGACACATGTGTGAGTATACATATATCTCCATTTGTATTCCCTTCACCTATCCTCATACTAAGAAAAGTTTTATAAGTTACTATTATCATTTTTCCATATTGTCATGTAAATAATTCAAATTTTGTAAGTTCCTTATGATTTCTTTCCCATGTTTACCTTCTCATGCTTCTTGTGTTTGATTGTCAAATTTTCTGTTCAGCTCTGGTTTTTTTCAACAAAAGTGCTTGAAAGTTCTCCACCTC
>CM053600.1:59481474-59506054 GCA_028646575.1 Pseudocheirus occidentalis
GCAAGAGCACTTGGCCCTGATCAATTGACTCAGGCCCCTGCAGGATCCATAGGCCAGGAGCTCTGAATAGCCCAGTGGGGGCATCTGCTGGTTACAGCAATTTCTGCCCTTCCCCCCACTGCTTCCTTTCCCCAGGGGTAGATTGGCCTGAACTACTTTTCCTCCCCCCAACTTAGCTTGAAAGCTTCACTCATTTTCACTGACCTTTAATCCTGGCTTATGCAGTTTGCTCCAGGTACTTCAGATCTTCTCTGAAGCAGACTCAGGCTGTGGCTTGGGAGGGTTGGCTCCTCCAGTCTACCACTGAGCCTGGCCACATGGCGGTTTCAGGCTGGGCTGGTCTAAGCTCCGGGCCTGGGATGAGCCCCTCTTGCCAGCTGCCTTTCTTTAATCCCTCTTTTTCACACCTTTCTTTAATCCCTAATTTTCACACCTTGGTAGATGTGGAGGTGCTGGAGGCTGTAGCTCTTCTCTCTTGTAGACTGGCTGCTGCTGGGTCTGACTGCTTCCTACCACCCGGGGCCTGGCTGGTGTTACTGTTTCAAGCTAGCCTACCCTCACTCGCGTCCTGCTGCAATGATCCCCTGCTGCCGAGCTGCCTTCAGCAGGAGATGTGTTTTCTATATTTTTTTAGTTTGACATTCCTAGTATTTGTCCAGTGTCATATTTTTATGGGTGTATAGGGTGGCTGCGTGTGATCTGTGGGACACTGCTGCTTCTATGCCTCCATCTTCTGAGGCAAACTTCTTAAACAACGTAAGTTTAGCCCTGGAGTTAGCTGGGTTGGGAGAATGACTAGGCTAGGCTAAAGGAGCTTTTACCCTTGGAGAGTGAAAGGATTTGGATGTCTGACCTGGGGAGGAAATCACTGCTAACAAGAAAAACTAGACTCACCTGTACTGTGGAGCGCTGGTGGGGGCAAGAAGGAACTAATACTTGCTCCCTGAGTGCAGGAAGAGTGGGGTGGGTACACCTCTGACTGTGAGTACTTACAGGAGGCTGGTGATCTTTGTTTGAATTCAAAGTAAAAGGGGAGAACTGTAAAGAATCAGAGATCAGAGGCACCACCCAAATCTCCCAGGACTAGAGGTGATTGTAAGAAACTAAATCATTACCCCAAAAATGCACAGAGAAAGGAAAAAGAATCCCACCACAGAGAGCAGCTATGGGAATAGAGAACACTGGAGTTCATCTTCAGAGGAGGACGTTGAAGCAAAGGAACAGTGTTCTTCTCTAAGAAGTAATGTCAAATTGTTACCTGCCCAAAATGAATTCTTTGAAGAATTTTTAAAAGATTTAAAAATCAAATGAAAGGAATTGAGGAAAAATTAAAAAGTAAAAAGTATAATCCAAGGTAAAGCAAGATGATTATGACAAGATAGTCAACCAATTTATAAAAGGACATCCAGAATCTTAAGGAAGTAAATGATTCCCTAAAAATCAGAAGTGGTCAGGGAAGTTAGCAAAGTTAAAAGAGATGAAGAATTATATGTATATGCATGTGCATATGTAAATGTATGCATATATATGTATATGTATATATCCATACATATATGTATATGTATGCATATGTTAATGTGTTTGTGTGTGTGTCTGTGACTGTATCTGTGTATGTGTACATGTTATGGGTGTAACAAAAAAAAAGAGAATGAGAAACATCTCATAAGAAATACAACAAATCTAGAGAACAGATCAAGAAGAGAAAAATAAGAATAATTTGACTGCCTGAAAGTTCTGAAAAAAAGACTGTAGATACAATAATAAAATAAATGATTAAGGAAAATTGTCCTGAAGCATCAGAACAAGAGTGGAGATTAGAAATAGAAAAAAATCCTCTGATCACCACCTGAAAGATATCACTGGAATATTATATTTTAATTCTGAAACCCTCAGATCAAGAAAAAATACTGTGAGGAAAAAGGAAAAGAAAACAATTTACATATGTTGATACCAAAATTAGAATTACACAAGACCTAGCACAGTTACACCAAAAGATTGCAGGTCTTGGAACACTGTACATAGAAGAATAAAATAACTGGGCCTGTGGCTGAAAAATATCATACCCCACAAAGTTAAACATACTTTCAAATTAAAAAGGATATTTGATATACTGTCAGACTTTCAGGACTGTGTTAAAAATTCCTGAACTCAATAGAAGTTTTGACATACAAGAGCTAAGGCTAATGTAAGGTAAACAAGAGCTGTCAATTACAACAGTATAAATAATGATAGGATATTAACAATTATATATAGAAAATATAAGATCTGTGTCTATGATTGTTACTAGGTATTAGGTGTATTATTAGAAAGGTTGAGGTACACCTGAGCATAATAACACTTTAAAAAGGAAAATCATTCAAGAACAGTTAAAAGAGTAATTATCTTATACAAATGAGGTAAGAGAGAAAGAACCAATACAGAGGAAATCAATGGGGGAGAGGAGTTGTTAGTTCTAGAAACCTACTTCCATCAGGAATGAGATGAAGAGGGGAAAATACATATACATCTAGAAGAGTATAAAAGTCTTCTAAATTAAAAAAAAGAAATAAAACTCTAAAGGGATAGAAAGTGGGGAGAGGATAAAGGAAGGCTTTTTAGAGAGGAAGGTGAGGGAATACACTAAAAGGGGAGTGTTGAAGGGGGTTTAGATTTAGGGGAATTGGAGGATAAGTGAGGGATTGCCTGAGTGGGGGTAGGTTAAGTACTAGGAGGGCAAGGTAGCAGGTAGAATTAAAATAGAGGAGTTGGGAGAGAGAAAAAAGATGCAAAAAGATAAAAACAAGATTAGGAGCAGAATTTCTTAGTGAAAATGTCTATTTATATATGTATATATGTGCATGTATATCCATATATGTGCAAGTATGTATATTTGCATGTGGATTTATATATGTGCATGTACAGCAGTGTCCGTATATACACATGCATGCATATTCACACATATTCACACGTACAGACATCACAACTAAACACACATGCTTATACATACATACATACATGGACATGTGTGTACACATATACACAAAAGCATGTGCATATGCATGTGTGTGTATTTATACCCATGCTCAGTTGTTGCTTGGCATTGCAGGGAGTGGGGAGGAAGAGGGGAAAAGAACAACACATAAAAGTGCACAGCAGAGAACAAAAGAGTACCTACAAGGAAGCAAAGATGGACAGCTTTCAACATAATGTGCAGTATTTAATCTATAGGCTTTCTTGAACTGATAATCTATTGCTATATATATTTCAATCCTCTGCTATGTTTTGCTGTGCATATGACGTTTTCCTTTTCTTATTTTATATTTAAGTTTAGTAGTTCAGTTCATTATGTTTCTTGTTCTTTTCTTACTATGTATTTGTTTTAATATTTGTCCAAAATTTTAAAAAATCAGTCCCTTCTTCCATATACTTTACAGAGTATGAGAGCAACATTATAACAAAGTCAAAGTCATTTCAAACAAAACTCTTGTTTCTACATACTTAAAATGAGGGCTCTAGAGTACATGATAAAGAAGAACCTTCCAAACTACTGATCCTTTCTTCACTTATTTGAACTATCTTGATGTCATCCCTAAAATCTTTGTAACTTCCTTATGACATTGCTCCATTTTCATTTCTCCAAAATATGTATCGCAATACTTTTATGGAATCAAGGCATGAATCAATGGAGATATAAGGTACTGGTAATGGAGTATAGGTCCTCAAAGGATGAGGGATTTCTTATAAGTTAATATGGCATCCCTCAAACTCTTCTTTTTGCCATTAGCCCCAGGAATTTAAAGGACAACTCCAATGTGAACATAATAAAATAACAGGCAGCACCTCTTCAATTAGATACATTGACATACCAGCATATCATTAATTACCCTAGCATACCTAGGACGGCAGCTAGCACAGGTTCTTAGATCTGCATTTCTAAAGGAAAGCAACTCAAAATTGGTTAACAGTCTCACATTAATCAATCAAACATATAACATCTACCTAGTTCAGGGGAAAAAATCAGCACCCTGAACTTCAGAGAATACAAACACAAGTTGCAAGCACAATTTATGAGCAGACCAAGAAACAGATCAGCAGGTGGACTTCCAACCATCTGATCATCACATCCATTACCTATTCAAGTTACCAGAGAGGAAAGCATCAACATATCTGGGTTTTTCAAAGCTGGGGGGGTTCAACAGCTTCCCAGTGTCCAATTTGGGAAAATCATACAACTCTTCTCAAAGTGAGCCCCAAAGCAAAACCTCACATCAAGGTGTATATATAGCCTTCTCCTAGGTCAGAGAATGTCACAGCACTCTTGACCCACTGTCCAATTGCAAAGTAACAGGGCACTGGCATTCCTGAAAAACAAGCCTCCCGCCACATGCTCAACATGACCACATTCAGTCTATTAGTGGGCAGAGTATAGTTTCAAATTAAGCAAGATTCTCAGAGCCACCTAAGCCACTTAAGCAAAGGTCTAGTGACAGGGAAGATCTTCAGATTCCCATTACAACTAATTATAATTTTTGTCCAACTAAAATACATTTTATTCTACTGTGTTCAGTTGATAAGAATGCTGTTGTCTGCTGAAGCAAAATTTTAGATGAATGTGTTTTCTAATGAACTGTAATACTAAAGGGATATGCCTGCTTTAAAAAGACAATTCTCTTTTATATAGATGAATTTCTACTCAAATCTCTTTCAGGGATGCATCATATTAAAATAGCATCTTAGAGGCTAAATGAGAAAAACATCCACTCTGATAGGTCTTTCCTAACTGAAAAGCCTTGAAGGTTTAGAACCTTTGCACTCAGGCCTAATGACAGTCTCTATTTCTGATGGACAATTATATGAGAATTACTTTCTTTAAGTATGATTAAATTTATTAACAGGTTGACTGAATTATGATTTCTTTTGGTCACATCAAGTCATTAAAGCTGTCTAGCAATGTAAAAAGAGAATAACATTTTCTTAGGTGGACAAAAGACCCACATAAATGAAACAAGAGATCCTTAAAGAAATATAAAAATGTAGTTCATTTTCCAATAATTCAATTTAAAGTGTTGCGACAAGTGTTAGAGGAAATAGATAAGTGGGGCATTTGAGTTAGACCAAAAATGTTTTAGTGGGGCTGACTTGGTGGTGCAGTCAATACAGCACCAGCCCTGGAGTTAGGAGGACCTAAGTTCAAATCTAACTTCAGACATTTAACACTTACTAGTTGTGTGATCTTGGACATGTCGCTTAACCTCAATTGCTGTGCTTTCTACCCTCCAAAAGAATAAAAAATGCTTGAATGGGCAAGGGGGAAGAAGATGGAAATTTCAGACACAAGGAATAATATGAACTAGGACAGATGCCTGGGAAGGTGAAGCTATATTCAAGGGAATAGAGTTTGGCTAGAGGGGATCAAGACAGTGTCTCTGTTCAAATTCTCTCTTTACAAGTCTTTAAGAGTAAAGTCTTTGTCTCAGAGTTGTGTACCCAGGACTTTGAATTATATTTTGCAACTCTTCCAGGGTTATGAAAGTAGTCAAGGCATTCTCTTAATGCTAATGATCGTTGTTTGTCAGGGCAGAATGGTAATGGTATCCCTGTATATATTTGCGGTGAAATCTAAATTTGAATGAGAAAAAAAGAAGTATAATAAAGAAGCAATCAGTCAACAAATAAGCATTTACTACTCAATCTACAGTTTGGTAGCTATTTTGCCAAATGTAAGGGTTACATATAAAGCAAATGAAACAATTCCTTCATGCATGGGTCTTTCATTGTGTGGCTTATAGTCATCAAGTACATAAAGGGAACAAGTGTAGAATATTGGGAAGAAAATGAGGAGGACCCTCAAAGGCCAATATCTGCAGTCAATTCCACATTCAAGTGTATAAGAGCAAGTATCACTATTAATTAATCTTAGGATTATTTGTTTTTGTTGTTTTGAGTTTTGAATTAAAATTGAATAAAAATAGTTTATATTAGGACCAGGCAGAAAGCTATCCTCTATTTATGCAGCTGACTGAAGAGATTATATATCCCTGGTCCTCATGCCTGTCTCCACAGATTAGTTCTACCACTTGTGTTTTATGGAGACTAGTCACTGTAGAGACTTTATGGACACAAACATACTCACTCATATATATATACAAACATATACATACATATATACATGCACATACATATGTATATATCAAATGTTATAATGATGAGTTTTCATTAGCTTCCTCATGGTTACTGGGGGTATGTAAAAAAATCTTCAGCAGGAACCTTTGAATGAGTGGATTCATGGAAGCAAATATGCAATGTTTGTGTGTAATTAGACTGATTTCCATGTGATGTCTGTGAAATCATCTCATTAATTCATACATATTCTTCAGTTGTTTCATGCTGAGCTTGCCTTACAATTTATTTGTCAGCTATTATAGCTTAACTGTTGCTTCTCAGTAGGTAGGAGAGTCACACGACTTCATTAGAACCATAGTGATTGCTTAGGTACTACCTTTCAAGTTATGTCGAGTTTTCTATTTTTCACATTTTCAGCAAATGTTATTGCGGCAGTTCAGTTATTTACAGTCATGTTTAACTCTCTATGACACCATCTAGGGTTTTCTTGGAAAAGACATCGAAGTGGTTTGCTGTATCTTTCTCTAGGCCATTTTACAGATGAAGAAACTGAGACAAAGTGTTTAGCAATTTGTCAAGGGTCACACAGCTAGCAAGTGTCTGAGACAAGATTTGAAATCAGGAAGAAAAATCTTCCTGACTCTGGACCCTGTGATCTATGCATTCTGTCACCCAGTCACCAGGAAAAGGTAAATACGAACATTATTCTAAAGTGAAATCATTGGAGAAGTTGTGGGAATGTTAGAAAATGATTGTACTATTTGTGGAATTATGAACTGATCCAAGCATTCTGGAGAGCAATTCCAAACTATATCAAAAGCACTATAAAAATGTGCATACCCTTTGACCTAGCAATATCACTTCCAGGGCTGTATCCCAAAGAGATCATAAAATGGGGAAAGGATCCACATATACAAAAATATTTACAGCAGCTCTTTTTGTAGTTACCAAGATTTCGAAATTGAGGGAATGTTCATCAATTGGGGAATGACTTAATAAGTTGTAGTATGTGAATGTAATGTAATCCTGTTGTGCTATAAGAAATGATGAACAGGAAAGCTTCAGAAAAACTTGGAAAGACTTGAATAAATTTGTGTTGAGTGAAGTGAGAAAAACCAGGTGAACATTGTACACATTAACAGCAACATTGTGCAATGACTGACTTTGGTAGGCTTGGTTCTTCTCAGCAATGCAAGGTTCTAAGACTCATGATGGAAAATGCTGTCCATATCCAGAAAAAAAAACTGTGGAGTCTCAATGTAGATTGTAGCATACTATTTGCTCTCCTTTTGTTATTGTTATTGCTGTTGTTTCATTTTGTTTTCTCTTTCTTGGGGTTCCTTCCCTTGATTCTAATTTGTCCATACAGCACAACTAACATGAAAGTATGCTTCAGTATAAATGTATATTTAGAACGTATATCAGATTACATGGTGTTTTGAGGTGGGGGAGGGGAAGAAAGGGGGGAAGACAAAACAAAATTTTATGGAAGTGAATATTGAAAACTAAAAATAAATTGATTCACAAGAAAAAATAAAAGTGACATTACCCAGAAGTTCATTTACATTTGACTTTCAGGTAGGGTTGTTTTACATTTTAAAAAATCTTTATTGGGGAGCAATTTTGTTTAAGTGAATTAAAACAACTCTAAAGGATACCTTGCTTCTAAAACTAGAAAATAAAACTACTCAGGATTCCTGAGTTATATTAAAATATCTGATATTAAATGTTGTTTTTCAGTGAAAGCTCTAAGTATAGTAGTTAAGTACTTTTAAGTAGACTGTTGGAAGAATAAAAGAGGAAAGGAACCCTATCCTTGTTTTTATCATATAATGCCGAAGCCAAAATGAATGACTGGTATTGAAAAATGCCAGACTCTCAGTTTTCAAGTATCATCAAAAATCCTGTGAATATGAGCCTTATTTATTTTGGAAATATAATAATATGCTGGCATTGTAAGACAGGCAGACATCCACATTAGAGATTAATGTATATTAATTCTGCAATTTCTTTAGGTTCATAAGAGTTTTTACTCATAAATTGCAAAGTAAATGGAGCACGTTATCCCACGAATTTGACAGTGTCTCCTGTCTGTGGCAGCAAATGTCTTTGCAAATAAATGACTGTCTTAAATCAATATTTATGACAGGAAAAGGGGAAAAAGATAGAATTAACTCATAAAATCTGGGTTTACAAATTACATTTTTAAGAATATTCTTTCCAAGAGACTATGGTCTCAGTACTTCCGGAAATACATACACATACACATACATATACACATATACATTCACATACACATACACATCCATATCCAACAATACACACATACAAATACATATATCTATGTCTAAACCTATACACACATACAAATATTCTTATTTGACTATGAGAACAGGTAATATGTCAATTATGTCTATTATATGTCTATTTCTATTATGAACACAATGGTAAGGTTTTAGGGCATATTCACGAAAACAATAGTCAAGTTTACTTAAGTCCCTATTCAATAGGTAATATGTCAGCTAATATGTCATGAGAAGTTACATGACATTTGTTAACTTCCTAGAGGCTCTAAGCTACCTGTTGACTGTAAAGCAAAGTGTTATGTGCTATCTTTAGTCACAGTTCTGCACTTCGGGAACTTTTGAGTATTATATTTGACCGATAGTATGATTGGTTGAAGAAAAGAGAAAAGGAATAAAGAATAATGCCTCCCTGATTTATACCTATTGCTATGAGCTTCGTGGCATTGGCTGCATTACTAGACATTCCCAAAAGCCTAGAAATTCATCCCTTATTCAAATGATCATGAGTGTAAGGTAAAAACAATAATGATTATAATGATAAAGATGATGTTGATGATGATAATGCTGAAAATGATGATATTATAAAAGACTCAGGGTTTGTTCAAAATCCCTACCCTGAAAAGTATGGTATCTATGGTATCTATGCTTTTGGCTCAATACTTCAGAAATATAAAGATGTCTCATATCTGATACAAGCCCTCAGACAATTTTGAGGGCCAAAAATATTCACTAACATTGAGCCACATCAAATTTTTTATTCCGGTTACTGTTACTAGTATGTTCAGGTGATGTGATTTAGCTCCCTGTATATTCAAATCTGTGGAATAAATGGATTCTGTCATACTTTGATATTAGGGAATGAAGAGATTCCCAGTTATAATATATTTGAGCCTTAGGCTTTTAGAGTAGAGAATCGTCATTATCAAATTCATTTTGCATTAATTTCAGAGACAAGAATTTTGCATGCCAGCTAAAACAGCAATCATTAGAAATGAAATAAAATGTCAGCTGCTAAAATTAAAGGGATGAGGAGGAAGCTGCATTGCTTCTTAAAATATCTGGGGAGTCTCATTGAGTGTGAAGATTTTCCTACTAGTTTATTTGATCCATTGTTTTTGGCTTGGAAGGGAGGAAGATTAGCATGATTGGATCTCACTGGCTTGCTCTGCCTAATAATCAGACTACACAGCTGCAACTTTTGTGAAGGATTCTGTGCCAAGCTCCCTAAAAGTAGGTCATCTGAATGTGAGAAATCCATTAATTACTATAGTAAGCTTTTCGTTCTTCATTGACTGTGTTTGTCTTCTGCAAATGCATATTGTACTGTGCTAGAACATTCAAAAGCATCAGATCACCATCAAAACTGGAAAAAGACAACTTGCTGTGCATTAATCATTAGTCTTTTAGCCCTAGGGACAAGTTGAAACCCCCGAAAGCCTACAAGGGATGTGGAAATTTCCAGATGTTTCTTATTCTATTTTTAAAATTATTTTATTTATTTCCTTGTTTACATCATTCATTTCAACAAGATTTTGAGTTACAGATTTTCTCCCCATCTTTCCCTTACTGACAACCCCAGAACAGCAATCCCACTTAAAGCCCCTCCCCCAATCTGCTCTCTCCTATGTTCTCCTCCATTGCCCCTCTAACTTTCTGGTAGGGCGGGATGAGTCTCCCTACCCCAGTACCTGTATATCTTTATTCCCAGTTGCAAATAGTTAATAATAATAATCATTATTATATATTTAACATTTGATTATATAACTTTATATTGTAGATTATTTCCATTCTTAACTTGTCACCCACCCGCACTTGAAGGACAAACAATTTAATACAGGCTGTAGATGTGTAATTACACAGGACATCTCCACAGTGGACATATTGTGAGAGACTGATTGTATGTCCCTCCTTCCTATCCCGCCCCCACCCTTGTTCTATTCTCTACCCTGCCCCTTTACAGAAGTGCATGCTTCCAGCAGCTCCCCACCCCCACCATCCCCTCCCCTCCATTATCCCACCTTTCATCCCCATCCCCCCTCCTCTCCTGTGTGGCAAGATACCCATTTTAGGGTTTAAGTCATTCCTTCTGTAAGCCAAATTCAATGAGAGTAAAGTTGATCGTTTCCCTTTTGCTTCATCTTCTTCCCCTCCATTGTAACAGTTATCCCTTGCCTCTTCTATATTGGATGATTAACCCCATTCTGTCTCTCCCCATCTCCTCTCATTCTAGTCCTCTCCCACCGCAGAATTTCACCTTTTAAAGTATCATTCCTTCCTGTCCAATTTATTCTGTGTCCCCTATGTACACATATATACACTAATGCCTCACATACACACATACTCAGATATGTATTCATACACATATATGCCCTCCTATATACCCTCCTTTCATTGCTGTCATATATTCAGTAATATGGACCTCTTTAAGACCCCATGGATGATTGCATGCATGGATTTTAATCTTTAGAAGTGTATACAAGTTCATGTTCCTTGTTTCCATGATTTAACTGCTAGCCTCAATAGGTTCATGTAAGGAAACTAATTTATTATTAGTAGAATTAAGAAATTTGATATGTTTTTTCCTCCCAAACTGAAGGCATTAGTTTTGATTTGTGTCATATATATATTTTCTGAAATCCTCAGTTTGACTTTTAAAAGAATCCATGAGTTAAGTCTAAGGCTTTAGTTAAGGACTGCATCTAAGGACTAAGTTAAGTCTAAGGATTAACAACAATATGTGGAAGTCTGTGAAGCAGAGAGGTCAGTGTTACAAACCACACATTCACCAAGTGATTTATAAAAATTATATGCTTATATACTTTAACATTTACTTTCTCCAATTAAAATGTTGTTACTATGACTATATATAAATATATATGTATTTATATATATAATATATGCATTTCTTTATATAGCCATAACTCTCTCTATATAAATTTATGTAAAACCATATAACTATGTAAATACACACACATATATATATATATATATATATATATATATATATATATATATATATATATATATATATATATATATATATATATATATATATATATATATATATATATAACTATATAACTATAGCTAACAGCCCACAGGGACAATCTGAGACAGGAAGCCAGCATACTAGTCCTTGCTTTGCCAATTTTTTGATCTGTGACCTTGAACTAATGAATTATTCTTTCTCTATTTTTCAACTTCCCCTAAAAAGAGTGAAACATAACTCCTTTATCTTTATGTCTGAAGGCTATAGTTGGTATAACAATTCATGTTAATTGCTTTCATATTTTAATCTCTCTTTCAATATACATATATATGTATATACATGTATAAATATGTACATATCTGTGTATATAAACATATAATACATAATACACATGTCTTTCACTGAAATCTTTAAGAAGTAACTTTCAACCATCCTATTTGTTCTTTGTATTATTTTTAAACCAAAGATGTACAGGAAGCATTTACTCTCACTATATTACTCTAAGAGAGAAGTACACTTATGAGTGAGAATTCAAATTCCTCATAAGCTATCTCAAATGTCCTTTCTCCTAAACTTTTGCCACACATTATCATTCAAGAATAACTTGAATAAAGGAACATTGCAGTTACATTTATAACAGCAAATTTAGAACTTTGTTATGTAAATGAACCTTGGGCTTGTAGTGCTTAAGGATAGAAGATAATCTGATAATATAATGGCCTCTTTTATTAAGGACATTTCACTTATTTGAACATAGAAATCCAATATTATGATTTTTAAATATTAAAAAGAATAGTCAATATAATTGCATTTGACCACAATTTGTCTGCAATCTTAATTGTGTTCAAATGTAATCAGTAATATGAATACAGGTTCAAAAACTAAAAGGTATCTTAGCATCCTTCAAGAAATTCTCAAAGAAAATTGCCCTGATGTTTTAGAATCAGAGGACAAAATAGAACTTGAAAGAATTCACCGATCACCCCTTCCAAAACGATCCCCAAAAGAAAACTCCTAGAAATATTATTGCCAGGTTCCAGAATCCCCAGTTAAAGGAAAAAATAGTACAGGCTGCTAAGAGAAAACAATTTGAATACTGTGGAAACACTATTAGGACAACCCAGGATCTGGCAGCTTCTACACTGAGGGATAGAAGGGCCTGGAATATGATATTTCAAAGATCAAGGGAGCTGGGTTTAAAACCAAGAATCACCAACCCAGAAAAATTGAGTATAATATTCCAGGGGAAAATATGGTAATTCAATGAGATGGAGGACTTTCAAGCATTCTTGCTGAACAAACCAGAACTGAACAGAAAATTTGACAATCAAGCACAAGAAGCATGAGAAGGTAAACAGGGGAAAGAAATGATAAGGAACTTACGAAAGTTGAACTATTTTCATAAGAATATGGAAAAACAATGATCGTAACTTATGAAACTTTTCTTATTATGAGGATAGGGGAAGGGAATACAAATGTGTATATATATGTATATATATATATATATATATATATGTATATATATACATATACTTATATATGTGTGTGTGTGTGTATGCTTACACATATATCTATATAGGAGGCTATACATGAGTATGAACACATATCTGAGCATGTGTGTATATGTATATATAGAGGGTATAGGTTCAATTGAATAGGAAGGGATGATACTTTAAAAGGTGAAGTTCTGAGGTGGGAGAGGACTAGAATGAGAGGAGATAAGGAGAGACAAAATGGGGTTAATCATCCCATGTAGAAGAGGCAAGGGATAACTGTTACAAATTTACTCTCAATTACTCTCATTGAATCTGGCTTAGGGAATGAATGACATAAACTCTAATCTGGGTATCATGCCACACAACTGAATAGAGGGTATGGGGATGAGAGGCAGGAAGATGGAGGGGCGGGCAGGGTCTGGGGGAGGAATGCTAGAAGGACACACTTCAGGAAAGGGACAGGGTAAAGAACAGAACAAGGAGGAGCGATATAGGAAAGAGGGAGATATGATCAGACTGTCACAATATGTCCATTGTGTAGATGTCCTGTGTAATTACACATTTACAGCCTGTATTAAATTGCTTGTCCTTCCAGTTGGGCTGGGTGACAAGGGAAGAACTAAAAGAATCTAGAATATAAAGATCTGCAATACATGCAACTAGGAATTAAGACATACAGGGGCTGGGGTTGGGAGACCCTCCCTGCCCTACCAGGAAGTTATAGAGCATATCAGGAGAGGGGCTTTACAGTGGGATCACTGTTTTAGGGTTGGGGTAGGGGAAAGATGGGGAGAAATTTTGTGACTTAAAAATCCAATGGAAATGACTGATGTAAACAAGAAAACAAATAGAAAATTTGTTTTAAAAAACTGAAAGAAATTATCTGATATAACTTATCTTGTATTACAGGACACATAGAAGTGGCATAATCAATGAATAATGACTGATTGATTGATTGATAATATGATCTATTTTTTATAGAGAAGGAAACTGAACCATTGAGACACTCTGTATAAAAGTAGGTAGTGTTGGACATGGAATCAGGAAGATCTTCTGCAAATCCTTCCTCAGAAACCTAGTAGTTCTATGCTCTTAATAAGTTATTTAATCTCTACTTCTCTTTCTTCTTCAGAAAAATGAATACAATAATGCCCCCTGCCACCCACCAGCCCCTGCCAAATATGATATCTTCTCCAGGATAAACATCTCTGTATCCTACCACCAGTCCTTTTATATTTGGTCTCCACATTACCTCAGGATACTATTCAGTTTTCAAATGCCATTCAAAAAAATGCCCAAAACTTAACATGGTGTATAAGATGTGATGGTACCAGGACAAAATCTAGACTTATTTTTCATTTCATGTTATCCATAATCCATCTTTCACAAACTTAATAAATGGAAAATCAGGGGACAGAAGCATGATGCCAGAGTGAAAGCAGGGACTCACTTGATCTCTCCCCATAACTCCTTCAAATACCTCTATAATGCTCATCTCAATAAATTTTAGAGTGGCGGAATACACAAAGAGATAGAATGGAGAAGGTGAAAGGTTAATAGGAAGGAAATGTTGCATTGGGCTGGGAGAAGGCTCCAGTCTAGCACACAGGCTGCACCAGCAAATATTCAAATGTGGAAAGACTGGTGCAGACCATTGTGGACTGAGTCACTGGTGGCAGTGGCAATTCCCAGACCTCTGTGTGATGGGGTGTGGGGAAAAATGAGTCTGTCAGACCTCTGTGAAATGAAAGCCCCTTACTGTGCAGGTCTTATAGGAGAGTGACCCCTGGAACTATTGGGCCACAGACTGAATGTTTGAAAGTCACCTATTTAAAGTTCCATGAGACAAGATAGTGAAGTAAAAACATAGGCTGCTCCCACTCTCCCTTGTTGTCCAAAAACACCCAGAGAAAATTGCCCCCTCAAAACTCCCAAAATAGGGAAGGCAGTAGAAAAACAGGAAAAAGAATCTTTTAGCTCTCAAGAATAGGGGGATAAAGGGAAAGGTTGTGGCTGAAAAGGACAGTATAGGATGGGAGGTATCCCAGCAAACCTCGAGCAAGCAACACCTCAGCAGGAAAGGGGAAAGAAAAGGGAAGGTGGTTGATAGAAGGGAGAGAAACTTAAGTGAGGCAGTTGTCAAAAACAAAACACTTTTGAAGAGGAGAAGGGAGAAGAAAGAAAGAAAAATGTAAATAAGGTGAGAAATAGGATGGAGATAAACGCACAAATAGTAATCATAGCTGTGCATGTGAATGGGATGAACTCTCACATAAGATGGAAATGATTATCAGATTGGATTTAAAAAATCACATTCCTATAATATGTTACTTACAAGAAACACATCACATACTCAAGATTGCTGCTACCAGAGGTTCTTAGATGTGCTTTTCTAAAGGAAAGCAACTCATAATGGGTTAACAATCTCACTTCAATCAGTCAAACCTATATCATTTACCTATTTCAGGGGGGCTCAATGACTGCCTGGAGTCTCATCTGGCCAAATCCCCCGACTCTTTTCAAAGTGAGCTCCAAAGAGAAAACTCACATGAGGGTATATATAGCCTTCTACTGGATAAGAGAATGTCACAACTCTCTTGATTCACTGCCCAATCACAAAGAAATAAGGTGGGAGCATTCTTGAAAAACACACTTCCCACCACAGGCTCCATGTGATTACATTCTGCCTATTAGGGGCAGAGTATATTTTCAAATCAGGGAAGGTTTTTAGAGTCATTTAAGTTTGTTTCTTCTTGGCTTTTGGTCTGTTCACCTTGTTTGCTAGATTTGTTTCCACAGGCTTGGTACCCTTGACCTGTAGATGCCTGATAGCTCAAGCTGGATGTCACCCCCTGTCCACAACTGTGACGTGTCACTCCTGGACCTGGCATCAAACACATTCCAAATGCTAGCTAAAGAATTGATCTCACAAATGTCCCTTTGGAACAGGGACAGCTCTATGTCCCATTTGAGCAGCAAGTAGCCATGGAGGAAGAGACTTCGTGTTTTACCCCATGATTTGGAGACCCATTTGTTAGGAGGGAGGAATGCTGAGGAGCTTGTGCTCAAGCTCCACCCCAAAATATTGTTTTATGTATTTATTGTGTGCTATACTTGTTAACCTATGTAATGAAATGTTTCATTAATATATTTTTGCCAAGTAAGGAACATGAAAGATCTTGGGGCTGAATATAATGATTATGGAATTTGAAGCTCTTCCAAACCCCTTGAACTTTCTGACATAGCAGGACAGGGTGGAGCAAGATAAAGCCAAAGGCAAGCTACAGTCCCTGTAGTGGAAGCAGTGGCAGTGGCAGTGACAACAGCTGTGGTGTGAACTCCTTTTTTTGTGCCAGCCAGAATCTCTGCAAAGGACTCCTGCTGAGGACTGCCAGGGATGGGAACTGCAAAGGGGAGGAAGCAGGGGGAGCTGCTGGGAGCAAGCTGTATGGATGATGAGCTTTTGTTGTGTGTGAGGAGAGGAAGATCTTTGCCTGAGGTAACCTGTCCTGTTTTGAAGGCTTGAGAATGTGGGTGTTTACTACATCAACTATATGTGCCAAATTCATGATGACTGTGATGGCTTTGACTTTCTGGTTTTAGGACTCAGTTTTCTGGCATTTGAATGAATGTTCTAGCTATATTTCCCATGTAGAGAGCCTGTTACATTTTGTGATTAATTACCATATCAGCATATGTATAGTTACTGTAGGCATTGTGAATATTGCGTTGCTCATACACATGTCCTTGCAAAATACTTATCTCTCTTACTGATACAGTAGCCAGCTACACCTATAAAATTTGGAATCCCTTGTTATGTATGACTTACACTTGGGATATAATAAACTCCCAACATTCATCTTCTCAAATATGACATTAATGGATAGCAACTTGGTCATCCCTGACTGCTAACTGACTTAGTGATGTTTCAGGCCTAAAACCACACCTTCATGTAGCCCCTCTCCCCACATCCCAGACTATTTCCCAGTGAATTGTGGGCAATATGCCTGCACAATAGATATTAAATGTGCTTGGTCCTTTAAGAACTCACTTCTCCTTAACCACTCCCTAATTCTGCCCTGAGTTACCTAATTAGCAGAATTGGCACAGGTTTTGCTATAAAATATCCTATATAAAATTTAACTGTACCTCTCTAAGGTTGTAGGTTCCCTAAGAACTCTTGCCTGCTCCATAGCATAACAATAAATTTTTGCCACCTTGATATAAAATATGTTTGAGTCCAAGAATTCATTTGAGATAGCTTTCCAGGGATTCTGGCTTTTGGGGTTCCTGGACTTCCTGAACTTCCTGATACCAACGTCAATGGGAAAAAGACCTACTTATACAATAATATTTATAGCAAATCTTTTTTGTGCTGGTCATGAACTGGAAATTGAGGGGATGCCTATCAGTTGGGGAATGGTTGGACAAGTTGTGGTATATAAATGTAATGGGATTATATTGTGCTATAAAAAATGAAGAAGAGGAAGACTTCAGAAAAAAAACTTGGATTGACTTATATCAACTGCTGCTGAGTGAAGTAAACATAACTGGGAGAATATTGTACACAGTAACAGCCAAAGTTTGATGACTAACTTTGATAAATTTAGCTCTTCTCAGCAATGCAAGGATCTAAAACAGTTTCCAAGGACTTATGGTGGAAAATGACATCAACATTCAGGGAAAAAAACTGGAGTCTGAATACAGAGTGAAGAAACTGTTCTTTTTTGTTTTGCTTTGTTTTGTTTTGTTTTGTTTCTCATGTTTTCACCCATTAATTATAACTCTTCTTTGTGACATGATTGATGTTAAAATGTTTGTAATAGAAATGCATATGTAGAGTCTACATCACATTGCATGCCATCTTATCGAGGGAGGGAGGCAGGAAGGGGAGAAAATTTGAAGCTTATGGAACTGAATGGTGAAAACAGAAAGCAAATAAACTAATTTTTAAAAAAATTATTGCAATTTCTGCCTCTGTGCCTCCCAAGAACACCCTGCCAAGTCAGATAGTCTATGCCTACTTGTATTAAAGTCATGTAGAATTACAAACTTGTCCTCATTGATGGTGAGGGTCTTTGGGTCTTCAAAAAGTTTTTCTTGACCTCATTAGAGGCAATCATGGTGGGAGAGTATACACTGATAATTTTTTCATAAAACTTTCCTACAAGTCATAGTTTCATTGTCCTGAGACTGTCATTCACTTCTTTTGGGGGCATACAAACTTGCTGTCTAGTTAAGGTCTGATTGGGAAACCTACGACAGCTTCACAAGGCTACTCATCACAATGGTCACTCCTCCTCCTCAAAAAAAAAATGTCAATATCCAACTTTAATGCAGGTAAAATAGTAAATAAATAATGAATTTTATTTCAGTGAGGCAGAGTAAGCACTTGGCAATAAAGAGTAAACATGAGGAGTATTTAAGAAGGATAATAATCAGAGAAGTAAAGTTTTTGTTCTGAACTCTGCATCCCCCATTTTTGCATTAGACTAGTTATATTTAGAAGGGGAGAGTGATGTTTAGGAGAAGTGGAGCGATAATTCTACTGTTGTACAGAATCACAAGAATCCTGGTCTCTTCTCTAACTCCCTCAAATAAAGAATCATAATCTCTCTTTAAGATATGAAGGCAAGATTCTTGAGATGATCATCAATTCCTCTACTCTAGTAGTCTGTCTGTAATTTTTGTTAATCTTATGTAGTTATACACAACCAAGATGCGTGCACTTGCATATACACAAAGATATTAAAGAAAGACAAGAGAGAGAGAGAGAGGGAGAGTGTGAGAGAGAGAGCAAGAAAGAGGGGGGGGAGATGGCATTTATTACATACTTATTGTGTTCCAAATACTGGAGTTAGATAAAAATACTCACAATGAAAATGTCTGTGGACATTCAGGACCTTAGAGGAAAGAAAACCCATAAATGGCAGCCAAAATAGAAGGTATGGGTGAAGGAAGGTGACAGGAGAATATGGGTGAGGTAGCACCCAAAAGAGTGCTCCAGTCAGGCAGTAACCAATTAGGAAAAGAGGGTCCCATTGTAGAAGTATTTTCAGGACATACAAAGGGGAGATACATTTTTTTAAATGAGTATTGCAATTAAAATCCTGGATTTCTTTGGATATATGGAACCTGATTTCTTCCATCTTGAGAGCTGCTATTTTTTCTATCAAATTAAATAAAAGTTACTGGGAAAAAAACTATGTTAAACTTCAGTGACCAGAAATTATAATGTCCTTATTATCTCTCAGCACAAAGGCAATATATGGTTTGTCCTACTGGTACTGGGGATGAAGAGATATCCCAATTACTTCCCAAATTGCTCTTTTAAGCATTTAAGTAGGATTATTCAAATCACTCTAAGGTGTCAGCTATATCTACTAGTTAACAGAAGCTACCCAGAAAGCATTTTGTAAATATATGCAAGTGACTCTTTAGAATCTTCCTCACTCAAGCTGGGGGGAAAGGAAAGGATACAAACAGAGGTGATACTCTTAGAATTTCTAACAATTAGGGTCCCTGAGAAATGCTTTCTTTGATTAGCTTCAGGGTATGGAAAGGGTAACATTTAAAACTATATACTGTTTAATACTAATCCCTTCTCTATATTCAGCTTGACACATTAAAATTGATCTCTTTATCCTGTTGAGGTATAGAAGGCACAGAGTCTGCCCTGAACTTGACAGCAGGCTTCCTTAAATGGCCAGGGTCTCTAACTTTTGCCTCTCTGTTATCCTTTTTTTTTTTCAGATTTGAAGCCATCTGTTCCCCTATCAGAAGCCAAAGGACTAAAGAAGATCCTCTTGCTGAATGACAACTTCCAAATGGTATGACATTGCAAAACTGTCAGATTTATGCATATACCACAAACTAAATTGTGGATTCAAGAAATATAACAAAGCACTGGGTAATATAGAGGGAGTATAACTTCTAAATCCAAGTACTAACACATTGAAAAAAACATGCTACAGTTTTTGCAGGTATCAATAACTTTGCCCTTTAGGAATTATAGCAATGATACTTTAGATGCCGTATAGCAAAAAGTCACCAATGATCCCTACCCAGTGAGCTTATACTCTAATTACATTTCAAGCATGAGCCAGTCTCACCTTGGAAATGCATCATATTTTTTCTTAATAGTATTTTAAGTACCTAGAAGCCATCTGTTTATGCTAATCTGGTGGATTGTAGGCTTAATTTCAGACTTGGAAGGGCATCAGGTCTATGTACCTCTCTATGCTTTAACCTTCTTATGACCACCCCAGACTACTGAATAATATTGTCCTATGTGAAAGGCAACATACTTTTGGCTCAGAGTAACCATGGGTTTTAGCCACATACTCCTGACTTTTATGGAAAGATATACTTCCAGCAGAGCAGATGGTATGCTACAGCTTAACTTTCTGTAACTCTGTTTCATAGATTTTTCACACACTTTGGCTCTTTCAGTGCTTTTTTTATTGTGCAAGGGCATCATATAACCATCTGTGCTGCCCCATGCTGCCCTACTCATTTACTGATGACAGCAAAACCCTATTTACGTCCAGTTCTGGTCACAGTAAAACTCTGCTATCTACAATCAATTGGTGACCATTGTCATTTGTGAGGATAAATAGGACTACTCACCAAAACCTCTGAAGTTGTGTTTGTGCTCTCATTTCATCAAATGTGTTCACAGTATCACTGTGATTCAGAAGTTATTATTGTATTTCTTTTAAATATCCATTAAGTCTATAAACAAAAGGATTACTGAATTCTGAACATCAAGTCAGCATATGAACCATTCCTATTAGTCTTATCAAATTAGTTAACTTTGTAGAAATAAACATAATATAGATAATCTCTATCTTCTATCTGGTTTGCTAAGATACATGATTGTTGTTTATAGGCAAGAGATACAATTTATCCTTAAAATTCAGAACCTTATTTGGTCATTAAAACACAAGTGATATTGCCATATTTCAAAGTAATTATTCATGTACGCATCTAGAACCCTGGTATGACATGCAAATAATCTGAAAAACTAGTCAGAAAAATTGTCTACCACATTGCCATATCTAATTGTATGTTAATTAGCTTTTAATTAGAGAGATATTGTGTTGCAATTGTCATGTATAATTGTCATTCATGCAGATGAGTATAATGGGCATTGTTTAAAATTTCTTATTCCTTAAGGTGGAATATAGCTATTTGCATACAAAATTAACTAGTTTAATTGACTTAGTAGATGGAAATTAGACACAATTAATTGTATATAAGTGTAACATGATTAATAACTACAGTGGTGATTAAATTTAACTTTTTGGACAACAATATTATGGAATCCTGGGAAATTCTATTGATTTTGTTTTCTATTGGTATTACCCAGTTTTTCTTACATATATTAAAATCTCCCCAATTCTTTTTAAGATTTTTTTTTGCAAGAAGCACATTTTTTAATATTCAGAATGAATCACCATGTTGGTGAAAATAGTATTTAGAACATATAGAACTCTATCTGAAGAATGATTTATCAGAACATGAAAGGAAATCATTTTCTTATCTCTCAATGATACATTTAAAACAGTTTTTTTTCTAAAAAGCAATGAATTAGCATGATTTAATCTCTGTTCAGTTAGAGTTCTCCCCATCTGCTTCTGTCCTACAAAACAGAATTTGGTTCACCTTTGTTGCCAAACATTTCCTCACCATTTTGTAGTTACTAGGCATGCTCCATTCAAAGTTATAGAAATAATTTTTAATTGTCACCATTATAAAAACAGATTTTAAAAGGAATGGTGATTACACACCATCTGGAATTGTACTCCATCTGTAAAAAAAAAAATCAGTGGATGACTCCAGGATACAGTATTTAAATTTCTGGATGAACCAGGTTTGATCAGTGGGGAATATACTGTTTCAGACTCAGGCATTTTCAAATGAGCTTAATGTGTGTGTGTGTGTGTGTGTGTGTGTGTGTGTGTGTAAAGCTATACTTATAAATGTATATGTCTCTCTGTGTAGCAAATTTCAAAGACAAAAACATTTTCACTTTAAGTGATTTTAATAGGGTGCCAATTAATTGGCTACACCACACAAATTAATATAAGACAATAGAAATAATAGAATTGATTGAAAAATGTCCAGTAGAGTGGTAAAAATGCTTCATGTAGCCACAAATATAAAGAAAAAGCAATAAAGTGTTGCATAGACAGGAACAGATAAATACTTTATCATGGACGTCTCAGAGCAATTAAATATCTGGAGGTTCCTCTGAAAGCAACCATACCCTGTTAGCTTTTGTTGAAGTACTTTGGCTCTGTGTTTCCTGGCAACAAGGTCTTTTGAGACTCCTGTTGGGGACAAAACTGGTAATAAGCAGTCTTCCATGTCTAACAACCTGGCACTCTTTCTAGTGGTTAAGCTAAAAACACAATTAAATAGTCATTTGTCCACAAAGCAAAGTGTACTTGTCTTGCTCCTTCTATTGCTATTTCCTATTCTCAAGGTACAATTAAGCATGAAAATTAAAAACTATGTATTTCCAAAGAGGACTGAGGGGAAAGAAAAGAGGGAAAGAAGATATAAGGAAAACCCAAGAAAAGGACATTATAAGTGTAATGTTTTTGGTAAGTGACCAATGTGATTATGGGAGAGATAGAATGTTCCTTAGCAACAGTGAAATAGAAGTGACCACAAATTACTGACCTTAATATAGTGAGGCAACAAAATCAGTTTAGGAGACAGTTCTTTGCTTTTTAAGATTTATTTTATAGTTCAATAGAATAGTTTTTCATATGGAAAATGAAGGCAGAATTATGCATTTTGCTCAACTTTCCTGTAATGTTAACAACATTAAAAATCCTAAACATGATTCAAATGTCATTTTATTTCTAGTCTTCTCATTCATTTTTAACCTATTCATTGATAGAGGGATTATTTATTATGTATTACCATTTATTATCAGAGAAATCCAAATGAATATTCAGTCATCCACTTAGAAAACCTCCAGAAATCTGTCAGGAACAAATATTTTTTGACTTCAGATCTAGCCTCAGATTCTTACTAGCCATGTGACACTGCGTCTGTCACTTACCCCTATTTAAGTCATTTTCTTCATTTGCTAGGGAGGGGAATGAGAAACCACTCCCATACCTCTTCCAAGACAATGCCAAATGGGATTATGAAGAGTCAGAAAAACTGAGCACCAAAATAACAAAATTATAAATTTGAATGACTAGTCACGTAACAAAGGTTGTATCTTAAGTGAAACTCATCATTCATTGGCCATGAATATGAACTTACATCTTCAGAAATTCATTTTACTCATTATGCTCTGTGTATAAAAATATTTACTGCTATAGATATTGCCAATAATTATCAGGATATCAGAATAATAACTAGGATTTGTAAGGAGCATAAAGTTTACAAAGTGCTTTCTTTACAATGCAGTACAGTGCTTGCCCTATTACCTCTATTAAAAGATATAGATCCTAAATCTCAAAGAGTTTCAAGATCATATGACTTGCATTTGTTAAAGTCTGCATATGAACCTATGTCTTGACTTCTAAGTGTAGAGATAACAGAAAAATGTTTTGAATATCATTAAGAAAACAAAAAATAAACAGTGGTATGATTCAGTTTCCCCTAACTTTACAGATGAGAATAGAAACCCTAAAAAGGATAAAATTGACTTGCTCCAGATCATATAGGTAGGAAAATTAGAATTTAAAGCCAAATTTTCTAGTGTAGCATGTTTTCCTACTACATCACATTACTTCATCTTTTCCACCCCAAATTAACTTAGTAGTCTATTGTAGATAAGAGTTATCAGTTCTATACTTGAAGACCTCTGGAGATGCAGAACTCACTATGAAGTCAACAGGATAGCCTAAATCTGTATCTTTCTAACTTGTAAAGCCAAGCATGAGCAGCTTTACAGAGAACTGCTACTGTTAACAGCCTTAAGGTTCTGATTACATAGTGTAGTGAACTCTCTACTTATTCAGTAACAAACTAAGACAAAACATTCACAATATTATGACATAACAACTTATCACTAAAATGGTCACATAGTTTTCACCAAAGTGGTCACATAGTTTTAACCAAAAGATATCATTCAGTAAGAACTTAACTCAATCATCCTTAAGGAAGCAAGCTTCTTTAAGGGACACAAAGTACAATCACTCAGTAAGTCTTTACTCAATCACCCTTAAGGAGGCTTGCTTACTTAATGGACACAAAGTACAAAGGTCAAAGATCTCTACCCCTAGGTCACATTGTCTTAATCTCTCAGTCAAAAAGTCTTCTTTCTTCTTTATTAGATATTAGTTTCCAATTTCTGTTCCATATTGAATCTCACAGTGTCTAGTCCACCTCAAGTCCCTGAGAGTTTCTTTTCCTAGGAAGACAACGTTTAACAAAGCCACAATAACATTTATTAACATTGCCAGCACCAGCACCAATTCACTTTCGGCCTGAGAAATTAACACAAACCCAAAAATAAAGTCTAAGAAATCAACACAAATTGGGGGCGGAGCCACGATGGCGGTGTATAAGTAGCAAGGTCCCGCAGCTCCCACACCGCCACCCTAAACACCCAGAAAATACAAGCCCAGACAAAGTCTAGGAAAGTCTAGGACTCTCAGACTCACACAAATACAGAGAACACAGCTCTCGCTGAAGGCAGCTCGGCAGCAGGGGCT
>CM053600.1:59506554-59537920 GCA_028646575.1 Pseudocheirus occidentalis
GGGGCTTTACAGTGAGATTGCTGTTATGGGGTTGGGGCAGGAGCAAGATGGGGAGAAAATGTGTAATTCAAAAAATGTAATGAAAATGAATAATGTAAACAAGAAAACAAATAAAAACTAAATTAAAAAAAAAGAAATCAACACAAATCATCAGCATAGTCCCAGAATCTCTACATCTCTGCAAACAATAGTAAGACCCTCCTCCAAGATTCCTATAAACAGACAACTATGAAATCCTCATTTAGGCCTCTGAACCAGCAGTAAGTTCCCAGGGCTTCTGTAACAACAGCAACATCCTCTACCAGTGGACTAATCTGACAAAGTAACATCAAAACAGACAAAATACTGGCACCACAGCTATACTTCCTTCCAGTTTTCCTCTCTCCTCAGTTCTACTCTCTCCAGCCTGGGTCTCTCCTTATATCTGGTCATTAACTCCTCCCTGTTCGTCCCCTTCCTTTTGCATCCACAACAGGGATTCACAAGTTCAAAGACTTGATGTAATCATGGGCAAGCCTTAAAATAAACTTTAACTGAACCAAGGTTGTAAATAATTAAGTAGCTGAAACAAGGTGTTAACTACTTTTTCTCTTGCCATTACACTTGTACTCTAGCATTACTTCTAATTTGGTAGTTAACAGGCTTATCAAATTACTTTACAGTTCTTCTTAAGACTAATATTGCATTTCCATAAACAATCTTATAATAGGAAATCAATGTGCTCTACTGTAGAATTTTTCATCTTTTTGCTATAAAGCATACCATATATTCTGTTATCAATGTTTGTATTTACTTTCCTCTATATAGGTACTATAATCAAAGAAACTGAAAGTGTGATTTTTCTTTTACATTTTTTCAATAATCCGTATGGCAAGAAATCACCAAAAGTCTTCCAGAAAGGGAGTGTCCATTACATTATATCACATCTTTTATAGCTCTAAATATTAGTGATTTTTCCATATATGTAATAACATTGTAAAATGTTTCCTAACCCTTAAAGTGTTTTATAAATTCTAGCTGCTATCATTATCATTACTATTATAAGCACCATCATGATCATCATGATCTTCTCCTCTTTCTTCTCTTTCTCCTCCACCTCTTCCTCCTCTGCTTTCTGCTCCTCCTCATCCTCTGCCTCTTCCTCCTACATGCCCCACTGTTACCTAAAACTGAATATGTTCAAAGTGGAATTCAGTATCTTCTCCAAAACCACCCTTTTCCATAAATTCCCAATTTTGGTCAAAACACAGTCTTTACAATAATTTATGAAGCATTCTTGATTCTGTCTCTCCCTGAATACCAATATCTAACCACTTGCCAAGTCTGGTTAATTCTAGCTCCAGAAAACCTTTTCAAACAACACCTTTTTTATCTAGTCTACATATTGGACAGTAAAACATTTATGTCTTCATTAACTGTTTCCTCAACTAATAAAAAAGCTTCCTAATCCTATTCTATCTAGTGACTCTCCCTTTCCACTAATCTCCCACATACATGCAAAACTTAAATTCTTAAAAGTATAGGTCTAAGTTGCTTTCTTGATCATTAAATGTCTTTGTTTTTCATTAGAATAATAAAAAACTCTGTCACTTATAGTCTTTCAAAGTTTATCTGTCCTTTACCTTCTCAGAATGATCTAACATTACCTTCCTTCATATAGTCCACATTTTGGGCAAACTTGTCTACTTAATGTTTTTTGTATGTGACATTTTATCACCTACCACCTTACTTTTATGCAAATTGTCCTATAAACCTGAATGCTTTTCCTCCTAACTTTTTTTAAGATCCCTTACTTCCTTCCTTCCAGCTTAGGTTTCACCTTTTATAAAAATTATTTTGTGATGTTTTCAGCTATTCATGTCTCTGACACTCTCAAATTATTTATGTTTATTCTGTATATGTTTAACACATACATAACTTTACGCATACTAATTTTCTATTACAGAATATTAACTTTTTGAAGTCAGGAGTTTCTTCATTTTCTGTCTTTGTAAATCCAACACCAGTAATCTTTTCTATTACATTCAGCATATATTTATTGAACTGCTTTTTAAGTTCCTCATACACCTTCCATTCTCCACATCATCATGGATATGATCTCAAAGCTCTTACTTTTTTTGGTTGGTCCAATTTCTCCATATAATTAAAGTTGAAGAGTACAAAATTTAAGGCTTAAAATTTGAACAAAATTCTTCAAATGTGGTTTGATTAGGAGAAAGCATAGTAGAACTATATAGAATGCCTCTTTTTTCTTTAGCAAATCATCTAGTTCTACCTACTAATAAGATTTCTTGTAGGCAATCACATAACACGATTAATTCACTGAGACTGTTGTTGACCCAGATCTTTTTTAGACAAAATGCCATATGGCCCAACTCTCTTCTCAAACTGATGATGCCATCTTGTCTAACCCAAGCATTAGGGCACTTATGTTATAGAATGGATAGAGTGCTGAGCTGGAATATCTAAGTTCAAATCCAGCCTCAGTCATTTACTTGCTGTGTGAACCTGAGCCAGTCACTTAGCCGCTTTAACATGTTTGCCTCAGTTTCTTCAGCTATAAATTTGAAAAAAAATATAACCCCTACCTCCCAGAGTTTTTATTTATAAAACACCTAGAACAATACATGGAACATAGTAGGTACCATATAAGTCCTAGCTAATAGTAATTTTAGTAAATATAATAGTAGTAATAGCAATAATAATAGTAGTAATAAGATTTTTACATGTGTACCTATTGAAAGTTGTCTTATGATATGCTCCTTAAAGTTTTACCCTATTAAGGTTTATGTTTTTTGTTCTTGATTCTGTCATAATTAATAATCTTTAATTATCTCAGGCTACACATGAGACAGGGCTCATTAATAACCATCATGATTATTAACTATTCTTGCATTATGTCACCTAAAGTTTAATAAATATGCCATGCATATCTTTATCCGAATCTCTGAGAAAAGCTTTAGATATTGCTGCCCCCTCATTTTAGTCATGTCTGATGCTTTGTGATTCCATTTGGGATTTCCTCCATGTCATTTAACCCTGAGTCAAACAACATTAAGTGAATTGTCCAGGGTCACAAAGCTAGGACTGTTTAACCCCAGATTTGAACTCAAAATGATTGGTCTTCCTAATTCCAGGCCAAGGACTCTATCCACTGCACTACAAATCAGTCCTGAAAATTTCTTGGATAAATGCAAAGAAAAGTTAAGTTGGGAATTTTACTAGAATTCCCAGCAAGCCAGCAACAAGACCCATCTCTGCAAACTAGGTGCATATTCTGAGGCCCAGGTTGGTTAATCAGGCAAACACTAACATCAGGACCCCCAAGTGCTTCTGTGCAGACAGGGAAACTAGTAGATAGCAGCTTGGAAAACCCCTCCAAGTGATGGTGAACAGGCATTCTCCAGTAGCCAAAATCCTCAGTGCTTCAGCATGACTCCAGCAAACACAGTGCCAGGAGGCACAACTCCATGGGAACAGACATCCTCCATCCACCAAAATTTCCAGTGCTTTAAAATACCCTGGGTGAGCAGACATCTTCCAGGAGCCAGACTTTTCCCCTACCCCACAACTGAGAGCTACAGTGTTGCTGACCCCAGGTCACCACCAAGTAAGCTGCTAGACCCCTATAACCTCCTGCTGCCAGCACCTAAGCCCCCAGCACAGAAATTCAGTGACCAGGTCCAGGACTCCCTGAACAAAAAAACTTTCTGTCAGTTTTCCCTGTTCTCCAACAAGAGAACTGAACTTTAAAAGCCAATAAGGAGGCAAATGACATGAGCAAAAAGCAGAAATAAACAGTGACAATAGATTCTTATTATAGGTTGCACAGAAGATCAAGGCAAAAAGTCAGAAGAGGACAACATTGTGAACACTTCCACATCTAATACCTCAAATAGGAATGCGAATTGGTATCAAGCCCAAAAAGCCTTCTTGAAAGAGCTCATAAATCATAAATCATAAAAAGAGCTCAAATCACAGAGGTGGAAGAAAAATTGGGAAAATAAGTGAGAGGTATGCAAAAGATAGCACATTCTGGCCACTGACCCCAGGGTGGTGGATGTGGAAGTGGCTGCAGTTGCTATCCACTATGGAAATGTTTTGCACAACTAAATATGTACAACTTATATTGAATTGCTTATCTTCCCAGTGGGGCGGGTGAGGAGGGAAGACCGGGAAAATGTGGAAATGAAACCTTAAAAACACATATTTTTAAAACTTGTTTTCATATGCAACTGGGAAATAAGAAATACAGGCACTGATGTATAGAAATCCATCTTGCCCTACTAGAAACTTAGGGGAAGGGGGGTGTGGAAAGATATAAGAGAAAATGGATTGGGGGAAGGGATATTCAGTAGACTTGTAATTTGGGGGGGTAGGGGAAAGATGAAGAATGTTAAAAATTAAGAATAAATAAATAAATAAATTGAAAACAAACAAACAAAAGAATTCACTGATCACCTCTTGAAAAAGATTAAAAAAAACTTTTCTAGGAATATTATGGTCAAATTCCAGAGTTCCCCATTCAAGTAGAAAATATTACAAGTAGGGAGGGGGAAACAATTTCAGTATTGTCAACACACAATTAGGATAACACAATATCTAGCAGTTTCTATATTAAGGGCTCAAAGGACTAGGAATATGATGCTCCAGAGATTTGAGGAGCTAGGACTGAAACCAAGAATCACCTACTCAGCAAAATTGGCTATGATGCTTTAAAGGGAAAATATAGACCTTCAATTAAATAGAGGACTTCCAAGCCTTCTTGATGAAAAAATCAGAGCTGAAGAGAAAATTGGACATTCAAACAGAAGAAGCAAGAGAAGCATGAAAAAGTAAACAGGAAAGAGAGATCAGAAGGAATTTATTAAAGTTGAACACTTTACATTCCTGCATGGAATGACAATATTTGTAACTCTCGTGACATTTCTCAGTATTAGGACAGTTGAAGGGAATGTGTGTTTGTATATGCATGTTTATGTATATATATGTGTGTTTGTGTGTGTAAAAATATATGTTGCATATGCATATGTCTATATGTCTTTAGGAATTACATATATATGAATAAATATATATAATATATAATATGTACATATATAATATATAATACATAATGCTATATATTTATATATTATACATATACAATGTTATGTATTTGTATCATATACACACATATATGTATATATATGTATACATAGATAGAGGGCAGAAGGTGAGTTGTAAATGAAGGGATGATATCTAAAAATAAGCTTAAGAAGTGAGAGAGGAATATATTGGAAGGAGGAGAAACAGAGAGATGCAACTGTAAATAATGTCACATAAAAGAGGCAAGAGAAAGTTCTTACAATGAAGGGGAAGAGCAGGGAGGTGAAAGGAACGAGAAAAAACCTTATTCTTATTGGACTAGGCTTAATGAGAATATAATAACACACACTTTATGGGTTATCTTAACCTTAAGGAGAGTAGGGACAAGAGTATCAAGTGGGGGGGGATAATAGCATGGAGGGATGATTGGAGACAGGGGAGTCAGAAACAAACACTTTTGAAAATGGACAGGATCAAAGGAGAAAATGAAATAAATCGAGGGAGGGATAAGATACAGGCAAAAAATAGTTATCTTTCACCATATGACTGCTGGAGATATGTTCTGCATAACTACACATGTACAACCTGTATTGAATTGCTTGCTTCCCAGTGGAGGTGACTGAGGAGGGAGGAAGGGAGATAATCTGGAACTCAAATCTTTAAAAATAAATGTTAAAACTCTATTTTCACATGCAACCAGGAAATAAGATATACAGCCAATGTGCTATATAAATTCATCTGGCCCTATAAGAAAGGAAGGAGTAAATGGGTAGGCAGAGATAGGAGGGGATATAAGGAAGGGAAGACTAGAGGAAAGGGGTATTCAGTGTGCTTGCCATCATAGGGTGGGAGGTAGGCAAAAGATGGGAATAATTTTGTAACTCAAAATCTTGTGGAAATGAATTTTGAAAACTGAAAGTAAGGAAAGACCATTCATTATAGAAGATAAAGTGTACATTAATTGGAAACTAAAAAGTCTAATCCTACAGAATGAATGGGTCAAACAGAAAAAATCACAGAAAGAATCAATAACATCATCAAAGAAAATGGCAATGTACCAACACTTATGTGATGCAGCTGAAGTAGTAATTAAGGGAAATTTTATAATTCTAAATGCTTACATGAATAAAATGGAGAAAGAAGAGATCAATGAATCAAGTACAAAATAAAAATAAAGCTAGAAAAAAACAAATTTTAAAATTTCAATTAAATACAAGATTGGAAATCATTAAAATCAAAGGAGAAATTAAGGAAACTGAAATTAACCAAACTACTGAAATAATAAATAAAACTAAGAACTGAATTCATGAAAAAAAATAAAATAGATAAATGTTGGTTAATTTGATGTAATAAAGGAAAAGAAATCACCAGTATCAAAAAGGAAAAGGTGAATTCAAATCACTAATGAAGAGAAAATTAAAACAGCCACAGGGAGCTATATTTTTCAGTTATATGCCAATAAATCTGACAACCTTAATTAAATGGATGAATGTTTATACAAATATACATTGCCCAGGTAAACCAAGGGGAAATAAAATACTTAAATAACCCCACTTCAGGTAAAAAAAAGATTGAGCAAGCTGTCAATGAATTTCTGAAGAAAAAAAGATCTGCAGGGCCTCAGAGATTTACAAATTTGTTTGACCAGACCTTTAAAGAACAACTAAATCCAATACCATATACATTATTTTGAAATAATAGGTAAAGAGATCCTGACAAATTCTTTCTATGATATTAATATTATAGTGACATCTAAACTTGGAAGAATCAAAAGAGAACGAAATCATGTACCAATCTTCCTAATGAATAGATGGGAAAATGGTCATTTTTGTATTAGCAAATAGATTGCAGTGATTTTTCATAAGGACAAAGTACTGTGACATCATGGCATTTATAATAAGAAGACAGGGTTCATTCAATATTAGGAAAACTATCAGTGCGTTGGACCTTATCTACAAGAAAATTAATAGAAACAATGTTAATATCTCATTAGATGCAGAAAAAGCTTTAGACAAAATACAACGGCCACCCCTATTAAAACAACAGAGAACAGGCTTGTTTCAGAGGAAGAAATTAAAGCTTTCTTTAGTCATATAAAAATTCTCTAAGTTACTCTTTATTAGAAAAATTCAAATCAAAACATTTCTGAGGTATCACATCACACCTATCAGATGTACATGACAAAACAGGAAAATGTTGGAGAAGATGTGGAACAAATATAACATTAATCATTTTAATTTAAAAAAACCCATAAAAATACTGATTAACTGATGAACATGAACTGTTGCTAAAGAACTGAGCAGAACCAGGAGAACATTGTAATAGGAAAATTGTGGCATGACCAATAGACTTAGCTTTTCTCATCAATGCAACAATCTCAACAATCTCAACAATGAAACAAATCCTGAAAGATTTTTGATGGGTAATGTTACCCACATCCAAAGGAAAAAAAATGGAGTCTTAATGCACATCAAAACACTATTTTCTCTTTTTTTCTCATGCTTTTTTTCCTTTTTGTTCTCATTCGTCTTCCTCAACATGACTAATGTGGAAATATCTTTAATATGACTGTACATTTATAGCTCCTATTGGATTGAATGGCATTTTTAGAAGGGTAAGTGGAGGTAGGGGGAGAATTTAGAACTCAACATCTTTTAAAAATTAATGTTAAAAACCAAAAAAATGAATTTGGAAAGAAGAAAAAATGATAGGTTGAATGAAAATGAAATAGGACTCAAGCACATTAAATAATATTATAAATCAATAATTATTTAAACTATTTTATGTTGCTACACCAATAGAAACATGAAGGATAAATGAAAGAAAAACTTTTATTATCTACAATGTGCCAGGTACTCTGCTACTTGCTGGGGATATAAATACTAACCTGAAATCATGTTTTGTGTAAACATGGTGTATAGAAATGGTGATTAGAGAAAAGAGTTTCTGTCTGTGTAATCAAAGAGGTGCATAAAGTATTCACAGAGCAGGCAGTGGCAATCCAAGTTCTACATATTTTGAAAAGAAAAAATTTAAGTTTCAAATTCACAGTTATTATATTAAAAATATAAATTGTACATAGCAGAAAAATCCATATTATAATTATAAAACAGATAAAATGTATGCTTAACCACAATTTTACAAAGAAATAATCAAAATTGCATACTTGACAAACTACTTAAAAATAAATGAATTAATGGATATACATGCATTTTCAATTATTTTCTGACAATAAAAGCCTGAGTTTACATTACTGGTAATATTGATTTGATTACTCTTCCCAGAGCAAGAAGTGGATGAGCTGAAGGAAAACAAGGGTAGAAAGCTCAGACTTTTAATAGGAGTTCCAAAGTTCAGGGCCAGCTTGTGTGTCCCTCAAAGACCTGGGAAACAACAAGGTATAAGGCCAATTCAGAGTGTGAATACTTTTCCTGGGATTCTCAAAGGAAACTTGAAAATAATAACATGATCTTCACAATCCTAGCTGGGGTCTGTTTCCTACACAGACGTGGATTGAGGCTAACAACTCCAAAGTATCACCAGGACACTGAAAAAGAAACTGAGGACTGAGATAGAGGGTGAAGTCTCCTATTAGCTATTCCATCTTGAAAAGCTGAAACAACAGAATCTGGATAGCAGAAGGAAAGTACTAAGTAAGAGTTACTGTATGCATACAAATGTGTGAAGGAGTGGACAAGTATTTTTGCACAAAATCCCTAAGGAAGAACTGAACTTAGAAACATGAGTAAACAAAAATACTCAAGTCTCCCATCTTCTTAAAACACACACACACACACACACACACACACACACACACACACACACACACATACACACTTCACTTGACCCTTCTATGTCTTAGGCTTTAATTTTACATTTCTCCTTTTTAAAGTGAAACTTTTATAAAAATATGTCTATGGATCATTACCACATTTCCTCTTATTACTCCTCAACCTTTTGGAATCTGGCTTCTTTTCTCAAATGAAACTGTTCTTTCCAAAACTATTAACAATTTCTCCTTTTAAAAAAATGTACTGTTTTTACATCACACTCATTTTTAAATGGATTCCTTCATATGCCATAACTCAGAAAACTGACCTCCACTGAAGATAATAGAAGAGTGTGGAAGAGAGAAAGATGGGGGAGGAAAAGAGATAGAGAGAAAGAGGAGGAGGAGAACAGCAACAACAACAGGAAGAGAAGGAGAGGTACAGAAGAAGAGAAAGAAGAGTAGGATAAGAAGATAAGAAGAAAAAGAGGTAGATAAAGAGAAGAAAATGGGTAAGAGTGCCACAGAATAGCTTAGCACTGACTTACTATGTGTCAAACTTACTCTGTCCTGCTTGCCAAATGCAAGCATCACAGATACCTAGGTTCCCTAAGAGTCTACCCCACATGGAGAGCTTTTAATGAACTTTCAATAAACTTTACTTTTCTTTGGCAGAAAAAAAGAGAAGAAAATGAACAATTCTTACTTTTGCATAGTTTGCCGTTTATCAAGGAAGACATCATTTATAGATATATATGTTGAAAAAGTAAATATAGGACAGGGAAGATGGCATGAGAGATATGTGACTCTGTTCTGGTTAAATCATGAAGAGTTCCTTGTAGCAGGTGGTTGTGTTTAATTTTGGCCTTTAAGAAAAAAAAATTCTTGGCACTTGCCTCCCCCCTGCCTCCAGGTGCAGCACCACCTCCTCTCTCTCTTAAGGGTTTAAACTTGCCACTTCAAAGTTCACCATGGATGATGATATTGCTGCTCTCATTGTTGACAATGGCACTGGAATGTGCAAAGCTGGCTTTGAAGGAGACAATGCCCCTCAGGCTGTCTTGCCTTCCATTGTTGAGCACCCCAGACATCAGGATGTCATGGTGGGTATGTGCCAGAAACACAGCTATGTAGGGGATGAGGCCCAGAGCAAGAAAAAATTCTTTGTTTATTTGGGAGTTAAGAGAGGAAAATGAATGCTAAATATTAATGATGGTCATTGCAAAAACATCAAGATAGCCAATGCACTACTGTTTGCATCAAACCAAAAGTCCAAATTGACCGTGTGTTAGAGTGCAGGAAAGGGCATAATATATAAAGAGGTTGGAAAGATGTGCTGGAGCCTAGTTGCAAAGGTACTTAAATGAAGTCAACATTTTAAGCACTTATGCCAAGCATTTAGAAAGTACTTGGAACATAAATACAAGCAGAAAGTCTCCGACCTCAAAGAACTTACATTTTAAAGGGGAAAGATAAAAGGAAGCTGAAATTTGGGGGGTTACCTATTTGGAGGAATTGTAGAAGACACCTGGAATGGAGTCTGGAGAAAAAAAACACTGCAGAAGAGATTTGTCATTTCCTTCTCAAACTCAGAAGGAAATACGGTTAAGTGACTTGACCTGGTTCATATAGCTATTAATTCTCTGAGGTCAGATTTGACCCTCACATTCTCTTGACTCAAATCCAGAATTCTATTTAATGCTGATCTAGCTGGCCATGACAATACTATCTAATTTAATTCACCTCTTTTACTATTCTATCTAAATATGAATTCAGAAAACTTGTTATTGACAATAATGCTGACTTGAGACACTCCTTTCCTGAGAACTGATTTCCTTCAAGTGTTTTTGCAGGTGTTTGGCCTACTTACAATCCTTTCTCTGCCTTCATTGACTTTCAGGATGTTATTTGATCAGAGAATGTATTGTAACAGGAATTTGCACTGCCTTTCCTAGTTCTACTTATCCACTAATATTCACCATTTTACAC
This sequence comes from Pseudocheirus occidentalis, assembly GCA_028646575.1. Classification (NCBI taxonomy): domain Eukaryota; kingdom Metazoa; phylum Chordata; class Mammalia; order Diprotodontia; family Pseudocheiridae; genus Pseudocheirus; species Pseudocheirus occidentalis. The sequence continues at coordinate 59,517,398 of CM053600.1, forward strand.
ATCTTTTGGGGGGTATCTCTTCATTAAATGAAGGAGGCTGTTTGCATTTCTTTTTGGACTGATCATTTTACTTTTTGGCAGCCATTTGCAGGTGTGTTTTGGAATTTGTGTGGGAGAGCTGGATTTCCCAATAACCTCCTATTATACCATAGTAAGCAGAAATTTTAAAATATTCTAAATTTTTATTCTTTGTGTATAATAGATTAGGTAATATCAATAATATTTGCAATGTTCAATCATTATTGTATGTGCTAATTGGGCCAGGTCTTCTCTATTACTCACTATTTCCATGAGCTGACCTTGGCCACATCAATGACATTTAGATTTTATAAGATCAAGTTTTCACTACATGTGTTATTTCAAGGGTACATGGAATATCTATGGGTCACTGAGTATCTTGAGTCATTGAGAAATATAGGAAATTTAGAGTTAATTTTTTTGTGATTATGATTGCATCTCTATTATCTTTCTGGAGCATCAAAATGTTGGTTTTTATGTCTGCTTTAGTAAGAACAACCACTTTCAATTTTGTTTCCATTTTGAGGGAAATAAGATCATTTTGTACTTTATTTTCCCTTACAGTACCCCTCATCAGTTCATGTAAGCCTTGTAATGCTCTTTTTAAATTCTGCATAGTCATCATTTCTTAACACACATTACTATTTTTCCATTCATGCACAAAATTTATATATACAATCTATGAACAATGATCATATACTTTATTCCAAGCTTTTCCTATCAAGAAAAGTGCTTCTATGAGTATTTTGTTATTGATGGCACAATTGTTTCTCTGAGGTCCTGGAGTAGATATACCCAGTAGTGGAATTTCTGTCAAAGATCTTCCTCACTTATGGACATCTAAAAATGTAAGCAAAGAAGACTGTTGCTGTTGAACTGACTGCTATTTTGTCTTTTTCCCAATGCTTCTGTTAACTATTATATATATATATATATATATATATATATATATATATATATAATTGCTATATTAAAATATATGCATACACATATTCACCCATGGGGGTATGTTATGATGGAGAGAGAAGAGCAGAGATGGATGTGTTTTCACTCAAGCACTTTTTTTAGGTTCCTGAAAAGTGTAAGCCAAATCAAGAGAGCAGAAATCATGAGTAAGCAGAAGTGGCCTGACCAGTAGTGAACTTAATTTGGGACAGAATACTGAATTCAAATCTATCTCAGACACTTAATAGCTGTATGACCCTAGGGAGGTCACTCACCCTGTTTACCTCAGTTCCACCACATGGCTGCCCTTACAAATAACTACAAGAGATCATTTCTATACAGTAAAATAATGTATTTGTTTTCTGCTATAGCTAAACTAATTTTGACAGTGACCATCATTTTAATAAATTGCTGTAATCTAATGGGAACTGTAAGGGCTTTAAATTTCTATGTACCATACTTTCCACATTTGGATTTGCATTAGGCAGAAATTTAAAGCCCTTACATCTCCCTTTTCTTGTTTTGCAGGAGACTGCTTAAAGGCATCAAATCAGATTTAAGTTGTAAGAAGCTCTTACTCATCATAGTCAGCAAACATTTCCATATGCAACACAACAAAACTAAGATTATACAGAAGCATATGCCATAGGATAGTATTCCAATAACTGATGCCCAAGTAGTTTGTTGTGATATCCAATTTACAAATGATTTTGCGGATATTGATGGCATAGTGAAATTATCCATAAAAGCATGTATATCCTTAATAAGCAAAGATAATTGTTCTATATCAGATGTAGCATTATTTGCTAATAACACAACCTTTAAATGCTCCTTAACCTTTTCCAAGAATGTGGAAATGTAGGTGTTTGGTTAACTGGTAATCTAGTAACTCAAATCCAAGGCTGATATTTATAATGACGTGATAATATATTCAATAATTCCAATAAAGCCAGTTATTCCCCTATTGTTAACACTACTTCTTCTAACGCATTAATTTCCTTTTGTAATCTAGCATCAATGTGTAACTGTACATCCTATACATGTGTTTCTTTTTGAATATTTTTATTTCAGAAGCCAAATATCCTAATCCTTGATATAACTGCTGTACTTGAAATTCTTGAAAAATTGAGAAACCCAAATTTATAATATCAGATACAATATCAAATGCTTGTCTCTTTTGTCTATTATAAATTGCTTCAATAGCAATATTCCATAAGGCTTCTCCTGCTGATTCCACCCATGGTCTTGATGCTTTTACAGGCAATAAGACATATTGTCGTTGTTTAACTAAAAATATAACACTATCATAATTAAAAGAATGTCTATTAATAGCTGTAGTAACTGTACAATCATACACATTGGTTTGATAAAGTCCCAATGTTGTCATTTCTACATTCATTTTATAGCATATTAACCATGCAAACCATGCAGGTGTTGTTAACTGTTCTACAAATTTATATCCAAAAACATCACATCCCCTTTCAGTCGTCTTAACATACTGTTTCCCATCTGCAAAACCTTTGTTTCATACTTCCCATGTATAATCCTGACAAGATATACATTTACATGTTTCCACATGTACTACAGTTTTACCAATTACCAAACCTAATTGCCAAATATAAGGATGACAAGTGCCTTTCTTAGTATATGGGACAGGCGCCGGTATTTGAGTAAACTTATGTTTCCTCTATGATCAAACATAGAATTCCAAAAATACAAAGACTCATCTGTAGAAAATTGTTCTTCTTCTACTCTTACAGTTGAACAGAGATTCAACTGAGCCCATATATTCATTTTTCCAAATTTACATGGTTTTAAAGTGTTTTTAACAATAGACTTATTAACATAAGTGTTTTTGGTTTTCACAGTCCACATAGAAATTTTAACACATCTTGGACAGAAAGAAGTGTTGTTCATAGGTCTAAGTCCTGTTGACAAGGTCTGTAGAGTAAGTGTCTTACAATGCCTGAAGTAGCTTAACGAGAAACAAATTGGTTCATGTACAGTAAGAAATGTAAAATTAAAAGGCCATTTCATGTCTCTTTCAGATACATTTTATACTGTTGTTCCCATGACAGTGGATATATTCCCTTCCAAATACAAAACGGGTGTTTTTTCTTCCCAACTCACTAGGTGAATCATTGGCACTTTCTTTATTACTGTCCATAACCATTCTCCATCCATACCACTTTCCCTTTCCTTAGCTGACGTTATCTCTGTCCACTGGCTTCCCTTCACCACCTATGTCATCAGTCCCAAACATACGTATATTCCTCTCAGGTATCCAGCATCCCATCGTATCTCCATCTGGAAAGACATAAACATAACCGGGCCCCTTTCTTACAACCCTCGCTGGACCACCCCAAGTGCCATCCATATTCTTCCAACTTACTAAATCATTTACTTTTATTTTTTCCCTTTTACTTTTCTAATATATCCATCTTTTCTGAGTGTCTCGGTTTTTCTTTTGTATTGATTGACCAGAATTTCATGGCAGGAGTTAAACCATCATCATCCATTTTTAAATAATTATAAGTAAAGACAGTCATATGTAACTGAGACCTTGTAATTTTTCTTCTAGGTGTATCCTGAATAATATCTTTCTCTCCCTTTTCTTGTTTGACAACAATCGTTTTTAGTGTACGATTTACATGCTCAGCAATAGCCTGACCAGTGGGATTATATGGTATGCCAAAAATGTGAGAAATATCAAACTCTGAACAGAATTTCTGAAACCCTTTAGAAGCGTAAGAGGGACCATTATCAGTTTTTAATATCAACGGTACTCCTGCTATGGAAAAGCAATAATACATATGATCACAATCATGTTTCAAAGCCTCCCCTGTCTGTATAGAAGCCATTACAAATCTGGAATATGTGTCTCCCGAGACATGAATATATTGAGTTTTCTAATGTGTAACATCCGTCTGCCAAATTTCATTAGGAATAGTCCCTATTGGATTTATGGATGTAGTTTTTATAGGTGGTTAAAAAGGTACACATGCTAAACATTTTTAATTATAGTTTTATCTTCATTCTTCTTTGTTTCATATAATCGACAGAGTGATCTCATGGATAAATGATATTTATCATGAGCTTGTTGGGCCATCTCCTTTGCAGATGTAATATGAATGGGTGCAACAAGTTTATCAGCCAATTTATTTCCTTCAAAAATAGGTCCTAATCCACCAGTGTGTGATCAAATATGTAAAATATAAATGGTAGTTGTCAAATTTTGTAAAAGATCCTACACTTGTAATAACAAATCACCTATCTCAGAATCTCTATAATTAATGTATACTAGAGGTAAATGTTGGATAACTTGAACAGTATACAAACTATCTGTAACAATATTATATGGAGGCTCAAACTTTTGCAATACTTGTATTACTGCCCATAATTCATTTTTTTGTTTAGAAGCATAAGGAGTAATTAACAATTCTGTGAAATTTAATTGAGGACAAACAATACTGGGTTTACAATTTTTTGTAGCATCAGTAAATATATTAGGTCCATTCACTGGGCTCCCGCTAACCATATTCTTAGGGACTTGTAAAGACAATTGTGTATAGGCTTGTAATGTTTTTGGCAATACTGGAGGAGTCAGTGATATAAAAGGTAACACTTCATACCAATCAACATAATCTATAAAGGACTGAATATATTTTATGCCTTGAATCCATATTTTTGGAGATTGCCCAATGATGGCATATCCCCTTTTGATTGCATGTTTTTTTACAATTTCAAGCATTAAATCAAAATAATTTTGAAGAATTTTTGTCCGTATACTAGGATATGCCCATTCAATGATTCCATGTTTTTGTATAAAAGCCCCGAAAAATGGCTTATCTTTAAATAAGACAAAAAACAAATCTTCTTCCTTGTTCATTCTAACTGTACATTGTTTCTGTAAATCTTGTATTTGTAGTAATGATTCTTCAGCTTCTTTTGTCCACTTTCTCAGAGATTGCAACCGAGAATCTCCCTTTAAAATTTCATATAAAAGTTGCATCACTGAAGAAGGTATGGGTATCATAATTCTCAACCATTATATAGATCCCACAAGCTTATGAAAATCATTTAAGGTCTTATAGGTGCACGTATTTATTTCTGGGGCTTTTTTGGTGATCCTTATTCTATCTATTACATATCCTAGATAATGAAATGGAGGTTCTGTTTGTATTTTTTTCAGAGACTACAAATAGATTATTAGCCTTTAAGATGTCTAGTACCTCCTTTACAAGACTTTGTAATGATTCTTTTCTTTTTACAGCCATAAGTATATCCTCCATGTAGTGGAGAATTATTGCATCTTTATTATTCTGTCTTACTGGTTGTAATATGGTGGCTACGTACCATTGACATAAAGTTGGACAATTAGCCATACCCCGAGGTAAGACCTTCCATTGATATCTTTTCATTGGTGCTGCTAAATTAATGGAAGGAAAAGAAAATGCAAACTTGTCTCTATCCTCAGGGTGTAAAGGGATTGAATAAAAATAATCTTTGATATCTATAATAGCTATTTGGTAAGTAGATGGTATAATATTAGGTAGTGGTAGTCCAGGTTGTAATGCTTCCATTGGAATCATTATTTCATTAATCTTTCTTAAATCTGTCAACATTCTCCAACATTTTCCTGACTTTTTCATAATTACAAATACAGGTGAATTGTATGGACTGAATGATTCTTCTATATGATTCATTTCTAACTGTTCCATTACTATTTCTTGTAATGCTGCCAGTTTTTCTGCTGACAAGGGCCACTGTTCTGTCCATATTGGTGAATGAATGGACCATTTTAGTTTTGGCTGCATAATTTCAGTGACCCCCATTAGTCTGACTGTAAGTATAACTACACTTCAGTCGTAATATCACTTCCCCATAGTGACGTTGATAAACCGTTCACAATTAGAGGGCAAAATAACCCTGAATTATCTTCCAATGTCCATTTAAAAAATCTAGCTGATTTACCTGCCATTTGAGGCCCTCCTTCTCCGGTGATACCAACTGTACCTTTAGTCAACTGCCACTCTTTTGGCCAATCTTCTCCTCTGATGACTGAAATATCTGCTCTTGTATCCAACATTCCTTTTAAGTGTCTACCTTCTATCCATATCAAGACGATAGATCTTTCTAAACTGATACGTTGTAACAATGCTATTTGATATTGATTGTTTTTCATATTTTCATATTCAAATTTATTTTCCTAGCTACAGGTTCATCTAAGGGTAAATGAACAGGGAATGAATGAGAATTTGTTAAAGAAATAAAACTTTCTTTTGGATATAGGAGTGTAGAATGAACAATAATTGGGGAGGGAGCTGTACAAACCACCACTAAGATTGGTATAGAAATTTCTCCTACATCTACATCTATAGCAGAAAAAGGAGGTACCACAATTTCCTTTATAGGGAAAAGGAAACAGTCTTGTTCGGCTTTAACTTTCATAAATTTGTGTTGTTTGGTATTAACACTGTCTCCGCTGTTTCTATGGGGTATGTTTTTGGGATCCGCTGGGGGCCCCTCCGAAAGTTTCCCGACACCGGGGGAGGTTTATTCCTACAAAATTTTGCTATATGCCCAATCTTCCCACAGCAGAAACAAACAGGTTTCGGTTTGACTCCTTTAGCATAATGAGTAATACATTGATTCTGTGTATGCCCTAACTTGCCACATTTGTAACATCTCTTAAATTGTTCCTTTTTTGAGGCAGCCCTATTTATTCCTTCTGCCAAGGCAGCAGCCATAGTTTCCATATTTAGTGCTTCATAATCAACAGTGTTACATCTTTCTAAAATTTCTAGAAGCAAAGCTGTTTTTGGCAGATTTTCCACTGCCTTCTTACAAGATTTATTAAGACCTTTTCTTAATAAGTGTAAAAACACTAGGGTAGCTACCTCCCCTTTTCCCACAATTTTATCTACTGCCACTTGTAATCGAGAAGCATAATCAGCTATAGGTTCTCGTTGACCCTGTTTAATAGATGTCAATTGAGTCCAAACCACACCTTCTCTATCCAATTTTCCTCAGGCTTCTATTGCACATTGACTAACTCCACCATAAAATCACGAATCGTGATGTCTTTGAGTATTGGAGGTAGCATAAGCTCTTGTTACTGTCATTCCTTCTTAAACTTGTTCTGGGTTAAGTAAATTTTTGCTATGCACCCATAATTTTGTTTCTTTATGCCATTCAGATTTCCATATTAAAAATTGTCCTGGAGTCAAACAGGCTGCAGCCATAGACTCCCAATTACTTGGAGTGTATGCTACTCTTAACATAATATTTTTCAATATTTGTAATACAAAAGAAGAATTTGGGCCATATTCTGCACAAGCAGGTTTCAGAACTTTTAACAATTTAAATGGTATAGGAATAAGTTCTCTTGTCAGATCCCCTAGATTTACGGGGAATACAGATTTACCCCCATTCATTCAAATCATCTAAATCTTCCTCTCTCATTACAACTTCCTCTATTGCTATGTTAATCCTGTTCCCATATCCTGTTCCTTTTCCTTTGTTCTCTACTGTGGTACTAATCGGGGGAAGTTGAAGGTGGCTCAACTCCGATCATAATTTTTCAAAATGTTTGGTCAATTGCTCTATTTTTTCCTCCAATTTAATATTCTTTTCTCTCTGTACTTTGTCCTCAATATTAATTCTTTTTACTTGGTTGTTCTCCATAATATTATTCCTTTCTTTATCTTGTAACTGACTTAAATCTGGATATACTCTTTCTGGCAGTTTAATAGAACTCAAATTAAATATTTCATTATCATCCTCACCAGTATCACTAGATTCTCCCAATAAAGATTCCACTGTTTGACTATTATTTGGTACTTTAATTGCTGTTTTCTTTCCATAGAAAGATGATTTCACCAAATTATATATAATAAAATCTAGGTCTCTTACACTTTCAAATTTCTCTTTTTCATATGATGCCAATTGAGTTCCCACTGTCTCCCACCTTTTGCTGTCTAATCCTTGGCTTTCTATCCAAGGAGAAGTATTCCAAAGTAATTTTATGAAATTCCCACATGCTTCTCTTCTTACTTTTATTCCTTTTTCTTTTAACAAATCATAAACTTGCTTAGAGTATACTTCACTATCACTGAGTCTAATCCCTGGAACACTAAAGGTTTGTCCCATATTCTTTCCGCTAAGCAGAGCTGTGAAGCCTTCCAAGTATTTAATCCCTTCCCTGTTCAGATGCCAGTTTGTTACAGGATCCTTGGGAAATATCTTTCTCATTTAGTTTTCACTTACTTTTCCCGGTCTTCAGATGTCTCCTTTACAGAACATCCAGGACACAATTTTCTTTATGTTGTCGTTTATTGTATGTTCTTAAAAAAGACTGGCTCTCCTCTCTTTTTGTACTCCTTATAAATCCTTTTAAATCTGCCACGTACTCACAAGAGGTGTTTACAGCACATGCTCAGGTTACAGAGAGCCATTGCGAGGCACCCCAAAGTTTCACATAACATGATCTGATTCTCACCAGATATTCTCAGTGATTGCAATGTACGCTATAGCTCCAGGTGGTTATTGCCACATGTGCTATAGCTCCAGGCACCCACATGCAGTCCTGCATGTCTCTGAGTCCTACCTGTGTGACTCATGTACACATACCAGCACGTGTAAACCCCATTTCTGGAGATTTCTATGCACAATACTTTCCACATTTGGAATTTACATTAGGCAGAAATTTAAACCCCTTATAGGGAACCAATATTTGTAAAGTCTCAAATTTTAAAACACATATACCAAACCAGGCATTGACCTCTCATATGGTTATGACAATGCTGGTTCTATTTACTTAAAAGGATATCAAAAAGACATCATTTGTTTTTACTTTTGAATTTGCATGTGTGGGATAATTTTTTTCATTTGACTTAAAGTATTATTAATATATTACTAGGACTCTCAGGCAGATTCTTAAAGAAGAGTGACCGGGGAGTACTATTGTATTTATTTTTCATATGCTACATCATAATAGATGAAATACATAATCCTGGTGTGTGTGTGTGTGTGTGTGTGTGTGTGTGTGTAATAGCAATCAGTTTGGCAGAGATATTTAGCACTTAGTAACTTAGGGCTAAGTATGGAAGGTGTGAGCCCTGTCCCCTGTTGAGAAGCCATGAACTCTCCTGTTGATGTGGAAGAAGGAGATTGACTGAGACAGGAGGCCAGTGGGTGTATATAAAGAAGAATTCTAGAGAGAGAAAGACAGAATTGAAATTTTCCTGTCAGAGGAATCAGGATTGTCTCAGCATCTGGGAAGAAGTGAGTTAGAGTTTTCATGAGAGAGAGAAAAGAGAGAGAGAGATAGAGAGAGAGAGAGAGAGAGAGAGAGAGAGAGAGAGAGAGAGAGAGAGAGAGAGAGAGAGAGAGAGTTTCTCTCCCAGTATGTAGAATCTGACTGAGAACTGAGATGGAGTTTTACTGAGACCAGAGTCTGGTGAAGGCCACCCAGAAGGGCAATATTCCTTCTGGGTCCTAGGGCCAGCAGAACTGCTGGAGGACTGAAGAAGCATGACCTGGATAAGACTTTATTTATTCATAGCCTGGCTGATCCATGAATTCCAGGCAAGAAAAGTGGTGAAGGGTTTGAGATGTGCTGGATCCTGTGAACTTCAGTGTTTGCCAGGGATTTCCCTGAAGACTGGACAAGGACCTGGGAGCTCTCTATCTCTCAGGACTGGACAAGGACCTGGGAACTGTCTACCTCTGAGAACTGGACAAGAACCTGGAAGTTGTCTTCTTTTGAATCCAGGTTAATGTTTGGTGATTTCAAGAGGGAGCTGGGACCATGGAAGGGGATCCAGGGAATCAGAGACACCACACAGAGTCAAGATGAAGAACAGGCCTCCCCTTGGATGAAATTGAGATTTGCTAGACTCTGGGGGGTGGAGGGTTTGTGTAGTTTTCTAATGACTACTCGTGATTAATGATAGTAATTGGGAATTTAGATTAGTGACTAATTAAGTTAAAGGTTGCCCCATGAGTGGAAGTTTGATTATTGTATTGTGACTGATTAAGATAATGGTTGTCCCATGAGTGGAAAATTGATATATTGTGAATTGACTGAATGATTAAGTGAGGGGGATTTCCCCCTTAGGGAAACCAGATGATTTTTCTTTTGCTCCTTGTTCTAAATATTGTGGCCATTGCAGTGAAAACTGTGTGGCCATTCTGATGTTAAGCTCTTATGAGCACCATACTGTGAATTTCTGTGATAAGAATATAATGTTTTGAACATTATATTGTGATATATATTATGAATGCTTGCCTTGATTTGTAATGGAATGTGGCAGCATGATCTGAGCTAGACTTCTCTCCTCTTTCTTCTTGGCACAGCAGACATTTCCTGCTGACTTTCCAAATTGTCTTTGACTGGAAATTTGTTTCACTACATCTTTTTGTTGATTTTGCTGCTCTGGAATATTTTTGCTTATTTTAAAAATTATTTTATGGGGTTTTGTGGAGATCTCATATGTGTCTCTGACCTTACTCTTCCATCTTCATAATAATCTAATCTTAATGAATAAAAGGAGGAGGGAGCACTGGATTACATTAAGTGTTGCCAAGTACTCTGGAAAATTTTAAACTTCTCCCTGAAACGAACCCTATCTTTTAAACAATACTATTTTTAGTAATGCTATATCTCTATGAAACATGTAATCTCATACTCTTCAAAGACTTAAGACTGTAGCTTGCCTCAGAGCAATACAAGGCTTTATAGTGGACATATAGTAGGATGCAATGATGTCAATAACAGATTATTTGCAAATTGTAATAGTAAAGCTTTAATCAAAAAGTTTCCTGAACAGAAATATAGGCAGGTAGATCATGTAATGCCAGGTTAAGAAGAGATAGACATCACTGAGAAATTGTAACAGCAGTCAATTTAGCAGATACTTAGCACTTGGTTACTTAGGGCTAAGTACTGAAGGTGTGAGCTCTTCTTCTGCCCTGATGTGGCAGGAAGGCGTCAGTTGAGACAGGAGGCCAATGTGTGTATATAAGAAGAGTTCTAGAGACAGAGAGACAGAATCAGAGGGCTCCTCCTGGTGGCTCCTGTTGAAGGAAGCAGGATTGCCTTAGCATCTGGGAGCTGAGATTCTGGACTGAAGAAGAGAGTTGGAGTTTTCTTGAGAGAGAGAGAGAGAGTGAGTGAGAGAGAGAGAGAGAGAGAGAGAGAGAGAGAGAGAGAGAGAGAGAAAGTTAGTTTCTCTTGCAGCATCTGGAAGCTGACTGAGAACTGAGTTGGAGTATTTCTTGAGATCAGAATCTGGTGAAGAATGAAGTGGCTGTTACTGCCATCCCGTAAGGTAAGGGTTTCTGCTGCTGCCTGGAAGGCTGAGTTTTCTACTGCATCCTAGGTCCAGCTGAACTGCTGGAGGACTGAAGAAGTATGACCAACATTAGACTTTGTTTGTGGCCTGGCTGATCCTTGAGTCCCTGGAAACATAACTGGTGAAGGGTTTGAGATGTGCTGGACCCTGTGAACTTCAATCTGTGCCAGGGACTTCCCTGAGGACTGGACAAGGACCTGGCCACTGTCTACCTCTGAGGACTGAATGAGAACCTGGGAGCTCTCTCCTCCTGAAGCCAGGTGACTGTTTGTTGGATTCAGGAAAGAGTTGGGACCATGGAAGTGAATGCAGGGAATCAGTGAGACCTCCCTAATTCAAGATGAAGAAAAGGCCTCCCCGCGGATTAAAACTGATGTTTGCTGGACACTGAGAGGCAGAGACTTTGTGTGGTTTTCTAATAACTGTATTTAGTGATTGATTATTAGGTAATTGATTGATTAAGTTAATGATGTTCCCCTTGAATGGAAGACTGATTATTGTATTGTGAATTGATTGATTACATAAGGAGGGTTTCCCCCTTAGGGAAACCAGATGATTATTTTTTTGTTATTTGTTTTAAATATTGTGGCCACTGTAGTGAAAAATGTGTGACCCTTCTAATGTCAAGCTATTATGAACACTGCATTGTGATTTTCTGTGATAAGATGTAATGGTGTGAATAGTATATTATGATTTGTTGTGAATGTTTGCCTTGATTTGTAATGGAATAAATGGAGTGTTCACTATACTGTGTAATCTGAACCTTAAAAGCTGTTCACAGCCATATTCTTTTGGGAATCTGCTTGTGCATGGTATTACAACAACTCAATAATGAGGCAATGTAGTTTTATTGACTGTTAATAAAGAAACAGTCTAAATGCTCAACTGATTCCTTATAAAGATAGAAAGGAAATCACAAAGGATTTCAGAAGATGAAAATTCAGAAAAGAATATATGAGACTATTTGAACAAGAATCATGAAATATGAAAAGGTATGGGTTGGTGGAAATGACACTGCTAGAATGAATGACAAAAATGATATCATAAATGACTGAAGTACACTTCTTGGCATTTGTCCTTTGTTCTTAAAGAGAGTCATGGCATCAGGAAGGTGGTGCTATGACGTGCAAGTGAATTGGATTTAAGTGAGAAGGGATATATGAAGTTACCAGCTTCACTTTCTTTTCCAGAGCCATCAGAGTTCAGTGGCAGGATATAGAATAGAATGACTAGAGATGGCCCCCAAAGTATACTACTCAGAGTTGACTCACATGTGTTTTTCAGCATCCATACAATTAACTCTCATGACTTCAAACATTCATATGTTTATATTATTAACTCCATTTCCATGTTCACATTGACAACCATGCACATGTACAGTAGAGAAAAAAATAAATGTGTTAGATAAACTTCATGCCATAATATCTGTAGCCATTGTTGGTCACAAGTTTTGTGTTAATGAATCTGTGATTTATTACATCTGCAAAAAAAGAAGAAAGAAAATACTTGTGGTGCTTGAGATTTCATGTGATGTGAAGAGTTAATACTGTTTGAAATCAGTGTTCCTTTTGTAATTGAGATGTTACTAGAAAAGGTCACAGCATTTGATGCAATTATGAATGAGAAAAACATGTTTTACACATTATCAATTTTGTGTTGCATACTGCATTTTATGGGTTACTTTAGGGTTATTATTTTTAAAAAAGTGCATATTATCAGAATTAATGTTTTGTTGTAATTGTATGCTGAAAAGTATTTTTAGGAAAATCTCTCAGGAAAGATTATAGTTTCTCATGTTTGCAGCAACCTAACCCTCCATTTTCCATAGGTTCAGTGTATGAATTGTCTCATTTTGACTTTTGTGCACTTTTCTACAAACATTTTAATCTTTTGAAAGTTGAGATTGACTCGGTGTGTATGTATGTGCAATTTATGTTAGTGTGTAATTGAATTGCTACATATGTAATGCCTTGATTCATTTCTTCTTACAATGGAACACATTGTTTTTCCTTCATTTTAATTTAGAAACCTAAGTGAGATATGCGATGTGAGCTAGCATTTATCTAATGATTTCATTTTTATGAAGCACTTTACATAAGTTAACTCATGCTGACCCTCACAACAATTTTGTAAAATAGATGTTCTTATCATCCTCACTGTACAAAGGAAGAAACTGAGATACCGAGAATAAATCAGCTTTTCCAGGGTGCTATAGTTTTTAAGTGTCAGACTCAGCTTTCAAACATGGGTTTTCCTAATTTCAAGTTTCATTCTAGTTCTTTTTACTGTGTTATCTTGTTTCTTCTTTACAGTTTAAGTGGTATTTTTGACAGTTTTCTTCCTGGGTCTGACAAATCAGCATCTATTAAATCATGTAGTCTACCCAGAATAAACTTCCCATCGTGTTACCCCTCATTTATCACATATCAGCCTACATAGAAAGAAGATTGCCATTATTGGAATAAACTTTGTAACTAAAGCTTTAGTTCAAATATTTTCCAAGAAAAATAATCCTTTAACCTTATGGAACACAAGCCCTATGTTCTAAATTCTTAATGTTGATAAACTGCATTAATTATAGCTATAGTTTTCTTGGAAACAAGTGTCCAAAATGAAGTTCTATGCTTTGAATTACCAATATAATATTCACTTTGTATTCATTTCAAAGCTACTGAAATACAACCTACACTACAAATCTTTTCTTTTTAGAAATGCTTATTTTTGTCTCCTAAAATGTCCAAATGTAAAGTACTTGTCTCTAAATCTAATTGCCTTCCAGCTTCTCAAATAAAAAGTAAAGATATAAGGGAATTATTTTAAAGTGTCTAAATCAAAAGACTCTTCTACTTTGATATTGACTTATTGATGTAGCAGTGTTTAACTTGCTTACCTTGCTATCAACATAATATATTTGAAGTTAATTTATAAGGTGATTAATAAAAACATTTACTGCTCTTACTTCTGGATACATGGGGAGCATAACGTGTAAAATGCAGTAAACTTTGTATATATGCTAGAATTAAAGGTAGGTGGTTGAACTATAACTCCAAAATTGTGCCAGTAACCTGAGAAAGGAAGGCAATGATGAAGTCAATACAGGAATAAGTATCTTGATACCTTTAAGCTAGGTGAGGTTCCTACTCTTCTTTTACGTATATTCTTTCCAAGTACCAGACTTGGATTTTGTTCAGCTAAGTCCTAAAGTAATTTTTTCCTCATTGATGATTAGGGCATTCTTTTTTCTAGTTTGAATTCCTGCTTTTTCTTCTTTTTAAATCAATAAATATGTGCCTACTCTTTCTCCCAATAATCCCCTTATCCCCCAAAAACGAAAAAAAAATGCTATTATAAATACATACACTCAAGGTTTTGGGAGAAAGAGTGCATTTTAATCGTCTTCTTGCTATGCCTTTGAAATGAATATTCTCTTTTAACTTATATAAGCCACTAAATAGAAACATTCTTCAGGTGACCCCAAAATATGAAAACACCATTGTTTATTATTAAAACAAATGGTAAATAAGTTAAATGTCCCCTAACTAACCATCTTACAGATGCCAGAGAACCCTACAGGAGAAGTGATATATAATCATCTCAGCCTTCATGTAGTAGGGCATGCACCAAGTCAGTGAGTCACCTACTGATAGGAATTTAGCATGTTTCATCATAAGTTCTTCTGAATCTTCTTGCTTTTGAAGTCATTATCATTACATGATATATTCTTCTTTTATTTAGTTCATTCAATTTGGATCCATATAAGATTTCTCAGATTTCTCTAAAAACATTTAAGTCAGTGGTTCTCAGCCTTCCTAATGCTGCAACCCTTTAATACTTGTATGTGGGCTTATCTGCATGTGGGTAGACCCACCTTGAGGCAGATAGAGGAGTAATGTCTAAGTTCCTAAAACCATTGGAAATATATCATTAGAAAAACCACTGACCTGGAATATAGATCCAGGAGAGAGAATTTAAAAATTATCGGACTACCTAAAAGCCATAATCAAAAAAGAACCTAGAAATTATCCTTTGAAAAATTCTCAAGGAAAATTGCCCTGACATTCTAGAACAAGAGGTCAAAATAGAAATTGAAAGAATTTACCAGTTTCCTCTTCAAAGATATACCCAAAAGAAAAACTCCTAGGAATATCATAGCCAAATTCCAGAGTTCCCAGGCCCAAGGGGATCACGACCCACAGATTGAGAGCCAATTATTTAGGTTGTCACTTCTTATGAGACAAAGACATTATATCACATTTACAGACCATTATATTTTGGCCATTTCTCAATTGATGTGAAATCCCTCAAATTCCTAATTTTTTGCCTCCTCACAAAGCTCCATGTGTGTATTCACAAAGATCTAGATCTAGATACAGATTTAGAAATGGATATAGCTACAGACATATACTTATATTTATGTTTCTATAAACTTATTTGTATGGATGGGTGTATATATATTTATATATGTATGTGAATACATGTATATATACATACATTAATATATTCACAAATACACATTTGTGAATACACACAGAGAACTTTGAGAGGTGGCCAAAAAGTCAATTTTATATAGACAAAAAAAGAAAGCTAGATGGTACAGTGTATAAAGTGTTTGGGTCTAGAATCAGGAAGACTCATGTTGCAGAAATCAAACCTGGCCTCAGAAACTTACAAGCTGTGTGACCTTGAGCAAGTCACTTAACCCTGTTTGCTTTACTTCTGTATCTGTAAAATGAAGTGGAAAAGGAAATGATGAAATACTTCAGTATCTCTGCAAAGTAAACCCTAAACAGGTGAAGAGTTGGACATAACTGAAACAATTGAAACAAAAATACATAAGACCTTCGAGGGTTATATTTTTTGCTGATGACTTAATCTATTTTCTTTCTAATTTCCTCTCCTATTTCTCAGATATTTCACTGTTAACTAAAATATATGTCTTTACTCAAATATTAATCAATCAAGGTTAAAGTTTCAGCTATTTGTTGATTGCATAGAGTTCTAATTGTGTACTTAATGCTTAGTCTGGTGACCAGAACTGAGTACAGTGTCTGGCAAATAGTGCTTCATAAATCTTGACTTATTATGTGAGATAATTTTTCCTAAACTTATTTTTACCCTAACTCCCAATGCCTTCCTCTTCCTTTCCTTTCTGTTCTTCATTTTAGATCAATTGTATTATTGAGACATAACTTCCTGGTCATTGTTATCTTTTCTTCCTGCAAATGACACAAGAATCCCATGTTAACATTGATCTTAAAGAGTCTCTAGCAATTAAATTAGCTTTGAATGAGAGAAAAAGGTAGATTCCCTGACAAATCAAAAACAACCTGATGGTATTTAAAATTGGGGCCAATGCAGATATTAATATTTATAATTTGTTTATTTAATTACCAATCATTGCAACATGGCTAACTTAAAAAAATACTTCCTTTCGAGTTCCCAATGAAATTATAGCAAATTCAGCTTAATTCAGTCTATTTTGCTAGAGACTTTTCTTAGAATTGTGAATTGCATAAAATTTACTTTTGTTACATTTTATCTTTTTGTTCTGCATGCAGTCCCTACCTTGCTATCAGAAAGCTTTCTTCTTATTGTATTTCTCTCCTGTAACTACTTTTTTTTCTGAAAACAGGTACAATTATATATAACAACTTAAAGTGAAGATATGTATACAACATTAAAAATTAAAACCTTAAATTTCACAAATCATGTAAGTAAAAAATTAAGAAGCAAACAATGCAAACATTCTTTAAGTGTCTGCTATGTTTTAGGCATTGTATTAAACGCTGACAATATCAAGAAAAGCAGGAAGATAGTTGTTGTCTTCAAGGAGCTCACATTCTCTTAGGGGAGTCATGACACAAATAACTAGGCTCTTTGAATGAGTTTAGCAGCTGAAAAGAGAAGAAAATTCTGCTTGTAGAAGGTGAAACTTTAGATAAATATTTAAGAAAGTCATGAACTCTGTGAGGCAGAGATATGAGGTATAGGAGATAGCCATTGAA
This sequence comes from Pseudocheirus occidentalis, assembly GCA_028646575.1. Taxonomy (NCBI): domain Eukaryota; kingdom Metazoa; phylum Chordata; class Mammalia; order Diprotodontia; family Pseudocheiridae; genus Pseudocheirus; species Pseudocheirus occidentalis. Next base: position 59,534,724 of record CM053600.1, read on the forward strand.
AATCCAGAATGAAGTGTCATTTGTGAAGAAGCTTAGGAAGAGTTTTTGAAGCAAAGCAGATTTTACACATACACATACACACACACACATACAGAGAGAGGGGGAGCATGGTAGAAGGTATGTATATACACACATATGTATGTATATGTTTATATACACATATGTGTGTGTATAATTATGTTGGTAATAGAGAGCCATGGTCAGAATTAAGCTTTTGAAAAACAGTTTGGCAGTTGATTAGACTATGTTTAAGATAAGAAAAAGAAATAAGCATCAGGGAGACCAGTGAAAAGGAACTAGATATGAGGTGAGTTGACCTTACTCTAAGGTGGAGACTGTATGAGCATAGAAAAGGCATTATATGAGAAATCTTTTGAAATTAAAAATGACAAAATTTGATAGTAGATAAATGGAGCTAAGATGTTAGAGAAAAGGCAAGGACTCACCAGAGCTCTCCCTCCAGACCTTCAAACAACTTTAAGTAATATCTAAAAATAAATCCTGGAGTGTAAGAACCCACAAAAGGACTGAATGAAAACTTTTCTAGTATAAGGAAATTTGAAAGGTCAACAGGAAAAAAAACTGTTGTACTGGAGTGACAGTGGAGCATAGTCTAGTGCAGGCTGTGCTACAACAAAAGAGTAGTGGGCTTTGTAGGCAATTGAAACTGTGGTGGTAGTGGCTCCTTCCAGAACTCTCAGCCCACAGATGGTAAGAGATTCAGACAACTTCAGAATGATACTACAGGGAACCCTTTCCTGGCATTTGAAACAGGACTATGATACCTTGTCTACAGTTGTCCATACATCTCAGTCCAAGGGTGAACAGGAGCATTACTACACCAGGTCTTATAGCCACAAAGGAGCTCAAACCTTGGTCAAAGGTCCAAGGTGGAAAAAAGTACTTGTGGTTACTTGCAGATCAGAGCCCAGGCCAAAGACTAGTTAACAGCCATCACCCTAGATCATACCACCTTGGTAAAATGGAAAAATTGCCGGTTCCCGGAATTATCTCTGAAAAAAAAAATACAAAGCCTCTGAATGTAGAGACAAAAGCACCTACATTCTGGAAGCAGAGGTTCACATTAGGATGGAGTTAAGATTAAATAAAAGTGTTGGAAAAATAAGGAGAAAGGAGAAAAAGTTTGCAAAAATAGGAAATTACTGGGGTGACAGGGAAGTTCAAAAAGCAAAATCAGGAAAAGACGGCAAAGTCAAAATGGCTATATCCAAGAAACATATGAATTGGTCTCAGGTCATTGAAGAGATCAAAAATGATTTTAAAAATCAAGTAAGAGGTGGATTAAAAAATGGGAAGGGAAATGGAAGTGATACAAGTAAATAACTGGAAAAAGTCAACAGCTTGGTAAAGGAGGGATAGAAAATGCTGAAAAAATATCTTTAAAAAAAAAGAATAGGAAAAATACTAAAAGACACACACACAAATACAATGAAGAGAAGAAAGTCTTGAAATGAGCAGATAAAAGAGGTATAAAAATAATTTAAGGGTTGAGCTCTTGAAAAAGTAGAACTGGCCAAATGGGAAAGTTCACTGAAGAAAATAATTCCATATAAATTAGAATTGTGCAAGTGGAAGCTAATGACTTTATCAAAAAATAACAAAACAATCAACAGAATGGAGAAAAAGTGGAATAAAATGTGAAATATCTCACTGAAAAAAACTGAATTGGAAAAATAATCTATCCAGGGGAGATAATTTAAGAAGTGGCCAACTATTTGAAATCAATGTTGAATAAACATAGAGCTCAGCCACCATATTTCAAGAAATTATCAAGGGGATGGCGGCATAGAAGCAGGAAGTTCCTGCAGCTCCCACACTGACACCCTACACACCCATAAAATTATGATCCCAGACAAAGTCTAGGAGTCTCAGACTCACAAAAATACAGAGAACACATCTCTCGCTGGAGGCAGCTTGGCAGCAGGGGATCATTGCAGTGGCCAGGAGCGGAGGCTGGAAGAGCCTGAAGCCGAGACTGCAGCCAGGCCCGGGGCAGGGGGGAAGGAGCCAGGCTGAGCTGAGCCGAGCCACTCCGCAGCCAGTATTCAGAGGTTCTAAAGCCTCCAGCATCTCCACATCTGCCAAGGCGTGAGGAACAGGGATGGGACAGGGGCAGCTCGCACTGGAACAGAGACCAGCCCAGCCCAAACCCGCAGCCAAGGCCAGGCCAGACCCCAGGGCGGCCAGGAGGAGTGAGCCTCCCAAGCCACAGCTTGAGTCTACTTCAAAGAAAATCTAAAGCATCAGCCTGAGGGGATCTTCACATCCTGGTCAGAGACAGTTAGGGAAAGTGAAACTTTGAAAATTAATTTGTGGGTGGTAAAGCAGTTTGGCCCATCTGTTCCTGGGGCAAGGAAGTAGTGGGGGAAGGGAACTGCTTGAACAGGTGGCAGCCCCCACCAGGCTGCTTCAGAGCCCCTGGCCTGTGGACTCCACAGGAAGGGCTGAATCAATAGATCAGGGCCAAGTGCTCTTGCATTGAGTGGCCTGGATCCGAGTCGTGATCTTGGGTGGTGGTCCTGGGGTGCACTTTCAGCAAGCCAAAGCTGGGGGGACTTGCAACAGCCTCCTAATAGCTCCAGCAGTTGGGAAAACCCCAGTGATTTGGAACAGAGCTTCCCCCCTTGGAAACAGAGTTTCACAGTTCTAAAAAAAACAACCAATTAATTGACTGGCCAACATGAGGAAAAGGAAGTAAAATAAAAACAGCGATAAAACTCTAGAATCCTTTTTTTGTGGACAAAAAGGGTCAAAGCATGCAACGGGAGGAAGAGAGCCCATAACTCAGAACCCCTACACCAAATGCTTCCAAGACAGCTGGAGAATGCCTAGAAGCTACACATCAACTGAAAAAAGACTTTGAAAACCAAATAAAAGAAGTGGAGGAAAAATTGGGAAGAGAAATGAGAATGATGTGATAAAATCATGAAAAGAGAGCCAACAACCTGACTGAATAAAACAACACTTTAAAGAATAGATTAACTCAAATGGCAAAAGAGGCCCAGAAAGCAAATGAGGAGAATAATTGAGTTTGGCTTGGGGAAGAAATGGCATAGACTCTAAACTGGGAATCATGCCACACAGGAGAGTAGGGGGCATGGGGATGAGAGGGAGGATGACGTAGGGGAGGGCAGGGTCTGGAGAAGGGATGCTGGAAGCACACACTTCAGTAAATG
>CM053600.1:59538020-59552189 GCA_028646575.1 Pseudocheirus occidentalis
AGAGACAGATGATCACTGTCACAATATGTCCACTATGAATATGTCCTGTATAATCACACATCCACAGCCTGTATTGAATTGAGTGTCCTTCCAGTGGGGGTGGGTGACAAGAGAGGAATTGAAAGAATCTAGAATTTAAAGCTCTGCAATACCTGCAATTTGGAATTAAGATATACAGGGGCTGGGATAGGTAGACCCTCCCTGCACTACCAGAAAATAAGAGAGCAGAGCAGGGGAGGGGCTTAACAGTGGGATTGCTGTTTTAGGGGTGGGGCAGCGGCAAGACGGGGAGAAAATTTGTAATTCAAAAATGTCATGAAAATGAATAATGTTAACAAGAAAACAAATAAAAAACAAAAGAAATTATCAAGGAAAATGACCCTGATATTATAGAACCAGAGGGTAAAATAAAAATTTGCGATATCTACTGATTGCCTACTAAAGGAACCCCCAAAATGAAAACTGGGAGAATAATAGTTAAATGTCAGAGTTCTCAGGTCATGGAGAAAATACTGAAAGGAAAAACAGGGAAACAGTAGAAATATCAGAGTGATAGTATAATACAAAATTTAGCTGTTTTTACATGAAATTATCTGAGGCCTTGGCATATGATATTCCCAAAGGCAAAACAGCTAAGAGGACAGACAAAAATCACCTACCTAGAAAAATTGAGTATAATCACTCAGTGGGGCAATATAAATATTTGATGAAATAGAGGGCATTCAAGTACTTTGAGAAGACCAGAGATGAACAGAAAATTAGACTTTCTGATACATGACTCAAAAGAATCATAAAAAGGTAAACAGAAAAGATAAGTCATAAGGGACTTAATGAGGTTAAACTTTTTACATTCCAAAATGGGAAAATAATGCCTGTAGTTCATAAAACTTTTCTCATTATTGAAACAGCTAGAAGGAGAATACATAGAAAGAAGCTATGGGTATGAGTTGAATATGATGGGATGATTATAAAAAATGTTAAGTGGTAAAATGGAGGAACGATCTGGGAGAAGGGAACAGGGAGAGGTAGAATTGGGTAAATCATCTCACATAAAAGAGACACGAAAGAATTTTAACAGTAGAGAGAAAAATGCAGGAGATGGTTGATGGTGGTGTATTAAACTTATTCCTATCATAATTGACTTGGGGAAATAACATAAATGCTCATTTGGTATCAAAATCTATCTTACCTTGAGGAAAGTATTGGGGAAGCGGATGAGAGAGATGGGTGCTGATACAAGGAAGGGTATATTAGGAAATACAGTAGGTAGAAGCAAAAGATTTTAAGACTGACAAGGTGAACAGAGAGAGGGAATAAAATAAACAAGGGGGAAATAGGATGGAGAGAAATACATAGTAATCATAACTGTAAAAAAATTCATAGGAAGTTTCTCTGATAAAGACATCATTTCTCAAACATATATGAAGCTGATTCAAATACATTAGAGCACAAGACTATTGGAGGATTGATAAATTGTCAAAGGATATAAACAGCTATTTTTTCTGATGAAGAAATCAAAGCTCTCCTTAGCCATGTGAAAAAAATACTCTGGGGGCAAAGTCAAGATGGCAGAGTAGAAGCACAAACTTGGCATGAGCTCCTGATTCAATCACTTCCAATACATGTAAAAAATGATTCTAAACAAACTTGAGATTTACAGAACCCAAAAAATGACAGAGAAAAACAAATCTCCCAATGAAGGAAGCCCAGTAGGCCAACAGGTAAGGTCTGTTGCACTGAGCTGAGAGCCTAGCACAGTCACATGTGAACTGTGGCTCCAGTCCCAGGGCATCCAAGCCAGCAGCAGCCAGAATAGACTTAGGAGAGTGTATCACCAGAAGATGTGGCAGTTTCCAGATTTATCTACCCATAAACACCAAAAAAATTAAAAGGTCATTGTGGACTCTGTTGAAACAGGGGTGGATGGAAGATTTTGGTCCAACACCTGCACCCAGGGCAAGAAGCAGTGGAGGTGTGGCAGCTGTGCAGCTACTGCCACATGGCTGCTTCAGAAACTCCTGACCTGCAGATCATAGCAGGAACAAGCAGTCATTCAGAAGATATTCACTTTTGTTTTAACCTGTTTGCATCTGCATCACGGGCTTGGGTGGTGGTCCTGGGATGTGTGACAAGTGAGCCAGAGCTTATGAGGGCTATAGAGAGGTCATTCTCTTAATAGATCTGGCAGCTGAGAAAACACCAGAGATTTTGGACAAAGCTCTCTTCATTCTGGAAGCTGAGTTCCACTGTGGAAAAAGAGCACAAAAGTCAAGTAATTGGCTGGCAATATAAGCAAGCAGAGAAAACACAAACAGACCATAAAATCCTTCTTGGGGGACAAAAAGGATCAAGGCATGGAGCAGGAGGAAGACAGCAAAGTCAGAAGTCCTTCATCAAAACATCCAAGAAACATATCAACTTCTTACAGGACATGGAGGAGCTCAAGAAGGATTCTGAAAATCAAGAAAGAGTAGTGTGTGTGTGTGTGTGTGTGTGTGTGTGTATGCATATATATGTACATAAGTATGTGTATACATATATATGTATATATGTATATACATGTATGTGTATATATACACATACACACAAATGTATGCATATATGTGTATGCATGCATATATGCATATGTATCCATACACAGAAGTATACATATATATACTAGTATGTATAGGAGGGTTCATATGTATGTAAATATACATATATACATACATATTTATATGTGAGTGTGGGCATATGTATGTTCATGTTTACATAGACAGAGGGAACAGGATGAGTTTAATATGAATGGATTACACATAAAAAATAAAATTAAGAGCTAAAAGAGGAATTCACTGAGAGATGGAGAAATGGGGAGATACATTAGGGTGAATTACCTCATATAAAAGAGGCAAGAGAAAACTGTTACAATAGAGGGGAAGAATAAGAAGGTAAAAGGGAATGTAATGAATTTATTCTCATTGGATTTAGTTTATGGAGGGAATAACATACACACTCAGTTGTGTATCTTAACCTACAGGAAAATGGGGTGGGGGGAGATAGGGGATAAGAGGGTGGATGATAGAAGAGAGAGCAGATTGGGGGAAAGGGTAGTTGAAAAGCTATAGGGTCAAAGGAGAATATAGAATAAATGGGGGACAGAATAGGATGGAAGGAAATAAAGTTAGTCTCTCACAATGAAACAACTATGCAAATGATTTGGGTAATACACATGTACAACCTATATTGACTTGTTTATCTTCCCAGTGGGGGTGGGAGAAGAGAGAATAAGGGGAAGAATCTGGAAATCTAAGTTTTAAAACAAATTTTTAAACAAATTGTTTCTTACATGCAACTGGCAAATAAGATATCCAGACACTGGGGTATAGAAATCCATCTTGACCTACTAGAAATTTGTGGTGGGGTGATGGGGGAGGATTTAAGAGAAAACATATTTGGGGAAAGGGTATTCAGTAGCCTTGCTCTTTTGTGGTGGGGTAGAGGAAAGAGGGGGAGAAAAATCATAATTCAAAATCTTGAGGAAATGAATGTTGAAAACTAAACATAAAACACCCCTATGAAACAGATATAATACAATAGAAAAATGACAAATGTTGGAATGGATTTGGGAAAATTTAGTCACTAATGCACTGTGGGTGGGAATCTAAACTGATTCAACTATTCTGGAGATAAATTTTGAACCTTCCTCAAGTACCATAAAGCCATATGTACCCTTTCATCCAGCAATACAGCTATTATATCTATATCCCAATGTAATATTTTTATAAATAAAAGAATCAGTAAGTTCAAAAATATTGATAGTAGTATTTGAATGATGTCAGACAATTGAGAAGATACCCTTCATATAGGCAATGAGTGAAGCATATTGTGGTATATGATTGGGATGGAATAATACTGTTTTATAATTAATAATAAACATGAAACTCTCAGAAAAATGTGGAAATGCACACAGTGATAACAATATTAGATGATAATTAGGAATGATTTAGCTGTTTTTATTAATACAATGATTTAAGAAAATTCTGAGTGACTTGTGATAAAAAACAATGCTATCCACTTTTAGAGAAAACAAAACAAACTTATGAATCAGAATGAAGATGTGGAAATAGAATGGTTATTTACTGGTTCATATTACAGCATTCAATATTGGAGTGTTAGTATTGTTATCAGTATCATTCTGTAATATAACCCATATAGTAGCTTATTTTTTATATTCATATTGTAAATTTTACCAGTAAAATCTTATCTACTGTTAATCTTTTATGCACTCAGTGATATATCGAGACTGTGAGATGACTTTGATCTCCACAATAGCATTTATTTATTCAGGAATGTAGTACAGATGAGTGGCACAATATAGGGTGTCAGGCTTGAAGTCAGCAAGACTCATCTTCCTGACTTCAAATCAAGCTCTGTGACCATGGCTAAGTCCCTTAATCCTTTTTTTTGCCTCAGTTCTTAATCTCAAAAATGAGCTGGAGAAGGAAATGTCAAACCACTCTAGTCTCTTTACCCAAATGAGGCCATAAGAGTCAGACATTACTGAAATGACTGAACAAGAGTAACAATTCAGGAAGGTGGGAAAGAAAAAGTTATCTTCATAATGGTGAGAAAGTGACCAGAGCTTTTTAAGTTGGGATTTTGTATCTTTCTCAAAAGAAAAAAAAATGTTCCTTAATATGCCAATAAGCAGACTGAAGAATATTGACAATTTTTTAACTTTTCCTGAGTCCTACACTTTTTTTGAATGACTATAAATTTCTAAATCAGACACTTTCCCACTTAAATTTAAGCATAAAATCTATTCAAAAGCCAAATATAATTTATTTGGTAATTAGTTGCCATTTTGAATTATCTACATTACTGCTTCTTTCAATTAATGAGTACAACTATGAGTAAGTTAAACTTATGCTTCATCTTTTCATGAGCATTGTGGTTTTCTAATTCCCATATTCTCAAGTAGAAGTAGTATCACAAATTGTTATAATTGAGACAGGAGTCTATGAATAAAAACTCCACAGTGACTAATAACCTGCTAGTGGCTCTGATACTACAGACTTTGCCTAAGACTGTCCAGCCCTTGGCAATAGTAGCAAGGGAATCTCTTCTTAGTTGCAACACAACTGATAAAGGAACCCTAACCTAAGCCAGAAATGGAGACACTTGACTTTAGACAGATAATATGAAGGGAAGGAAAGAACTGTCATTCTTAGCAGCAGGGACTTTCTTTTTGGCACTTGTGGCCCAGCTAAGTAATCACAATATTAGTACTTTGAAGACTAAATGGACTTATTAAGTTATGTTTAAAAGATTAGATGCCATAGATTAAACAGTTACATTAATCTTCTAAGTGTCTTGTTGTCAGGTGAATGGTAACACTCAAATGTATGATTTCCTAGATAGAAACAAATACTGTATCACTAATATTCTATGACTGGATTCAGTTGTGACTGCTCTACTACAGTGGCCTTGAGAGGAGTCTTAAAGCTACTGTTAAGGCAGAGATCCTACAGTTGAAGGTAGTTATCAACATTCTACTTTCCAATGTTCTGAGCAGTTGCATACTGTTAGTATTTGTGTAAACTATTTTGTGTTAGAAATTCCTTTGTGGTAAAGAATGTCTCTGTTTTGCTTTAAAAAATTACACAAAAGCATGAACTCAGCAAATACTATTTGTTCTAATCAAAATATTGCTAAGTTGTTTAGGATATTTCTGTTTAGGATAATAGTTCCTAATAGTCCACCCTCAATCTTTTACTAAAGTAAACTATCTCAAACTCAGAAACATCTCAAAGAGTGGGTTGTTTGGGTTCATAATTAGTTTACACATATACGGGGAGGGAGGCAAAAAATTTTCCATGTTTCTATTGACAGCTATCTCTTTTATTATTAATGTGACCTCATCATTAAGGTTGTGTCATAGTGAAGTTTAACTGAAAAAGACAGAAAGTTAATATTTTGAAAATCAGTCCTGTGAAATTTTCATCTCTCTCTTCATTCCACCCAATTATATCAGTTTTTAGGAGTGGACGGAACTAATGCCAGGAATATAGGGATGGCTAAAATAAACAGAGGTCATTTCTATTCAAGGCTTTTTTTATGCTAAAGTTAGGCAAGCTGAGAAAGTCCTTTTCTGAAAATTTGTTCACAAAGGGTCACTACACATTTTCAGTAAAGGAATTCTAAAGAGAATTTCAACTTGAACCAACAGTTAGAAAGCAGGTTATAAATCCCTTAAACTCTTTTTTCCTTTGCTTTTTATTTTGCCCCTGGCAATACAGCATTACTAGAATTTTGTTTTTTTATGGAGAAAGGGAGATTTGCATATTTTTAGAAGTTTTTGTTATAGGAAAAACCACAGAAAAAGGTCCTAAGGTTAAGTTAATAGCTAAAGGGAGGGTGGAGGTATTTTATTCTATAAAGCTCTGGGATTTCCTTCAGAGACTCTCATATTAATTCTTGAAGGGACAAAATACTCTAAGACTAATGAGCCAAAAGGAGTATAACTTTGCTGAATTAGACCCAATGACTACTATACAACCTGGAAACTTCAGCCATAGTTTTTCTTTTTTTAAAAAGTCTCTTGTGCCATTAAATTTTGTCTGCATTCCTATCATATTGTTCAACATCTGAAAACATTATGAACAACCATCTTCTCACTAGCCCCAACAAAAAATACTAGTGTCTACCTGAATATTTCTACTCACAATATTCACTTACGGGACCTGTTTTCAGATAATCTGTTATTAGGCAACTAACTCTGAAATAAAAGATTTAGGTGGAACCTAGATGAAAAAGTCTTGGTCATATTAATCAAAGAAATATGGATCATGACTTTTTTTAAGTTAAAGATTTTATCTTCTGGGACTCTAAACAAGTGTGTGTGCATTTGTGTGTGTGTGTCTTGCCACTTGAAGACATACATTCCTGTTCAGCTTATAGAGCACATGGAGAAGAGAACACTAAAATTCAGTCTGAACACATGACCTTCAAATTGCCTGAGTTTATTATTATTTTAAAAGTTCAAATAATTGCTTCAGATATCTTCCTCTGCTCCATTATACTGCACAGTGGTTTCTATATAGTGATTGAAACTGCAGTGCGAATATTATAAATAGCATTCATTTTATTTTCTTTTAAAGGAACAACTATTTGATGATCTGCAGCAAGTATCTTTTTGGGTCTTAAGACATTCATATCGTGAAAAATATTCATAAAACAAAAAGTATGTGAACAAGTGGATAAGTAATTGATTACATGGCTGGGACTGCCCACTGGGTTTTGTTTTGTCAAAAATGAAAAGGCTCTTTCTCTGGTGCCCCGAATATCATTACCAGCAGTAATATTTTTAAATGTAGTCTGTTCTTTCACTACCTAGCTTGGAGAAAGATCATATAGATAGCAAGATTTTTGAGGGAAAAAAGATAAAAAAACTTCTTTAACAAATAATTGATGTGTAACTTACCCAGAGTATCCTTTTTTTTCTTATTTTAAATGAAATGATGGCAATAGGTGGTAAGTGAGCAGTTTGCATAAACACTTTATGCATCTCAAAATGAGAGTGTGTAAAAATTTTCTGCATGAGGAGTAGACTATAAAAGAACAGTTTGAGTGGATCATGCTCAGTATGTGGCCAAGGTAGTCATTAAATAAGGATACAGGAACCCAACAAGCTTGCTTCTGTTTTTTTTTCTTTATTGACTTAGTGTTTTTTTTATTGATAGGATAATTCTTCTGACCATTGGGCTCTGAATGTTTGAAAATTAGTGATTTGGAGGCAAGCAGAAAACTTGGAAATAATTTTTATAGTCAATGTTTCTGATAAAAACTCCATTGCAAAATATATAGATAAATTGGTTGAATTTATAAGAATGTACACCATCCCCTATTGAAAAATGGTCATAGGTTATGAGCAGACAGTTTTTTGATGAAGAAACTAAAGATATCTATAGTTACATGAACAAGTGTTCACAATAAGTTTTGATAAGAGAAATGCAAATCAAAACAGCTCTTAGGTACCACATCACACTTGTCAGATTGGCTACCTTGGCACATAACATAACATAACATAACATAACATAACATAACATAACATAACATAACATAACATAGCATAAGAGGAAAACCATAAATTCTGGAGATAGGGGGAAACTGGAATATTAATGCATTGTTGGTGGAATTGCAAACTGATTCAAACATTTTGGAGAGTAATTTGGAACTATGCCCAGGGCTGTAAAAATGTGTATACTGGGGAGGTGGAGTCAAGGTGGCAGCATAGAAACAGGAGAACTCTGTGACTCCCACCATAACCACCTCAAATATCTATAATCTATGACTCTAAACAAATTTTAGAGCCCCAGAACTCATAAAATGCCAGAGAAACAAGACTCCCTCTGAAGACAGCCTGGCAGATGGACAGAAAGGACTCATTGCAGCTTGCTGATAGCAAAGACCATCCCCATGTGGTTTTAGCCCCAGGCTCTCCAGGAGAAGACCAGCCTAGAGGTTTCAGAACAGTGGATCGCTGGTAGCTGTGGTGGTTTCCAGAACTACCAGCCTATGAGAGGTAAGGACAAAGTGAAAATGTCAGTACAATTTGGCTAAATTTCAGGGAGATGGTCTGGCTAAATGCCTCCAGAGCTGTCAGCAGTCTGAAATGACAGCCATACAGCCATCTCCATTTGGCTGCTTCAGAAGCTCCCAAACTGCAGACTGCAAGGAGCCCAAGTGATCATCCAAAGAATAAGTGCTCTTAACTTGAACTGCCTGGATCAGGACTGTGGTCCTGGGTGGAGGTCCTGAGGTGTGTTTTCCATGAGCCAAAGCTGGAGAGGGCTGCAGAGATGGTAGAAGCCTCCTAATATCTTCAGCACCTGGGAAAACCCCAGTGATTTGAGACAAAGCCCTACCCTCTTCAAGCAGAGTTCTACTGAGTCTAAAAGTCAAACAACTGACTGGCAACATGAGCAGGCAAAGGAAGCAAAGAAAGCTCAGCAATCCAACTTTATATAACCTTTTCAGGGAAAAAAATGTTCAAAGCGTGGAATGCGAGGAAGACAGCACAGGCAGAACTCCTGCACAAAAAGCTTCTAAGAAAAATGTAGACTGGTTACAAGCCAAAGAGGAGCTTAAGAAAGAATTTTAAAACCAAATAAGAGAAGGGGAATAAAAATTGGGGAGAGAAATGTGAATGATGTAAGAAAATTGTGATGAGAGTTAACAACCTGACTGAAGAAAATCATGCCTTAAAAAATAACCTATTAATATGGAAAAAGAGGCTCAAAAAGCCAATGAGGTGAAGAATGTCTTAAAAAGTTGAATTTCCAGATGGAAAAAGAATCTCAAAAGCTTGTGGAAGAGAACAATTCCTTTAGAAGTCACATGGAGAAAATGGAAGCAAATGACTTTATGAGAAATCAGGACACTATTAAATAGATCCAAAGAAATGGAAAAGAAAAATAGAAGACAATATGAAATATCTCATTGAAAAAAAATCACTTGCCTGGAAAGTATTTAAAACTTTTTGGACTACCTGAAAGCCATCATCAAAACACGAACCTGGAAAACATCCTGCAAGAAATTCTCCAGGAAAATTGCCCAGATATTTTAGAACCAGAGGCCAAAATCGAACTTGAAAGAATCCACCAATCACCTCTCGAAAAAGATCCCCAAAATAAAACTCATAGAAATCTTATAGACAGGTTCTGGACTTCCAGATGGAGGAGAAAATATTACAAGCTGCTAAGAAGAAACATTTTGAATACAGTAGAAATACAATCAGGATAACCCAGGATCTAGCAACTTCTCCATAAAGGGGATGGAAGGGACTGGAATATGATATTCTGGAGATCAAGAGAGATAGGATTAAAACCAAGAATCACCTACCCAGGAAAATGAAGTATAATGTTATAGGAGAAAATACGGTCATTCATTGAGGTGGAGGACTTTCAAGCATTCTTGCTGAAAAAAACAGAACTGAATAGAAAACTTGGCATTCAAATACAAGAAGCCTAAGAAGGTAAACATAGAGAAGAAATCATAAGGAACTTTTCAAAGTTGAATTATTTACATGCCAACATGAAAAAAAAACAATAATTGTAACTTGTGAAACTTTTTCTCAGTGTGAGGATAGGTGAAGGGAATATAAATGTGTGTATGTATGTATGTGTATATATATACACACACACACACACACACACACATATATACACATATACATATAAACATAGGTCTCTATCTATAGATGGGTATATATGCATATAGGCATATGACTATATATGGGAATGTGTGTATATATGTGTGCATAGACAGAGGGCACAGGATCAATTGAATAGGAAGGGTTGATATTTTAAATGGTGAAATTAAGAGGTTAGAAAGGAATAGAATGAGAAGAGACAGGGAGTGACAGGATGGGGTTAATCATATTATGTAGAAGAGGCAAGGGATAACTGTTAAAATGGAGGGGAAGAACAGGAAGGCAAAAAGGGAATGGGTCAACTTTATTCTCATTGAATTTGGCTTAGGGAGGGAATGACATATACTCTAAAATGGGTATCTTCACCTGCAGGAGAGTAGGGGGGAAGGAGATGAGAGGGTGCAGGATAGAGGGGAGGTTATTTGGTGGGCAAAGGTTGTTAGAAGGACACACTTCTGTAAAGGGACAGGGACAAAGTAGAGAATTGAACAAGTGGAGGGTGGGATAGAAAGGAGCAAAATATCATCAGTGTTTCCCAATATTTCCATTGTGGAGATATTCTGCGTAACTACACATAAATGGCATGTATTGAATTGCTTCTCTTTCCAGGGGGGTTGGTAACAAGGGAGGAAGGGAAACAATCTAGAATTTAAAATTCTAAAATCATATGTTAAAAAATGTGTACCTATATATGCATATATTTATATATGTATGTAGATTGATAGATATATAAATATTTAGATATAATTATAATTTTCATGCAACTGGGAAATAAGATATAAAGCTACTGGGATAGGGATATCCATCTTGCTCTACCAGAAAGTCAGAGGGGTGATGGGGCAAGATATAGGAGAGAGTAGATTGGGGGAGGGGTATAGAGGGAGATCACTGTTTTGGGGGGTTGGTAGTGGAAAGATGAGGAGAAAATTTGTAACTCAAAATCTTATGGGAATCAATTATGTAAACTAACAATAAACATAAAATTTACTTTAAACCTAGAAATGCACAAAATAAAAGAGGTAAAAAAGTTTGTTGTTTTTTTTTTAGTGGACGGAAAGGGAATGGGAGGGAAGCTAGAGTGAGTGAACCTTATGTTCATTAGAATTGGCTCAAATAAGACAAAAATTCTGCACACTCAACTGATGATAGAAATCTTTCTTACCTTACCAAAAATTAGGTGGAGGAGGGGATAAGAAAAAAAGAAAGTGTTTGAAGAGAGGACGGATTGAAGGAGGGTGTGGTGTAAAGCAAAGCTCTTTTGAGAATGTGCTGTGGTCAGCACAGTCTGGGCCTTGCTACCAGCTGAGGAAAACAAAGAGAAAGTGAGAGAATGCTTCCAGCTGAATAAAGGAAAGAGACAGAGAGACGGAGATGTATTTCATAGTCTGTTTATTGCAGAGTTATTCCATACCAACCAAAAGATACAAGAAAATCATGGAGATTATATTCCTTATTGCAGGGGTGAATATGTGACTTGGGTCTTGCCTTTCCCCTACATCAGCCCAAAGCTAATCACTCATTAAGATCTTTATCCTAGAACCACCTCTGGAGGCACAACAAACAGGGAGTTCCAATCAGTACTTGCAAATTAACTTTCAGTGCTTTCTTAGATATTCATGAAACCAATGAGAGCATCCACCCAACAAGATTATACTTTGCTTGCATATCTGCCTAATGACCTTGTAGAAGTGGGGAGCTAGTGTGCCAAGACCCCAGAAAGTCTTGGCATACAACAAGAATGGACAGTGTAAAAGGAAAGAAAAAAAAAGTAGAATAAATAGGAGGATGGGATGGAGGGAAATACATTTAACAATAGTAACTCTAAAAAAATTTTAATTAAGTTTGATGAAGGACTCATTTCTCAAATATATAAAAAAAGTATAGTTTATAAAAATAAGAGTCACTTCACAATTAATGATCAGTTATCTGAAGAAATTATCAAGCTCTTTATATCCATACAAAAATACTCTAACTCATTAACTTAATAAATGCAAATAAAACAATTCTGAGGTACCTCCTCATGCCTTTTAGATTGGCTAACAAGACAGAAAAGTTAAATGCCTAATGCTGGAAGGTATGTGGGAAACATGAGACATTAACACACTGTTGGAGAAGTTGTTACCTGATTCAACCATCCTGCAATATAGTTTGGAACTATGCCCAACAAGTTATAAAACTATACATATCCTTTAACCTAGTAATTGTACTCCTAGGCCTGTAAGTCTAAAGAGATTAAAAAAAAGAAAAGGATATTTATGTACAAACATTTTTATAGCAGCTCATTTCTAGGGGCAAACAATTAGAAATTGAGGGGATGCCTATAGGAATGACTGAACAAGTTGTGCTATGTGATAATGTCAGAATACTGTTGTAATATAAGAAATGATGAGGTGTGTGGAGGCAAGATGGTGGAGTAAATGCAGGGATTTGCTTGAGATCCCCTACAAACCCCTTCAAATACCTGTGAAAATTACTTTAAACAAATACTACAGCTGTAGATACCATGAAATAACAGAGTGAAATAAATCTACAGCCCAATAGCCTGGAAGAACAAAATGAAAGGTATATTGTACTAAACTGGGAGCAGACCACGATCCAGCCTTGAATGCACTGGGCATGACAAGGCTGCAACAGTACTCAGGGAACTAAATTGTTAGCAGTTGTGTCAGTTTCCAGACTCTTCAACCCCAAAACAAATAAAACAGTGTGGAAGGGTAGTGAGGGAATTCTGTGGGACCTGGGTGAAAGAGGAACATGGTTGGACCTAAGACCTGGGGTGCTAGAGGTAGCAGCAATGGTGCCTGTGGTGGGGTAGCAGCAGTAGCTGTTTGCATAACTCTGGACCCACAGATGTTGGGACATCAAGCACTTATCAGACAGGGGTTGCAAGGATTTTTTTTCTGGCTCTATGGCAGTATTCTCTTGCTTTGCTCTGCTTAGATCAGGGTCAGAGTCCCAGATGGCTGTATTGGGGTGAGCAGGAGAGCTGGAATGGTGGAGATTGTGGCAGCAGTGGAGATGGAATCATCCTCATGGTTCCAACGCAATAAAAGTTCTTGGGGTCACTTTCAGAGCAGAGTGCAGGCCAGTGGAGTAGAAAATATAGTAGTAAACACCTGTCCTTTGATCATACCACCTTGGAACAGCTGAAAATTTATAATTCCCTAGAAGTATCTCTGAAAAGAGCTGCAAGGGGTGGCTAGGTGGTGCAGTGAATAGAGCACCGGCCCTGGAGTCAGGAGTACCTGAGTTCAAATCTGGCCTCAGACACTTAACACAAAAAACTAGCCGTGTGACCTTGGGCAAGTCACTTAACCCCAACTGCCCTCCAAAAAGCAAAAAAAAAAAGAGCTGCAAAAAACCCTCAAGCCTGTGACAGTACACCCACACCCACCTCAACCCATACTGGAAACACAGTTCTTCCTTAACTAAGAGTTAGGAAGTCAAGTATGTAGCTGGGAAGATGAGCAAGTAGGGTTAAAAAAAGAACCCTTAACCATAGAATCTTACATTGTTGACAAAAAAGATCAAAATCAACAACCAGAAGACAACAAAGTCAAAGTTCCTACATCAAAAATCTCAAAGAAAAATATGAATTGATTTCAAGTCATGGTGGAGCCCAAAAAGGATTTTGAAAATCAAGTAAGAGAAGTAGAGGGAAAATTGGGACGAGAAATGAGAATGATACAAAAAAATAAAGACAAATGAGTCAATGGCTTCCTAAAGGAGACCCTCCCCACCAAAACAGAAGAAAATAACACCTTAAAAACAGACTAACTTTTTTGTAACAGTTTAATAGTATCTTGGTTTCTCATAAAGTCATTAGCTTCCACTTGCTCCACTCTAATTCTGAAGGAATTATTCTCTTCAGAATGCTTTTGAGACTCTTTCTCCATCTGGCAAATTCGACTTTTTAGGGCATTCTTCTCTTCATTGGCTTTCTGAGCCTCCTTTGCCATGTGAGATAATTTGTTCTG
>CM053600.1:59552689-59588700 GCA_028646575.1 Pseudocheirus occidentalis
GTGGGGGGGGGAAGGATAGGAAGGAGAGACAGAGGATCACTGTCACAATATGTCCACTATGAAGATGTCCTGTATAATCACACATCCACAGCCTGTATTGAATTGAGTGTCCTTCCAGTTGGGTTTGGTGACAAGGGAGGAATCAAAAGAATCTAGAATTTAAATTTCTGTAATAGCCACAATTAGGAATTAAGATATACAGGGGCTGGGATAGGGAGACCCTCCCTGCCCTACCAGAAAATAAAAGAGCAGAGCAGGGGAGGGGCTTTACAGTTGGACTGCTGTTTTAGGGTTGGGGCAGGGGCAAGATGGGGAGAAAATTTGTAATTCAAAAATGTAAGGAAAATGAATAATGTAAACAAGAAAACAAATAAAAATAAAGTTTAAAAAATAAAGTGAAAAAAATAAAAGCAGGGGTAGTAGTCCTTTCCTCTGATAAAGCAAAAGCAAAAAGAGATCAGATTAAAAGAGATAAGGAAGGAAACTACATCCTGCTAAAAGACACCATCGGGAATGAAGCAATATCATTACCTAACATATATTCACCAAGTAGTATAGCATCCAAATTTCTAGAGGAAAAGTCAAGGAAATTAGAGGAAGAAATAGATAGCAAACTAATATTAGTGGGGTACCTCAAAGTACCCCTGTCTGAACTTGATTAATCTAATGTCAAAACGAACAAGAAATAAGTAAAGCAGTCAAACAGAATTACAGAGAGGCCAGATATGATTGATATCTGTAGAAAAAATGAATGAATAATGAATAAAATTTATAAAAAGGAATATGCCTTCTTCTCAGTGGTACAAGGCAAATACACAAAAATGAGCCATGTACTAGGATATGATAAATATCTGAAGAAAATTGAATGGGGATAAAAAGAAATATACCATTTTCTCAGCATTACATGACATCTACCCAAAGAATTAACCTTGTACTAGGGCATAAAAACCTCACAATTCAGTGAAGTAAGGCAGAAATATTAAATGCATCATTCTCAAAACATGAGGCAATAAAATGTTATACAATAAAGGGTCATGGAAAGGCAAAAAAAAACAAATTGGAAACTAAATGATGTAATAGTAAAGAATGAGTGGGTCAGAGAAGAAATTATAGAAATAATCAGTAACTTCATTCAAGAGAATGAGAACAATGAGACACCATAACTAAACTTGTGGGATTCAGCAAAGGGAGTTCTTAGGGGAAGTTTTATATCCCTGAATGCACATATGAATAAACTGGAGAAAATGGAGATCAATGAATTGAGCATGCAATTGAAAAAGCTAGAAAAAGAACAAATTTAAAATCCCCAATTAAATACTAAATTAGAAATAATGAAAAGCAAAGGAGAGATTAATAAAGTTGAAAGTAAGAAAACTATTGAATTTGTAAATAAAAATAATAATTGGTTTTATGAAAAAAACCAAAAAAATTGATTGACCCTTACTCAATATGATACAAAACAAAGAAAAAAAAACAAATTTTGAGTCTCAAAAATGAAAAGGCTGACTGTACCTCCAAATGAAGATAAATTGAAACAACAATTAGGTATTATTTTGTGAAATTGTATGCACATAAATTTAACAATCTACATGACATGGATGAATATTTACAAAATATTTACAGATTAAATGACGTGGAAGCGAATTACTCAAATAACTGGATCTCAGAAAGAGAAATTGAACAAACTGTCAGGGAAATCCCTAGGAAAAAATCTCCAGGGCCACATGGATGTGCTAGTGAATACTATCAAACAGTTAAAGAAAAATTGATCCCAACAGAAAAATAAAACTCACAGATACCATATGATTATCTCAACAGATGCAGAAAAAGCTTTTGACAAGATACAACTTCCATTCCTATTAAACACACTTGAAAGTATAAGAATATATGGAGTTTTCTTTAGAATAATAGGTAGCATCGTTTTAAAGCCATCTGCAAGAATTATAAGGAATGGTTAAAAACTAGAAGCATTTCCAATGAGATCAGGATTTAAACAAGGATGTCCACTATCACCCCTCTTATTCAATCTGGTACTAGAAATGTTAGCAGTAGCAATTAGAGAAGAAAAAGTAATAAAAGATATCAAATTAGGCAAAAAAGAGACTAAGCAAGCACTCTTTGCACATGATATGATGATATGCTTTGAGAATCCTAGAGAATCAGGTAAAAAAACTTGAGACAAATAAATTTAGCAAAGTTGCAGTTTATAAAATAAACCCAAATAAATCTTTGCCTTTCCTATCTATTTCTTTTTTAAAAATATTTACATACATACATACATGCATGCATGTATATATGCACACACAAATATATACATATATCTCTACATGTATATATTTAATATATGATTTTCAGACTTTAAATTCTAGATTCTTTCATTTTCTTTCTCCCTTGTCATCCACCCCCACTTGAAAGACAAGCAATTCAATACAGGTTGTACACGTGTAGTTATTCAGAACTTCTCCAAAATGAACATATTGTATAACACTGACAATATTTTCCTCCTTTCCATCCTGCCCTAAACTTGTTCTCTTCTCCACTTTGTCCCTGTCCCTTTGCAAAAAGTGTATGGATCTAACATCCCTGGCCCCAAACTGCCCTTCCCTCCATTGTGTCCCCTCTTATCCCCTTCCCCCCTACTCTCCTGCAGAGCAAGATACCCAATTTAGCGTGTATGTCATTCCCTCCCTAAGCCAAATTCAATGAGAGTTAGGTTGATCCATTTCCTTTTTACCTTCCTGTTCTTCCCTTCCATTGTAACAGTTACCCCTTACCTCTTCTATATGAAATGATTAAATCCAAGCTGTATCTCCCTGTCTCCTCTCATTCTATTCCACTCCCAACTCTTAATGTCAACTTTTAAAATATCCCTTCCTATTCAATTCATCCTGTTCCCTCTGTCTATGTACGCATCTATACACACACTTCCATATGTATTCATATGCATATATACCCTTCTACATAAGCACATATGCATGTTTCCATATAAATATATTTATATTCCCTTTGCCTATCCTCATACTGAGAAAGGTTTCATAATTTACAATTATAATTTTTCCATGTTGGCATGTGAATAGTTCAACTTTGCTAAGTTTCTAATGATTTCTTTTCCATGTTTACCTTCTCAAGCTTCGTGTATTTGAATGTCAAATTTTCTATTCACTTCTGTTTTTTTCTCCCTCAAGAATGCTTGAAAGCCCTCCACCTCATTGAATGACCATATTTTTTCCTGAAACATTATACTCATTTTTCCTGGATACGGGATTCTTGGTTTTAATCCTTGCTTCCTTGATCTCAAGAATATCATACTCCAGGCCCTTTGATCCATTAATGTAGAAGCTGCTAGATCCTGTGTTATTCTGATTGTATTTCTACAGTATTCAGATTGTTTCTTCTTGGCACCTTGTAATATTTCCTCCATGATCTGAGAACTCTGAACCTGGCTACAATATTCCTATGAGTTTTCTTTTGGGGATCTTTTTCAAGAGGTGATAGGTGAAGTCTTTCATGTTCTATCTTGCCCTCTAGTTCTAAAATATCAGGGCAATTTTCCTTGAGAATTCCTTGAAGGATGCCTTCTAGATTCTTTTTTTGATCATGACTTTCAGGTAGTCCAGTTATTTTTAAAGTCTGTCTCCTGGATCTATTTCCTAGGTCAGTGGTTTTTCCAGTGAGATATTTCACATTATCTTCAACTTTTCATTTGTTTGGATCTGTTTAATAGTATCTTGAATTCTCATAAAGTCATTTGCTTCGATTTGTTCCACTCTAATTCTGTAGGAATTATTCACTTCAGTGAGTTTTTGTCATTCTTTTTCCATCTTGCAAATTTGACTTTTTAAGGCATTCTTCTCCTCATTGACTTTTTGGGCCTCTTTTGCCTTTTAAGTTAGTCTTTTTTAAAAGTATTATTTTCTTCAGTCGGGATGTTGACTCTTTTACCATGATTTTCTTGCTTTATTCTCATTTCTCTCCCCTACTTTTTCCTCCTATTCTCTTATTTGGTTATCAAACTCCTTCTTAAACACCTCTATGTCTTGTACGCAGTCTACATTTTGGGGGAAGCTTTTGGTGCAGGAGTTTTGACTGTGCTGCCTTCCTTCCATTCCATGCTTTGATGTTTTTGCCCCCCAAAAGGAATAAAAGTTGGATTGCTGAGCTTTCTTTTCTTCCTTTGCCTGCTCATGTTGCCAGACAGTTACTTGACTTTTGGGCTCAGCAGAACTCTGCTTTCAGAGGAGAGAGCTCTGTTCCAAATCTCTGGGGTTTTTTCAGCTGCCAGAAATATTAGGTGGCCCTAGTCTTTGAAGCCTCCACCCGCTTTTGCTCACTGAAAATGCACCTCAAGACCACCACCCAAGACTGTGATCCTGATCAAGGCAGCTCAAGGCAAGAACACTTAACCTCTGAATGATCACTTCCTACCCCCCCCCCCGCAATCTGCAGTTCAGGAGCTTTTGAAGTGGCCATGTGGAAGCAGCTGCAATAAACCTGATTCAGACTTCTTCTAGATCTGAAGGCAGTCAGAAGGACTCTCACCTTGAAATTTAGCCATGTCTCACTCCCCTTTTCCCTTTGTCCTTGGACTTATGGGTTGGTAATTCTGGAAACTGCCACAGCTGCCTCAGATCTGCTTTTCTGAATGCTCCACCTGGGGCTTCTCCTGGATGGATAAAATCACATGGGGCTGGGTTCTGCTTCCAAGGAGGGGAAATGAGCCCTTTCTCTCCATCTGCTGGCTGCCTTTAGAGGGATCCTTGTTTCTCTCATTTTATGAGTTCTGGAGCTCTAAAATATTTTAGAGTCATATTTTATAGTTATTTGAGGTGTTCAAGAGGATAGCCAAAACATTCTCCTGTTTCTATGCCACCATCTTGACTCCACCCACCCCCATTCCTATATATCTCTAACAAAGTCCAACAGCATGAGATAGTAAAAGAAACCCCGTTTAAAGTTACTGTAGACATTATAGTGTCTCTGGGAATATACCTGACAAAGTAAACCCAGTACATATATGAACACAACTACAAAACATCTCTTCACATAAATAAAAAAAGGTCTAATTAATTGGAAATACACCAATTATTAATGTTGATCTAATATAGTAAAAATGACAATTTTACCAAAATTAAATTACATATTTAGTGCTATACCAATCAATCTACCAATTTTTAATACAGATAGAAAAAATAGTGACAAAATTCATTTGGAAGAACAAAATTTCCAGAATATGAGGGCAATTAATATAAAAGAAATGCTAGGGGAGGTGGCCTAGATGTATCAGATTTTAATCTGTATTATACAGCTGCAGTCATTAAAACTTCTTGGTACTGCCTGAGGAATAGAGTAATGGATCAATGGAATTGATTGGGTAACAAAGACTCAGTAGCCAAAGATTATAGTAATATACTGTTTGATAAACCCAAATATTCCAGTTTTGGGAATAAGACCTCAGTGTGCGACAAAAAATTCTGGGAAAATTGGAATATAGTATGGCAGAAACTGGGCATAGGCCACCATCTAATGCCGTACACCAAAATCAAGTCTAAATGCTTGCATGATCTAAGTATAAAGGCTGATACTGTAAGTAATCTGGTGAAGCAAGAAATAGTTTACCTGTCAGATTTATGGAATAATGATGACTTTATGATGAAAGAAGTGTTAGAGAGCATTATAAAATGCAAAATAGATAATTTTTTTTGTTAATTGATTTGTTTACTTATTTTTAGTTTACAAGATTCAGTTCCACAATCCCTTCAGTTTCAAATGTTCTTCTCCCTTTCCCTCCCTTCCCCATGGTGGCATGCAATCAAGTATAGGACCTACAAATGCTTTCACCTTGGACATTAGTCTGCTTGTATAGAAGGGTTGTAACTAATGGTGTGAATAATGGGAAAGAAGAAATGAAGCCAAACATAGAAAAGAATGGTAGCATGTAGCTTGCTTCATTCTCCATTTAAACTCTATTCTTTCTAGATCTTTCTCTAAATGTAGACATCTCCTTCTAACCTGAAATGGGGTTCATATGGACTTCATATTTACCAGGAGGGGCTTATACAAACTGATGCTAAGTGAGAAGAGCAGAACCAGGATAAACTTGCACACAATCACAGACACATTGTATGTGTGACGATCAACTTTGATAAACTGGACTCTTCTTAGCAACGCGCAAGTATAAGACAATGCTAAAAGTCTGTGGTTGGAAGGAGATGTCTTCAATGCATGCCGCCATGGAGAGTGGGGGAAGGGAGTGGAGAAAATTTGAAACTCAAGGTATTTTGGAACTGAATATTGTAAACTAAAAGTAAATAAACAAATCCATTAAAAAAAAAGATGGGCAGAATTGGTTGCATATCACCCTGTGTTGGTCATCATTACTAATAAAATTCAAGCTGGAGTTTGTCAATGTATGCCTTTCAGTAGATGCTTCCTTAAATTTTGTTTTACCTTTTTTAACATAGTATTGTGAGTCTCCTTATTATTTTGCAATTTTCAACCAAACAATGAATAAACAAATTTTTCTTCTTTGCTTTCATTAATTATACCACATGCTGATTAAATCTGATTTCCACAGGCAAGACATTCATGTGAGCTAGTTAGTATAAAAAGAATTGGGACAGATTTCTCATTCTGTTTTCATGTTATTTAACCATATAAATATTTCATATATTATGACAGAACTGTTTTTCAGGTTTGTGTGTTTTTGTGTGTGTATAAGAGAGATCAGTAGAATATAATCTATTCTTCAAAATTTCCTCTATGAAAGATATTTAAATATGATTTTAGAAAAAAATTTAATGAAGCTTAAAGGAAGTGCATCTGTATACAGGTAATTTAAAAGGTGCTCTCTAGATTTTTACAACTCTTTTTGTTATCTTGTAAATTGAGTTCTTAGGTTAAAACTTCCTCACTTTCTCCTTCACTCATTTTGAAACTTTTCCCTAATCTACTTGCATATTACTGGTAGTTTAAACCCATCTACTTTCCTGAAGGTTTCCTGGGAATTAAATCCCAGCTGATTTGAGGTCAAATACAGCTAGAGCTTAATATCCCTCTAGCATTTTCACTTTGTGGAAATGCCTTATGAAGGATATTTCCCTGCCAATTATTTTGCTCTGAGAGAAGGCCGGCCTTTACTGCTAAATGATAATCAGGACAGTACTTTCTATTCAGGCATCTTTATCCTCCTAAAGTATCCCTAGCCACCAGTGTTTTTTTCCACTCATCGGTCAGCATAGTCAACATTCCTTTATCTCAATGGTAAAAGTTAAAATAAAAAAAATAGAAACTATTCCCCAATAATGTGTCTCATTAGGCTTTCCCATATACCTCCCATATGTCAGTATTTAAATGAATGGGCTGGCTTAGTTTCATTATTTTAGAGCAGTGGTTCTCAACCCTCCTAATGCCACAACCTTCTAATACAATTCCTCATGTTGTGTTGATACCGAACCATAAAATTATTTTCATTGCTACTTCATAATGGTAATTTTGGTACTGTTATGAATCATAATGTAAATATCTGATAGGCAGTATGTATTTTCATTGTTACAAATTGAATGTAACCCACAGATTGAGAAACACTGTCTTAGAGGAAGCACTTTCATAGATGACATAACAGTGAATCGGCTAATTCTTTCATCTAACCCTGTGGAGACATTGGAGAACAGTACTTCTCACAGTGACACTAATCTTGTAGCTAAAAATTTAACCCACACAGGGCCCATTTGACCATTCAGGAAGACCCATAGTTTGCTTACACGCCAGTACCTAATGTCAAATTGTGATTTTCTTTTATATACTATATGTCCTTTGTCATATAAAGAAATGAAACTAATTTCAACTATACTGTTTCGTTGCCCCAGGCAAGCTGAAAAATGTATCTTCCTCCTACCCGGCAATCACTTACATAATAAACAGTCACCAAACACTTTGCTTCTTTAATATTTTGCTGCCCTAGGCTACCAGCTGTTCTACCTTTATGATACAGTCAGTTTTGACTCTTCTGCTTATGCAGTTGTTATAATGTAGCAATGATAAAGACACATAATAGATTCTGACTCATCAACTTGAAGATTTGCCAAATGTAGGCTAAGGTTCTCATTATTTGAATTTTGACCATCTAGCTTCAATAAATGATTTCGTGAGGGGAACAGAATGTCCTTATTCAGAGAAGGTGTCTGAAGTGCAATGCCATTTGTTTCAATGTTATTCTTTTCTGCCAGTTTTTCTGGTAAAATAAAAAAAATAGTATAAAGGATTCCATTTCAAGTGTATATACTGGTGAAAATTATTAGCTAATTTTAAATTGTGGTTGTGTCACTTAGTTATCTTAAGATTCTTATAAGGGGCATTTACAAGCATTATAAACTCATATATTTGAATTATCATCTGTATTAGTTAATACTAGCTGAAATATATGACTATATTCAACTTGAGAAGAGAACATCATTTCAGTAACAGATTATGAAGACCATAAGATATTTTTATTGTTAGATGGCATTTACATATCACTTTAAGTTTGACAAAGTGATTTGGAAATTCCATTCAGATATAGGACAATAGATTCTTAAGACCATGGGTTATTTGTTGTTGTCATTATTGTGTTGCTGATATTTAGTATTTATATACCACTTTAAGTTTGGCAAAGTGATTTGAATGGGACCTTAGAGATCATGTAGTTCAACCCCCTCAATGGATATATGAAACAATGAAGCCTCAGAGAAGTTAAGTGATGTTTCCTGGAGTTACCTACATAATGTCTGAAAACAGCATTTAAATCCAGAACTTACTAATTCAAAGTTTAATGTTCTATCTTGTTTATGATGCCACTCTTCAGAGGCGACTTGATGTTATGGGGAGAATCACGTACATGATTTTGTTTATCTCAGTTCCAGTCCTGTTAGGAGTTATATAATACTGAGCAAATGACTGAACCTCTGACAGTCTTAAGTTCCTTATTTACTAAATGTGGATAATAATACTTTCATTATCTCTCACTCATAATTTTTTTGGAATTATAAAGCATGTAAAATATTAATAACATAAATTTCTTGCATTGTTTCCTAAATGAAATATATTATTATGAATAATTTGACCTTATGGGGAGGGAACTATTTATATTTTAGAATTTTTTATTGCATGCTACACTTGTCTGTGTGTAATGGCAAGCAAAGAAGCCCTTAATACCTTGTTCCAGCTATTTAATTTTTTACCAACTTGTTTCAGTTCAAGTTTCTTTTAAGTGTTCCCCATGATTATATCAAGTTTTGGTTAAGAAACAGAACTTGTGAACAACACAGTGGGAGGGACTTACAGATGCAACAGGAAGAGGTGGAACAGGGAAGATCTAATGACCATATGGAAGGAGAAACCCAAATTGGGAAAGAGCATAATTTAGAAAGGGAACTTTGTGGTGACCAGGTACTGTTTTTTTCAGTTTGTGTTGGGTTTTGTCTGTGGTACTTTGTACAGAAGCCATGGGACCTTACTGGAAGCCCTGAAAGAGGATTTTCTTGTTTTCTGTTTTCAGAAGTACTGGAGGAAGGTATCAGAGGTCCCAGGATTGTATTGATGATTTATGTTGAGTTGTAAGACCTTATTTGTGAGTCTGTGTTCAGTTCTCAGACATTGTATGTAGATCTGTGTAGACTTCACAGGCAGATAGTGAATTGATA
The DNA here is from genome assembly GCA_028646575.1 of Pseudocheirus occidentalis. Taxonomy (NCBI): domain Eukaryota; kingdom Metazoa; phylum Chordata; class Mammalia; order Diprotodontia; family Pseudocheiridae; genus Pseudocheirus; species Pseudocheirus occidentalis. Next base: position 59,562,367 of record CM053600.1, read on the forward strand.
ATGGTGCCAGCCATGTGTATGAATGTTGTTTTTGTTCTGTTAAGCTTTGTCTTCCAAGAAACAGAAAAAGTGAAGGATTTGAGGTGGACTGGACACTGTGAGCTTAAAAATGGAACTGGACAAGGAGCTGGAAGAGGAGGGAAGAGCTGCCTACTTTTGAATCTGGGTGACAGTTGGGTAGATTCAGGCAGGAGCTGGGTCTATGAAAGAGGAACATGGAATATGAGAGTCAGCCTCAAACCAAGATGAAAAGACCTCTTCTTGGGTAATTAGTGCTGACTGAAAAGATCATGATTTACTCTGTTAGGTGAGGAGAACTTGACCTTTGTACTTTGTGTCCCTTAAGGAGACTTGAATTAAGGATGATTGAATTAAGGACTAACTAAATGATATCTTTTGCTTAAAGATATATGACCACTTTGTTAAAATACTAAGTGGCCAGTTTAGTGATAAATTGTTGTACTATAACATTGTGAATGCAGTACTTGGTTTTCTGTGAATGTTTAACTTACTGCTGAATAAATAGAGATTATACTGTGTGATCATTATATTGTGTGATAATTACACTATTATTATACTATGTGATCAGAACCTTAGAGCTATTCACAGTATCAGTCCTCTAGAAAGCTGCTCATTCTTGGCTTTACACTGTGCTCTTCTATCAGCATTTAATACATGGTACCTCATATTATATTTTATCCATTCCACTAGATTAACAATTTCTCAAATGAACCTCTTTTAGTCTTAGCAACAGTCATTTTGCAAAATATTCCAAGTTCAGGTGCTCAATAAGTAGTTGTTTATGATGATGATAATGATGATGATGATGATGATGATGATGATGATGATGATGATGATGATGACTAAATTCCAAAAAATTATTAACTGCTTACTATGGATTGTGGGGATACAGAGGAATAAGTGAACTAGTCCTTTAAAACATTTATATTTTACTTCATGATGATAATTATATAGAGAAAGAAGTTGACATAGGACATATATAAATATCATTTAGTAATTTTTGAGGTTTTATTAAAATACTGAGATATTTCCAACAACAAAAATTATTCAACCTTATTGTACTTCTATATTTACCATAGCTAAGCCACTTCCCTCTATCCCAGGCAGAGAAGTCAATTTAAATGGATAAACAAAACAATCCCCTATCAAAATTATACTTCAATGCCTCTTTGTTAAATAGAAATGAACTTAATTTTTCAAGAGCTATGTTAATCAATCAATAAATACATAGTCATTCATTGAGTGACTACTATGTGCCAAACACTTTGGTAAGTGTTGGGGATATAAAAAGAAGTATAATACAGTATCTGACCTCAAAAAGCTTTCCATCTAATGGTGAGACAACAAATAACCATATGTGTGTATATGTCTATATATGTATATGTATGCATGCATGTATCTGTATATATGTATACACCCATATATATGCACATAGATACATGTCTTTGTGCATGTATAAATATATTCATGTGTATATGTGAAAGTGCATGAGTGTATATGTGTGTATGCATGTATATATGCATGCATGCATGTATGCATGTATGTGTGAATAAACCATAAATAGGGCAAATAAGAAATACTTAACAGAGGGGAGGAAGTAGATTTTAAAAGGGCTCAAAAATGATTTCTATAAAATATATTATTCAGGAGGAATTTAAAAGAAATCAGGGAAGTCAGTAGTCCAAGTTGAGGAAGTAGGATATTACATTAATGGGAGATAAAGCAAGTGCCTGGAAATTAGATATGGAATTCCTGTAACAGCAAAAAGGTCAATGTCACTGGTAATGGCAGGATTTAAAATAAAAGAAGACTGGAAAGGAAGGTTGGGGCTACATAATGAAGGGATTTGAATGACAACAAAAAGGATTTTCTTTTTGATCTGTGTAGCTATATGTGACTAGAGCTTATTGAGTAAGGAGGTGACAGCGTCAAACCTTCACTTTAATGACTGAGTGGAAGGATTATGTGAGGGAGACACTTGAAACTGGAAAATTCACTAGCAGGCTATTATCTGCTATTAAAGGTATGAGGTGATGAAGATCTTCAAAATATTATGAGATCTGATTATTCTACCATGCTTGAAAGGTTTCTGATAGATGAACATTAAAAAATGTCCAGCTAAGTTTAGAAAGGCACATCACTAATAGTTTGGCCAAGAAAGATAATTTCTTTGGCTATAACAACTCTCAGATATTAAATACTGGAGGGGTTGTATAATGTGGCGACAAAGTGATGACCCACATTGATAAGGATATTGATAATAGATGTATCAAAGCATATGATATTTTTAAAGTTAAAAGTAGGTACACACTTTACAATTACTTTACCTGATATTGTGAACACTAGGTTAGATATGTACAAATCAACTTATTACAAAGAAAGTGCAACAGAGACAACATGCATCATTTCATTTGTGGGTAGAAAAAGCAATGAAAATTATCAAAGAGACAATATGCCAGGAATTGCACCTTGTGATTGCACTGCCTGCTAATATAAATTAGAGATTTGCTTTTTTTTTCTTTAACTTTTTAAGATGTGTCAGTGATAGTGCTAAGTACTCAGGTTAGACATAAAAATTCAAAAGACAGTTTTTATTCACAAGTACCTGAAAAACAAATGGTAGGTGATTTCAATATTCAAGCAAATTTGTAGAGATAAAATATATACCAGATAACTTGGAGGTAATTGAGGAGGAAAGGTACTAGTATTAATGAGATTTAGAAAAAAGGCTTCTCCTTGAAAGTGGAATTTTAGCGACAAATTGAAGTAACCAAGAAAGTCATGAGGTTGTATATGAGGAGGGAGAGAATTCCGACCATGATGGAAAATTTTTTAAAATGACCTACTTTGGGTAATGTATTGAAGGAATTGCATGGAAATGATTGCAAGATGGCATATCATATTGGAATAAAATTTGAGAAACAGAAAGGTTTGAGTAAAGTTTCAGAACACAAGAAAGGTTGGAAGGGAGAATTTATAAAAGACCTTGAAGGACAAAGAGATGATTTTCTAATTGTGAGCCACTAAAGTTTACTGAATGGAAACATGGTCAGATCTGTGCTTTAGAAAGATTAATTTGACAGAAGAGTGAAGGATCAACTATTTTATGATGATAAATTAGAAATACAGAGACCAACTAGAATTCTCCTCGAATAGTCCAGAATTAAGTGAGCAATCAATTCTGTTTTTATCACTTTTTGAGCTTAAGATATTCTACTGAAATTCAGTTGTAAAACAGGCATTAGGAGATAGAAATCTGGAGTCCAGAAAAGAGATTACAGATGGATAAAAAAATCTGATAATCACCTCCATAGATACATTAATTAAATCCATGGCAGCTGATAATATCATCAAGTAAAATAAAAGGGGGCAAAGGAAAAGAGCTAAGAACAGAACCCTAAAAGACATTCATCATTAAAGGTATGGCTGATTTGAATATCCCATAAAGGATCAGGATATAGAATAGAGAAGAGGGAGTAAAAGTAGGGACTCACCTGAGCTCTCCCTCTAATCTCACCAAATACCTTCAAAAATATCTTTAAATAAATTCTAGAGCAACAGAACCCATACAAAAGGTGGAGTCAGCAAGTTTCCAGCTGAATACAACTGGGAAGGTTGGCAGGAAAGATGCATTACACCAGGGTGGGAGAGAAGACCAGTGCAGAGTTTGCCATGCCAGGCCAGAACAGGGCTCAGTGAACCTGGTCAGGCCTAAGAGCAAATGACTCATTCACAGAAATGGCAATTTCCAGACATTTCAGTGCACAGAAAACAGACTGAGCGGGGATTAACAGTGACTGAATTAACAGTGGCAGTGATAGCTGCTTCTGGCACACTCAGCCCACATACAGGAAGGGGGTCAAACAACTTGTGAAATGGATATTACAGACTTCTTTTTGCTAGCACAGAGGCAGGAATCGATTATTTTGCCCATACCCAGGTCTGGGTGCTGGTTGGCAGTGCCATGTGATGAGGAAGACCAGCATAACAGACATTCCAGCCACAAGTGAGAGACGATGCTCATCACAATTGAAGGACAAGAAAAGAGTGCTTGTGGTCTCTCACAGATAAGAGCACAAGCTTCCAGAGTACTATGCCTGTGTGTGTGTGTATCACTTAATATCAAGATGCCAAGAAGGCAGAATAGAAGCAGGAAATTCCATGAGCTCCCTCCACAACCATCTGTAATACCTGTAAAATATGATTCTAAACAAATTTTAGAGCTACAGAACCCACTAAGTGACAGAGAGAACCAAATATCCCTCTGAAGCCACCCTGGGAGACAAACAGAAAGGGTCTAACACATCAGCCTGGGTGCCGAGCACAGGCCTGGGAAAGCCATACCATGTCCAGGGCATCCCTGACCAGGAAAAAGAATTTCAAAAGTTCTCTGAAGAGAATAATTTCTTCAAAATTTGATTGGAGCAAATGAAAGCTAATGATCCTAAGAGAAATCAAGATATTATAAAACAGATAAAACCAAATAACAAAAGAAGGCAATGTAAAAAAATCTCATTTAAAGAAACATTGACTTGGAAAATAGATCCAGGAGAGATCATTTAAAAGTTGTTGGACTACCTGAAAGTCATGATCAACAAAAGAGCTTAGAAATCATCCTTCAAGAAATTCTCCAGGAAAATTGCCCTGATACTCTAGATGCAGAGAACAAAATAGAGACAGGAAGAATTTACCAAACATCTCTTCAAAAAGATCCCCCCACCAAAAAAAAGTTCTAGGAATATCATAGCCAAACTCCAGTGTTCCCAAGTGGAGAATAAATTACTATAATCATCAAGGAAAAAAAATTTGATTATTGTGGAAGCACAATCAGGATAACACAAGATCTAGCAGATTCTGCATTGAAGGATGAAGGGGCTTGGAATATGGTATTCTCTAGGTCAAAGGAAGTGGGATTAAAACCAAGAATCACATACTGGTAAAACTGAATATAATGCTTTGGGGGAAATTATGGTCATTCAATAAAACAGGGGACTTTCAAGCATTATTGATGAAAAAAGTTGGGGTTGAAGAGAAAATTTGACTTTTAAATACAAGAAGCAAGAGAAGCATGAAAAGTTAAACAGGAAAAAGAAATCATAAGGAACTTACTAATGTTCTACTATTGATATTCCTACACTGAAAAATGATCATTGTAAGTCATGATACTTTTTCTCGGTATGAAGATAGTTGAAGAGAATATGTGTGTGTGTGTGTGTGTACACATACATACACACATATAAATATACAAGAATGTATGTATACATACATGTGTACATTTACATATAAGTATTTATATGAGGGTGTATGTGTTTATAAACACATGTGTGAATGAGTACATATGTGTGTACTTGTATACATAGACAGAGGGCACAGGATCAGTTGAATAGGAAGGGATAATATCTAAAAATAAAATGAAGAAGTGAAAAGGAATATAATGAGAGAAAGATATAGCGAAGGCAGAGTCAAGATGGTGCTGAAGAAACACTACAACTCCATGAGCTCCCCCATATACCACCTCACATACCTATAAAATATGACTCTAAACAAATTTAAGAGCTCAAGACTCCACAAAAATGATAGTGTAACAAAGCTCCCACTGAAGGCAGCCCTGCAGGTGGTCATCCCAGGACACTGGAATCAGAGACAAGCCCCATATGATTTCAGCCCCAGGGGCTCCAGGGGAAGCCATGGCTGTATCATTCAGGAGAGTGGATTATCAGGAGCTGTGGTGATTTCCAGAATCACCAACCCACAAGAGCCAAGGACAAAGGGAAAAGGTCAGTGGAACTCAGCTAAATTTGGGGAAGAGAGTCTGGTCAAACTGCCTCCAAAGCTAATAACAGTCTAAATGAGCAGCCCTGTAGCTGTCTCCATGTTGGCTGCTTAAGTAGCTCCCAGCCTGCAGATTGCAGGAGAGCCAAGTCATCATTCGTAGACTAAGTTCTCTTGCTTAGAGCTCCCTGGATTAGATCACAGTCTTGGGTGGTGGTCCTGAGGTGTGTTTTCTGTGAGCCAAAGCTGGTGCGGACTTCCAAAAAAAAATGCTGGTCTCCTAATAGCTGCAGTAGCTGCAAAACACCCAGCCATTTGGGAAAGAGCTCTCTCCTCTGAAAGCAGAGCTTTACTACTGAGCCTAAAAGCCATGTAATTGACTGGCAATAAGAGCAGGAAAAGGAAGCAAATCAAGCCCAGAAATCCAACATTAGATTCCTTTTTTGGGGACAAGAAAGACTTTGATCTTGGAACCAAAGCATGGAACAGGAGGAAAACAATATAGTCAGAATTCCCACACCAAAAGCTTCCAAAAGAAAAATACAAACTTGATAGTGGACACAGAGGAGATTAAAAATGAATTTGAAAAGTAAATAAGATAAGTAGAGGAAAAATTGGGGAGAGAAATGAGAATGATGCAAGAAAATCATGATAAGAGAGTTAACAACCTGACTGAAGAAAATAAAACCTTAAAAATAGACTATCTTAAATGGCAAAGGAGGCCCAAAAAGCCAATGAGGAGAAGAATCCCTTAAAATGTCAAATTTGGCAAATGTAAAAAGAATCTCAAAAGCTTTCTGAAGAGAATAATTCCTTTAGAATTTGAGTGGAGCAAATGGAAGCAAATGACTTTATGAGAAAACAAGACACTATTAAACACATCTAAACAAATGAAAATATAGAAGTCAATGTGAAATATCTCATTGAAAAAAAAACACTGAACTGGAAAATAGATACAGGAGAGATAATTTAAAAATTATTGGATTACTGAAAAACCACAAATAAGAAAAATAAGAAAGAAGATAAAATAAAGTTTAAAACACACACACATATATAATGACTGTGATTGTGTACTTTATTAGAACTGTTGATCTCTCTCCATATATGTCTTGTCCTTTTTTTTACTTTGTTCCTGTGTAAATTTTAAAATGTCAGTATATTGTTACTGTTTTTAGCTTGATTCTTTTACCTTGAAAGAATTAAAATGCAGCTAGCTAGAATACAAATTCTAAGTCTTGTAGCCATAGAGTTTAGAATACTGGGAAAGGTTAATAAACTTTCAGAGCTGAAACAATTCTCCCAGGACCAGAAGTAATTCTCACTTTAGGTTTTCCAGGGAAGATTTGGTTATAATAAAAGAGCACTTTTCTAAAAGACAAATTTACTTCTGCATTTCAGCTTTGGCTATGACATAATTATAGAAAAATTTCAGATAATGAAAGTTTGTTGAACTACTAAAAGATCTTAGTATATTAATGAGTTTGGATTAATAATTTTAAGAATGAAGAAAACTTTGAACTTTCTGAAATAACTTAAGAAGTTTTGGGGTAGCACTCCATAGAATTTGTCTTAAGGAAAAATAAGAAGTAAATTCTAAAAAAAATTAAAAGTAAATGGTAAGATGGAAATCTTCATTGTTCTAGGACAGAGGTGAAAAAAAATGTAGCCTTGAGGTCACATGCGGCCATCTTGGTCCTTGGGTACAGCCTTTATACTGAATTGAAGTTTTACAGAACAAATCTTTTTAAGAGGATTTTTCTGCAAAGTTTGCATCCAGCCAAAGGGTTACATTGAAGAGCTAGAGGGTCACATTCAGCCTCAAAGTCACAAGTTCCTCACCCCTCCTCTAGGACAATGAAGGAAGGCAGCTAATGTGAAATTGATCCCACAGTGAAGAAAGGAAAAAAAATGGCAAATCGTTTGCACCTTATAACATCCTCTTCTTTAATATTTTTTGACCATGGAAAGAAAAAATCTGTTTAAACCAAAGCATTTTTGCAACATCCCCATTTCAGAGACTTTCTTCTTTTCCCTGCTAAACCTCCCCCACCATCTCAGATCAAATTTCCAAATACAGATGTGGAGAAAAATGTTGGGAAAATGTAGAGGAACTTGAATTACATTCCACTTGTAGACATTTATTAGCTGTATAATCTTAAGAAAGTTATCCTATCTCTGTTTTATCCAGTTTCCTGACCCAAAAAGGGGAAAACAATAATGATACCCATTTCAACTAGTGGGAAGATTAAAATGATATAATGAATGAAAGGTGCTTAACACAGTGACTGACATATGCTGACCATTATATTATTATTCCTTTAATTGGATCTCATAATTCCATACCAAATAACTTTAAATGGTTTTTAAATGTCTAAGGTGATGAGATAAATTGGCAAATGTGATAATTTGACAATTCAATTAATGTCATATAAAGATTATTGTTTCCGTTTTTATTTTATTTCTAATTTTTCCTTTTTTGTGCAACTTTAGACACCACTATAACAGAAATTCTGTTACACAAAAAAGCTTTTTAATCTGGATGCTATCAGATTTGAATTGTGCTTTTAAAAAGATGTGATAAAATAGATATTTGAAAACAAATATTTAACGTGGTATATTTTATTATAAAGAAGATAATGACAGCATATAATAGCAAACTTTCACTTACAATTCTTGGCTATTATGAAAGTTTATAGGGTGTTCTAAAGATATTTTAGGTAATAGATATTAAAGACACTTTATAGGGGATACGAATCAATTGGAAAATGTCTAAAGAAGTTCTGGTATGTGAAGGTGGTTGAGAACTACTGTATTATAAGAAACAATGAGCAGAATGCTTTCAGAAAACCTGTAAAGATGTACATTGGCTGATGCAACGTGAAATGTGCTTTGTACAAAATAAAAACAAAAGTGTAAGATGGCTAGCTGTAAGTGACTTAGCTTTTCTCAGTGTATCAGCAAGCACCCTAACATACCCAGGGCAGCTGCTAGCACAGGTTCTTAGATCTGCTTTTCTAAAGGAAAGCAACTCAAAATGGGTTACCAATCTTTCTTTAATCAAACAAACATATCATTAACCTAGTTCAGGGGGAGAAAGTCAGCACCATGAACTCCAGAGAATACAAACCCAACTTACAAGCACTAGCTACAAGCAGACCAAGAAACAGATCAGCAGATGGGCTGCCAACCATCTGACCAACACATCTATTACCCATTCAAGTTACCAGAGAGGAAAGCATCAATATCGGGTTTTTCAACGCGGGGGGGGGGGCTCAATGGCTTCCCGGAGTCTCATCTGGTCAAATCACACAACTTTTCTCAACGTGAGCCCCAAAGCAAAGTCTCACATCAGGGCGCATATATAGGCTTCTCCTAGATCAGCCCTCTTGACCCACTGTCCAATGAAAAGCAACAAGGTGTGGCCATTAACCCCCCCAAAAAACAAACTTCTCGCCACGGCTCCACGTGAACATTCTCAGAGCCACTTAAGCACAGGGGCTAAGGGCAGAAAAGAGCTTCAGATTCCCATTACACTCAGCAATACACTGATCCAAGAAAACTCTCAAGAACTTATGAAGAAAAATACTATCTATTGCCCAAGAAAGGACTTATGGTATCTTATTAAACTTTAAAGCACAATTTTCTTTTATTAATGAAGACTTCTTTGGTTTTTTTTTTACCTGTGATTTCTTTGACAATTTGACTATTATGGATATGTATTGCATTACTACACAAGTGATCTCTATAACAATTTGCTTACATTTTCAATGGGGGAGAAAGGAAGAATAGAGGGAATTTGGAACTTACCATTTTTTAAATGAACATTGAAATTATTTTACTTGCAACTGAGAAAAAATAAAATGCTAAATAAAATTAAAATAATGTACCTTCAAAATATCTACGATAAGTCATATTTGCTATATGTCTACAGGACCAATTTTAATTGGGAGATTAGTATTAACAAAATGTAAACTGTTGGGGAAACACCAGCAAATATGTTTGGGCCATATGCGTTGGTTATTGAAATTTTGGTATTGAGGTAAAAAACTCCTGGTACCATAAATTACTATTATTTTACTCTTTACTATTTATTTTACTATTATTTTTGTACCTTGATTACTTGGATAGCAACCTGAATTATCTAAGATCAATAGTAGAAAATGGCATATGCTGAAGTCTGGGAATTGCTAAAGTTTTATGCTTGCACCAATAAAAGTCTTAGTAATCCTCCTGACTCTATTTCTCCATTGTGCAAATTCATTACTTTGGTTTTCTTTTTTAAAATTTTTTAAAATTTATTTTCTTGTTTACATCATTCATTTCCATGAGATTTTGAGTTACTAATTTTCTCCCCATCTTTCCCCTGTCCCAAAACAGAGATCCCACTGCAAAGCCCCTCACCTGATCTGCTCTGTTTTGAACCCTCCTCCAACACTCCGCTAACCTTCTGGTAGGGCAGGGAGGGTGTCCCTACCCCAGTCCCTGTTTATCTTAATTCCCAGTTGCATGTATTGCAGAGCTTTAAATTCTAAATTCGTTCAGTTCCTCCCTTGTCACCCACCCCCACTGGAAGGAAAAGCAATTCAATACAGGCTGCACATGTGTAATTATGCAGGGCATCTCCACAGTGGACTAATTGTGAGAGGTTGATTATATGTACTTTCTTCCTATCCCGTCCCCCCTTGTTCTGTTCTCTACCCCGTCCCTGTCCCTTTACTAAAGTGTATGCTTCCAGCAGCCCTCCCCCAGACCTTGCCCTCCCTTCCATCATCCTGCCTCTTATCCCCATGCCCCCTACTGTCCTGCGTGGCAGGAGACCTAGTTTAGACTTTATGTCATTTGTTCCCTAAGCCAAATTCAATGAAAGTAAATGAAAGTACAGTTGTAATAGTTATCCCTTGCCTCTTGTATATGGGATGATTAATCCTATTTTGCCTCTCCCTGTCTCCTCTCATTCTAGTTCTCTGCCACCTCAGAATTTCACCTTTTAAAGTATCATCCCTTCATATTCATTTGATACTGTACCATCTATGTACACATATCCACACATGTTTGGTTATGTATTCATACACATATTTAGCCTCCTATATAGACATATGTGTAGATATACATACATACATACACACACACATATTTAAATGTATATATTCCCTTCACCTACCCTCATATTAAAACGTTTCATAAATTACGATTATCGTTTTAATATATTGGCATGTAAATAGTTCAACTTTGATAAGTACCTTATGATTACTTTCCCATGTTTACCTTTTCATGCTTTTTGTGTTGACTTGTCCAATTTTCTGTTCAGTTCTGGTTTTTCCAGCAAGGATGCTTGAAAGTCCTCCATCTCATTGAATGACCATATTTTCCGCAGGAACATTATATTCAATTGTGCTGGGTAGGTGTTTCTTGCTTTTAATCCCAGCTCCCTTGATTTCAGAATTATCATATTCCAGGCCCTGGGATACCTCAGTGTGGAAGCTGCCAGATCCTGGGTTATCCTAGTTCTGTTTCCACAGTATTCAAATTGTTTTATCTTGGCAGCCAGTAATATTTTCTCCTTTAACTGGGGATTCTGGAACCTGGCAATAATATTTTTAGGAGTTTTCTTTCGGGGATCTTTTTGAAGAGGTGATCAGTGAATTCATAGAAGTTCTATTTTGCCCTTTGATTCTAAAACATCAGGGCAATTTTCCTTGAGAATTTCTTGAAGGATGCTTTCCAATTTCGTTTTTTGATCACAGATTTCAGGTAGACCAATAATTTTCATATTGTCTTTCCTGGATCTATTTTCCAAGTCAGGGGTTCCTTCAAGGAGATATTTCACATTGCTATCTACTTTTCATTCGTTTGTAACTGTTTAATAGTATATTGGTTTCTCATAAATTCATTAGCTTCCACTTGTTCCACTCTAATTCTGAAGAAATTATTCTATTCAGAAAACTTTTGTGAATACTTTTTCCATCTGGAAAATTTGATTTTTAAGGCATTTTTCTCCTCATTGGCTTTCTGGGCCTCTTTTTCCATTTGTGTTAATCTATTTTTTAAAGTATTGTTTTCTTCAGTCAGGTTGTTGACTCTCTTTTCATGTTTTTCTCACATCATTGTCATTTCTCTTCCCAATTTTTCCTCCACTTCTCTTATTTGGTTTTCAAAGTCCTTTTAAAGTTGATGTATGGCTTGTAGGCAATCTTCATATTTTTGGAAGCATTTGATGTGGGATTTATGACTGTTTTGTCTTCCTCCAGTTCAATGCTTTGATCCTTTTTGTCCCCATAAAAGGATTCTAGAGTTTTATTGCTGTTCTTAATTTGCTTCCTTTCCCTCATGTTGCCCAGTCAAACAATTGCTTGATTTTTTTATCTCTGTGGAACTCTGGTTCAAAGGGGGAAAGTTCCATCCCAAATTGTTGGGGTTTCACAGCTGCTGGATCTATTAGGGGGGTCATGCAGCCCCCTACAGCTCTGGCTTGCTGAAAGTGCACCCCAGCTCCACCACCTGAGACCATGATCCAGATCTAGGCCTTCAATGCAAGAACCCTTGGCCCTGATTAATCTGCTTTGCCACCCTGCAATCTTCAGGCCAGGAGCTCTGAAGCAGCCCAGTGGAGGCAGTTGCCAGTTCCAGTTGTATCTGCCGCTTCTCCCTGCTTCTCTGCCCTGGGTGCGGTTTGGCCAGACTCCTTTTTTTTCCTACAAATTTAGCTTGAATTCTACTTACCTTTCTCTTAGTCTTATTTCTCCTGGCTTGATAAATGTGAAAACTGCCCCAGGTGCTTCCAATCTGCTCTTCTGTAGACTCCAGCTGTGGCTGCTCCCAACTGCCCTGGGGCCAGGATATGGTTTCTGCTTGGGCGGGCCTTGGCTTCCAGGCTGCTGTCATGAGCCCCTGCTGCCAAGCTGCCTTCAGCGAGAGATGTGTTTTCTGTATTTTTGAGAGTTTTGGAGCATTAACATTTGTTTTGGGTCGCATTTTATGGGTATTTAGGGTGGCTGTGTGGGAGCTGTGAAACTTTGCTGCTTCTATGCTGACACCTTTGCTCTGCCCTGGTATTTTGTTTAAGAGGCAGTTTCCTCCCTTAGGTAATTCTGAGCCTTTCCTTGTAACTACATGATTGGCTGCCAGATCTGACTCCTCCTTGGAATCAAACACAGCTAACGTAGTTTTTTCTTCTTTTGTGATACATAACATTGTTATAACTACCTCCGTCATTTTCCTATTATAGCACATTTCTATAATCAGAAAGATTTTTTAAGTACAATTCTAAATCTCAAATAATATATTGAAATTGGAACATCTGTAGCTAATATAATGGAATATAAGTATGAATATCTTACAATTTTTACCTATGCTTGTTATAAAATTATAATATTGGCATAATAACTTCCTATGGGGTAAATTATTAAACAAAGTAAGAAGACAAAGATATAAAAAAATCTAAATAAAGGGAATAACAAATTAACAGAAATAAACAGCATTAGAACATTTTCTCTAAGAACGATATATATACATGTATATATGTATGTGTGTATATATATGTGTGTATATGTATATGTATGTATGTATGTATGTATGTATGTATGTATGATTGGTTTTCAAATTTATTTATCATGCAAATTCAGGCTTTGAGAATTTTTTTAGTAACAAATTCTCAAGTTAAGATTTTACGTAAAAATTGTATGGATAATAGTAAATGAAAGGAAATTATTTTGATATATCTAATCATTTTAAAAGACAGAAGACTTTATTTTGCATTTGGACCCAGACAAACGTGTCATTTTCTCATGTTCAGTATTTAGATAAGGATATATGCAGTGAATTGTGAATGAATGAAAATTCCCTAAAGTTTCTAAACTAGAAAACTAAATTTAAATATTACTTGTAAAATTGTCTAGGAACCTCTAAACTTAGAAGCAGAGAAGCAGGGCTTACTTTAAAACTACACTGAGAATAAAGTCTATTTCCAAAGAAAGGAAATGTATGAACCAGAAAACTACATGAGAATCTGGAACTCAAAATGTTTTGATTAAATGGATATTGATAATGGGTACTAGGATACAAGAAGACTTGATGCTAGTTGTAATTATTGCTTACTTTGCAAGGTATATGTTTAAATTTTGGTTACCTTGGTGACATATGAATCTCTTTTCTCAAAAGTAGTCTATTGTCAGTACTCTTTAGTACTTTGATCTGAAAATGACAATGCAATCATGCAGTTGTGGAAATTGTGAGAGATACTTTATTGAACTGTTTGAACCTAGCCCTGTGTGAGGGGAAAAGTGCATCATTTCTACATGTTTTTAGTCACTCTTAACTAAGTACCTATGTTTTGATGACAAGAAACTTAGATTCAAAGACTAATGCAGGTAGTTTTCTCTAAGGGCCCCTATCATGTCCTTTTGTCTACTCATATAGCTGTCAAACCTGTGGGTGTATACCCCTGAATCATTTGAAGAAATCCCTTGCTCCTGAGTGGATGGCAGAACCCTCCAGGGACCTCAAAATTTGTCTAGTACAGACACAGACAAAGCTGACATTCAAATGAGAAAATTCTTCCAAGATTCTAGATGAGGATTGGGCATACTGTCTTAGTTTTACTTTCTTCTTCCCTTTTGTAATGTGCCTAAGTATGAAGGCTCTGATTCAAGTGTATGTTGGCAATTAATCCCTCTATATTGTTCCCCCTTTTCTGTTTGCAAGCAAATAATGGCTAGTGATTATACCAGACACACTTCCACAAAAGGGCCCCTCAAAAAATTAACTTATGGGATAAAAATGCTCATTTTGGCCCAAGTGATCTCTCATAACAGCCTGGCTTATACCTGTCTTTTCTTTATTGGTCAGAAGGGTAGAGGTTCTTTCAGATCCACTCCAACTGGCCAAAAAGGATAAAAATCAAGATTTTAGGAAACACCCTGTTTTCCAGTGGTAAGACCCAGCAAACAAGATTTTCCCTGAGCTTGGTATAACAACAATCCTTTGCACTCACCCTATGAGTCATGTCAGTCACAGAAAAATGCCATAATTATTTCATATAATTATTGTATTGCTTTGATCAGATGCAACTGTTCTCTGAATCTGAAAAAACACTTCGTATATCCATAATCTGATCATGAAGCCCTGCTATGCATCAAACTTGTTACAATGATAATGGGGATTGAAGATCTTTGCTGCCCCTTGTATTGGCACTCAGCACCTACTTAGCATTTTGTTTCAGTTCATGACTGTATTAAGTATTAAGATTGAGAAACTTGTGAATTACACAGTGGGAAGAATTTGCTGATGTAACAGGAAGTGGTGGAATAGGGATGAGACAATACCATATATAAGGAAAAGCCCAAGCTAGAGAGCCAGAATAGCTGAGATAGACAGAACTACTGGGATTCTGGGAAATTCTGAGAACTGCTACAAATTGAGAACAGAATGGAGAACAGAACTTGTATTGGAAGACTGGAGACCTGAGAACTGGGAATTGAGAATGGAGAAGAACTGAGAAGAGAATTGAGAGAAACTGAGAAATGAGAAGAGAGGAGAACTGGGAGGAAGCATGGCAGTGGGCCAGTACTATCTCTGTTTTGATGTTACTTTGTCAGAGTTGTTCATTGATAGAGGACTTTGTTACTGCTACAGAAGCCCTAGGTTCTTACTGTTCATTCAGAAGCACTGACAGAGGATTTTCTTGTTGCATGTTTACAGAAATCCTGGAGGAGGGTCTTCCTGAGGTTTTCAGAGGTCCTTGGACTATATGGATGATTTTTGTTGATTTCTCAGACGTTGTTGGGTCAATGTTGATTCATGGGCAGAAAGTGAATTGAAGAGGATGCGAGCAATGTCATGAATGTTATTGTGGCTTTCTTAAGCTTAGTCTTCCCAGGTAGAGAAATTGTGAAGGACTTCAGGTGGGCTAGATACTGTGAGCTTCAATATGGAACTGGAACTGCCCAAGAACCCGGTCAAGGAACTGAGAGCTGTCTGCTTTTGAACTCAGGTGACATTTGGATAGATTCAGGCAGGAGCTGGGACCATGGATGAGGAACCATGGACGCTGAGAGCTTCCCTCAAGTCATGCTGAAAAAATCTCTCCTTGGCTGTTGAGTGCAAACTGAGAAGATCATTATTTACTGTGGCCTAGGAGTGGAGAACTTTGACTTTTATATTTAAATGATTGAGTTAAGGACTTCTTCAATTAAGAAGAAAGAAGGTTTTTTGATTGAAGTGAATAAGACAATACCACCTAGGGATTGAGAACATTTGCCTTTTACCCCTAATAAACTTTGTGTTTATTGAGGAGACAAGCCTCCTTAAGGATGATTGAATTAATGACTTACTAAAAAATTTAGTTACTAAATGAGTGTACTTTTTTAAAATGATGTGACCACTCTGGTTAAAACTTAGTGGTGATTTTAGTGAGGACTTGTTATGCCGTAACATTGTGAATGCTCTACTTTGATTTTTGTGAATGTTTTGACTTAGTTTATTACTGAATAACTCAATAGTTCACTATACTGTGTAATCAGAACCTTGAATCTGTTCATAGCAGCAGTCCACTGGAAAGAAGCACATGCTTGGCTTTACACTTGTGCATTTTTGTTATACCCCTACATTGTCAGAGCTACTGCTCACTGTGCAGCCTTAGGTGTAAGAAGTGAGAACTCTCTTATACACTGCCTCTACTTGTATGTGTATGTGTCCTTCTTTGCAAATCATTTCACTCTACGTTTATTTATTATTTTATATCATAAGCTCTTTTACCTTCCAGACATCTTTCCTTCCCACTTCTTTATAGAAATCTTTCCTCTAATAAATTAGTTGAGTTTATCCTATCATTCCAGAGTATTTTCTTTTTTTGATATAATTTTTTATTTGTTTTCTTGTTTACATCATTCATTTCCACGAAATTTTTGAGTTACAAATTTTTTCCCTGTCTTTCCCCTACCCCCAACCCCAAAACAACAATCCCACTGTAAAGCCCCTCCCCTGATCTGCTCTCTTTAATGTCCTCCTTCAACACCCCTCTAATGTTCTGGTAGAGCAGGGAGGGTCTCCCTAGGCCAGTCCCTGTATATCTTAATTCCAAGTTGCATGCATGGCATAGCTTTAAATTCTAGGTTCTTTTTGTTCCTCCCTTGTCACCCAGCCTCACTGCAAGGAGAAGCAATTCAGTACAGGCTTAGTATGTGTTATTACACAGGACATCTTCACAGTGAACAAATTGTGACAGTCTGATCATATGTCCCTCCTTCTTAATTGGCCTCCCTTGTACTGTTCTGTACCTTGTCCCTGTCTCTTTACTGAAGTACATGCTTCCAGCAACCCTCCCCCAGATCCTGCCCTCCCCTCCATCATCCCACCTCTCATCTCCATGCCCCCTACTCTCCTGTGTTGCATGATACCCAGTTTAGAGTTTATGTCATTATTTCCTAAGCCAAATTCAATTAGAGTAAATGAAAGTAAAGTTGTAACAGTTATCCCTTGCCTCTTCTATATGGGATGTTTATTCCCATTTTATCTGTACCTGTCTTCTCTCATTCTAGTCCTCTCCTACCTCATAATTTTACCTTTTAAAGTATCATCCCTTCATAGCCAATTGATACTATATCCTCTATGTACACATATACACACATACTCAGGTATGTATCCATGTGCATATATACCCTCCTATATAGACACATGTGTAAGTATACATATATACATATACACATATATACATATATACACATATAAATACACATATATATACATATATACACTTATATACAGATACACACACACAGTCACACACACACATATACACACACACACACACACACACACACGCACACATTTGTATTCCCTTCACCTATTCTCATACTAGGTAAAGTTTCATAAGTTACTATTATCATATTTCCATAATGGCATGTAAATAGTTCAACTTTGATAAGTTCCTTAGCATTTCTTTCACATGTTTATCTTCTCATGCTTCTTCAGTTTGATTGTGAAATTTTCTGTTCAGTTCTGGTTTTTTCAGCAAGAATGCTCAAAAGTCCTCCACCTCATTGAATGACCATATTTTCCCCTGGGTCATTCTACTCAATTTTGTTGGGTAGGTGATTCTTGGTTTTAATCCCAGCTCCCTTGATCTTCAAAATATCAGAATTCCAGGCCCTTCACTCTCTCAGTGTAGAAGCTACCAGATCCTGGATTATCCTAATTGTATTTCCACAATATTCAAATGGTTTTCTCTTGGAACCCTGTAATAATTTCTCCTTTAAGTAGGGATTCCGGAACCTGGCAATAATGTTTCTGGGAGTTTTCTTTTGGAGATCTTTTTGAAGAGGTGATCAGTGAATTCATTCAAAGTCTATTTTGCCCTCTGATTCTAAAATATCAGGGCAATTTTCCTTGAGAATGTCTTGAAGGATGCTTTCCAAGTTCTCTTTTTTTTTTATTATGTCTTTCTGATAGACCAATAATTGTCAAATTGTTTCTCCTGGGTCTATTATCCAGGTCAGTGTTTTTTCCCAAGGAGATATTTCACATTGGTTTCTAATTTTTCATTTCTTTGTAACTGTTTCATAGTATCTTGGTTTCTCATAAATTCATTAGCTTCCACTTGCTGCACTCTAATTCTGAAGGAATTATTTTCTTCAGAATGCTTTTGAGATTCTTTTTCCATCCAGCAAATTTGACTTTTTAAGGCATTCTTCTCCTCATTGGCTTTCTGGGCCTATTTTGCCATTTGAGTTAATCTATTTTTAAAGTGTTGTTTTCTTCACTCAGGTTGCTGAATCTCTTCATGATTTTCTCACATCATTCTCATTTCTCTTCCCAATTTTTTGTCCACTTTTCTTATTTGTTGTTCAAAGTCTTTTTTAAGCTGATCTATGGCGTGTAGGCAATCTTCATGTATCTTGGAAGCATTTGAGGTGGGAGTTCTAACTGTGCTGTCTACCTTCCACTCCATACCTCGATCCTTTTTGTCCCCAAAAAAGGATTCTAGAGTTTGATTACTGTTCTTACTTTGCTTCCTTCTCATGTTTGCCAGTCAATTAACTACTTGATTTTGTTAGTTCTCTGGAACTCTGCTGGGTTTTTGACAGCTTCCAGAACTATTAGGGGATTGCTGCAGCCCACATCAGCTTTGGCTTGCAGAAAACGCACCTGAGTGCTACCACCCAACACCACAATCTGGATCCAGGCAGCTCAATGCAAGAACCCTTGGCACTGATCAATTGTCTCAGTCCCCCCTGCAATTTTATGGCCAGGAGCTCTGAAGAAGCCCACTGGAGGCAGTTGCTGGTTGCAGCAGATCCTACCACTTCCCACTGCTTCCATGCCCTGGGTGCAGTTTGGCTGAACTGCTTTTCCTTCCTCAAATTTAGCTTGGAAACTTGAATTTCACTGACCGTTCTCTAAGCCTTATTTTTTCCTGGCTTGAAAGATGTGGAGATAGTTCCAGGTTCTGCAGGTCTGCTCTCTGTTGGACTCACTCCAACGCTCAGCTCCTCCTGATCCCCCAGGGGCCTGGCTGTGGTTTTTGTTTCAGGCTAGGCTGCCTCGGCTTCCATCCTGCCACAATGAATCGCTGCTGCCGAGCTGCCTTCAATGAGAGATGTGTTTTCTGTATTTTTCTGAGCTTGGGAGCCCTAAAATTTGTTTAGAGTTGTATTTTATGGGTATTTAGAGTGTCTGTTTGGGAGCTGCAAAACTTTGCTGCTTTCACTCTGCCATCTTTGCTCCACCCCCTTTCACTCACTTTAAAACTGCACTTCTATTTGATGTCCCTACTCTCCTGTCTCTAGATTACTTTGTCCTTCTCTGGCTACCCACAGTTCAGAGGTCAGTTCTGTTTCATTGACAAAGTGTATCCACTTTGTTGACAATTCTCTGCTTCTACAAAAAGCATTTCTATGAACATCTTGGCATTATTTTTGTTCAGACATTTGAGTTAAGTATGACTTTGTGACCCATTTGGGGTTTTCTTGATATCAGTATTGGAATGGTTTGCCTTTTCCATCTCTGGATCAGTTTACAGGTGAGGAAACAAAGAAAAACACTGTTAATTAACTTGCCAGTGGTCACATAGGTAATAAGTGTCTGAGGATGGATAGAACTCAGATCTTCCTGATTTTCAGCCTGGAACTCTGTTCACTGTGCCACTTAACTGCCCATATTTTGGTACCTTATTTTTATGCATTTGATCTTCTGGGTGTATATACCTTATCGGTGAGGTATCTGGTGCAAGGAATATGGGGATTTAAATAATTTTAAGTTATCTCTAATCCATTTTGGACCCTTTCCATCTTTTGTAATCTCTGGCAATTGTTGGCTTGTGAGGTCAAATCTGAAAGTTATTTTAATTTGTATTTCTCTTAAAATTCATAATTTGGAGCAATCTTTCATTTGATTGCAAGTAATTTGCAATTTTTGTTTTGAGAATTGTTTGATCATAACCATTTAACTTATATGAAAATGGAATTTTGATCTTACATATTCATGGTAATTTCACTCCATATATCTTTAATAGAACTTAATCAGGTGTATCTGATGCAAAGATATTTTTCAATCATAATTTCCTTCCATACCTTTAAGCAATGAGTTCATTCAGTTACACTACATTTTTGCAGACAGAAAAGTATATAAATGAAAGTGTCTGATATTGAGAAATTCCAACATTGTATATTTAAACCAAAATCATTACCTAGTTCTACCTAAAAATCAATAACTGATCACCTGTATATATTTTCATGGATCAATCCCCCAACCTAGAACACATTTTTCCTTCTTCCTCCATCTCAGAAAGCTTCAGTTCAGCTTTTGCCTCCTTTGTGAAGTCATCCTTAAAACCCATTGTGCAGTTGTTAGTATGCCCTCTCTTTTAAATTTAACTTCTCTTTATTTACTTTAGTACATGTTATCTTCACTCAACAAAGTAATGGTTTCTAGAGGACAGTAAATTTAAGTTTTGTCATGTTATCAGAATCTTAAACATAGCAGCTGCTTGTAATGGTAAGGGAATTTGAAGATCTTCCCTGTCCCTTAATAGACCTATAGAATGTGAAAATATTGCCTGCCCTTTAATGACCCTTACTTAGAGACCAACAGGAGAAGCTTGCTTAGGGGAGGCTTGTTTTTCGGGGAGGCACATAGATTTTGTTACTTTGTGTAAAGCCAAGCAAAGCTACTTTCCAGAGGGCTGCTGCTGTGAACAGCTTCAAGGTTCTGATTATATAGTGTAGTGAACTTGCTATTTATTCAGCAGTAAATTAAAGAAAAACATCACAGAAAGTCACAGTAAATCATAATCTTGTCAGTTAGCATCAGTTACCCAAGAAGAGATCTTTTCATCTTGACTCGAAGCTAGCTCTCAGCTTCCGTGCTTCCTCTTCCATGGTCCCAGCTGCTTCTTGAATTTGAACAACTGTCACCAGGATTCAAAGGCAGATAGCTCTCAGTTTCTTGTCCAGTTCCTTGTCCAGTTTCTAATCCATATTGAAACTCACAGTGTCCAGTCCACTTCAAGTCTTTCACAGTTCCTTTTTCTGGAAAGACAAAGCTTAACAGAGCCAAAACAGCATTCATGAACATTGTTTGCACCGTCATCAATTTGCTATCTACCTGTGAAATTGACTAAGGCCTGCCAAGAAGGTCTTAGACCTCAAAACAAATCATCAGTATAGAATTCAACACAGACCCACAAACAAGGTCCAAGAGGTCAATACAAATCAAAAGTAAAGTTCCAGTACCTCCAAAACTCTCCTCCAGTACTTCTGTAAACAGACAACTGAAAAATCCTCTTTCATAACTTCCATTAAGGTCCCAGGGCTTCTGTATAATGTATTACAAACAAATATCAGCACAGGCAGAAGAGACAAACATAGAATGCTGGAATACCTCAAGGTTTATTTTACTTTGCCACAAGAGCTCCCTTCTCAGTTCTGCTGTCTCTACCCTGGACATCTCTTAATATATGGTCATTACTTCATCCACTTCTTGTTACAATAATTCACATGTTATAGAGTTCACAAATTGTGGTATTCACAAGTTCTGGATCTTAATACCTGATATAATAATGAACTTAAACAAGGTGTTAACTATTTCTTTGCTTGCCATTATACTTTTTAATTAGGCAATGTGTCATGAAGATTGTTATGTTCTCTTACCCTGTATAAGGCTCTATATACTCCCTGAAGTGAGGTTGTGTTTTAGGGTTCACTCACGGGAAACGTTGTACGTTTTGGTCAGATGATATGTTGGACAGCCATTGAGGCCCCTCACTTTGAAAATCCAGATGTTAGTGATTCTCTCTTTGGTATATGTAATGTCAGACAGCTAGAAACCCTGTCTGTTGGTCTGTTGAGTATTGTGATTTTCTCTTCCTGTATTTTTTGTCTGCTGGTAATTTCTATTTGTATTTTCTGAAGTTCAGGGTGCTGAATTTTCCCTTAAACTAAGTGAACAAATTCTATGTTTGATTAACGATTGCTAACACCTTTTCAGTTGCTTTCCTTTAGAAAAGTGCATAAAAAAACCTGTGATAGCAGCCATCCTGGGTATGCTAGTGTGCTTGCTGCTATACTGCTTATTATCTAATTTCTTCCTAGAATTATATGAACATAGAAATAGAGCCTGAATTTTAAGTGAAGAATCAATGATCAGAATATAAGAAGTAAACAGTTCAATCATTAATGTTACGTTCCCTTCCCATTACATTTCTTCTCTGATTTTAGACTCAAAAATTGCTAGGAGTGATTCAGAGATCAAAGAACAAATAGTTAATTCTCATTCCTATTCTGAAAAGGTGAATATTCTTAATCACTTCACTGGTTTAAAGGTGGGTATTATAGTCTAGTGAGCTGTAAGGAAGGCTAGAAGTTCTGTCACAACTCATGACTGTATTAATATGATGTAGTAGTTTGTTTATTTTTGAATAATTCCTTGAATCTTTAAAGTTAAATACTTTAATGAATTATGTGGGTTGTAGTTGATTCAGAACTTGATATAATGGAAGGATTTTCTGGGTTTTTGGTCTTTTTCTCCTTCCTTTGGGATTTAAAATCGTTATTCCCACATTTAGACTCTATAGCTCATTATGCTGAAGTTTCAAAAACAATTAGTCTTTATTTTTATTTATTACAGATGCTTTTTTTTGTTTTAAAGAAAAACATGTTTCAGATAGATTCATAAAGAGCTAAAGGATATCAAAAGACTTTTTATTATAAAAATAGATTTTTATAATGACCTATGGCTGTCTCCTACATCCGGATGCCTCAATGAAAGTAAAATTCTTTTATTGTTAATGAATTGGAGGGAAAGAAGACAGTTTAAATTTTATTTCAAATTTTTATGAAGCAAAGAAAATTTGGTGTAATGCAGTTGGGATTTATTGAATTCCAAATGTTTAACCCGTGGCTTAAAATTATAAAGCAACTAAGCTTTTATATGGATCATCATTTTAAAGTCACAGATATTGAACAAAAGAAAATGACAGCAAGGTCAACACCTACATAGATTTCACGATGAGCTTTTTGTTCCCAATTAAATTAATGTGAATGTTATTTATAAATGAAGGCTATTCAGTTCATATTAAATCCAATGACCAAGCAAGACGGAAGTTGCATCTTGCAATCAAAACTTAGTTTTTTTTTCAAAAGTGCCAGTATAACACATCTATCTCAAGTCTGAAAAATAGCTTTTGTGTTGTTCAGGGTTCTTTTTGGGGGAGCATTTATCAGTTTCACACTCATTCTAAATATAAAAGATTTTCCTGGTTTAGCTTCCATTTCTTTTCCTCCTCCTGAGCATTGAAGCTGAATTACTATTAGCTATTGCTTTTCTATTTTGTGCTATATCATTGTCCTTCTGCATCCTAACAGAGAGATGAGGACACATTTTATTCCTTAGTAAGGATTCAAAGGGAAACTTAAAACCATTCCAATTTTCTATGATTATGTCATCCCTAGTTCAAATGCTCAAAGTCACATTCTTATGACCTTATCTTGCACTACATCTCTTGTTCCCTTGTTCTTTACAGATATGTGAAATGAAATATAAAATGAGCAGAGGCTTATTTTGCCCTGCTTATTATTTTCATTTTTAAAGAAATAAATAGATTATCCAAGACCATATATTAAGTACTAGGTTGCAAAAAAAAACTGTTTTGAAAAAGCAAAAAAATTTCACAAATGTGATCACTGCCTTTGGGAGGGAAAATTACATAAAACAGACTCACAAATGTTTAGACATTCATGTGGGTGTAGATGGTATTGATAAAAAATAAAAATAAAACCGTGTTAGTATTAGTGTTACTGTATGCCATTTGCCATACATACATGCCATTAATATTCACATTTGAAATACTACTTTTTCTCCATAATTTTTTCTTGATCTCCCAACCTCAGCAAATAGTGGCTGGTTCATATTAAACTCTAAATAAGTGCTTATTAACTTGAATTCAGGAATTATTTATAACTCTTTTTTGAACTTTTCATGGAATATCATGTGATATATCCAAGTACGAGTATTATGCTCCTAGTAGAATGAAACTTTTTTAGGGTCAGTGACTGTGTATTATCTAAAATTTCTACTTCCATTAGTGCCTAAAAGTAATGCACAGTAGGAGCTTAATACATGTTTAATGAATCTTTAATTTCAAGGGGAAATGTTAAGGGAAGCTATATCATTTAAATGGAAAATGGTGATAGTCATGAAAACTGAATGACCGGAATGAGTGGAGTAAAAACAGAACTAAATGAATGAAAAACAGCACCTACCCCAAAAAAGCTTTCTCACTTTTGAAGCTTCATGAAAGAGGGTAATGAGATTTTAGGAGCTAATTAAATGAGAGACAGAGACAGAGTGCAATGGCAGAAAATGTTGAAGGAATAACTTACTAATATCATAATATATTATTTTCAGGTTTACCATGCTCACAGTAGGCTTATACTGAACCATCTGGATTTCCATAAATAGGGAATACAACTAAGATTAGGAAACACTGTTCTTTGGCATAAAGAGGACTTAACAACATTTCAGGATGCCTGCTTTTAAATCCTCATTCTTTCTGAAACTTTTACAAACTTATTTTATTTTTATAGCCATTAAGTTATTGATTAATAAAATAGGGGGACATTAATGAAAGTACCTCAATGCTCTCCTCTCACTTTAAAATTTATTTGAATTTAATTATATTTATTTTATTAACAGTACACTATTCCAAAATATCCATTGATAAATAATGTTTGATATCATCATAGCTCTACATCACAGTTCTATGTCAGGAAGGAGCCCTAATGATCTGATACAACACTTTCATCTTATAGATGAAGAACTGAGGTCCAAAGCCACTAAATGAGATAATGGATCTTCTAGAGTTACATAAACATTATGATGATGAAGGTGATTG
Source organism: Pseudocheirus occidentalis (assembly GCA_028646575.1). Lineage (NCBI taxonomy): Eukaryota > Metazoa > Chordata > Mammalia > Diprotodontia > Pseudocheiridae > Pseudocheirus > Pseudocheirus occidentalis. Next base: position 59,587,544 of record CM053600.1, read on the forward strand.
TGATCATGATGCCAATTGCCTTAGATTACAAAAACCGTGAGTTTTTGTCCCCACATCTAGTATTGTTGTTGTTGTTTTTTACTAGCCCCTTCTACCTCATGGCTTACATTCAAATTAAAGAAAAAAGCATGAAAAGCTGCAGTCTCGGTAATTAGCTAATCCATACTTTCAAATTTAGTTTATCTCTTTTTCTGAATAAATATATGTGGGAATACTGTGATATTGATAACTTGGAGTGAGTGTAGATAAGAATTCTTAGGAAACTTAAAGAAATGTGAAGAATAAGTAAAAAATAAAATGAAAAACAAAGTAAATATTGTAATAGTAGATGTAAAACCTATGTAACCTTGGGCAGACTATTCAAACTTTTGTGATGTCAATTTCCATTTCTGTGAAAGGCAATGGAGTGACTTAATGTGTTTCCTATTTTTCCCACTAAATGCTTTTATTTTTGCTTTTCTTCTCAGTTAAATGTAAGCAATTAAAAATTATTCATTTTCTTGTTTACATCATTCATTGTCATTACATTTTTGAATTACAAATTTTCTCCCCGTCTTGCCTGCCCACCCCCAAAACAGCAATCCCACCGTAAAGCCCCTCCTCTACTCTGCCTTCTTACTTTCTGTTAGTGCAGGGAGGGTCTCCCTATCAAAGCCCCTGTATATCTTAATTCCTAGTTGCAGGTATTGCAGAACTTCAAACTCTAGATGCTTTTGATTCCTCCCTTGTAACCCACCCCCATTGGAAGGACACTCAATTCAATAGAGGCTGTGGATGTGTGATTATACAGGAAGTCTTTATAATGGAAATATTGTGACAGTGATAATGTGTCTCTCCTTCCTCTCACCCCCACCTTGCTCTGTTCTCCACCCTGTCCCTGTCCCTTTACTGAAGTGTGTGCTTCCAGGATCCCTCCCCCAGACCCTGCCCTCCCCTTCATCATCCCTCCTCTCATCCCCAAACCCCCTAATCTCCTGTGTGGCATGATGCCCAATTTAGAGTTTATGCCATTTCTTCCCTAAGCCAAATTCAATGAGAGTGATTGAAAGTAAAGTTGTAACAGTTATTGCTTGCCTCTTCTCTGTGGGATGATTAACCCCATTTTGTCTCTCCCTGTCTCCTCACATTCTAGTCCTCACCCACCTCAGAATTTTGCC
>CM053600.1:59589200-59625126 GCA_028646575.1 Pseudocheirus occidentalis
GAAGCTAATGACTTTATGAGAAACCAAGATGCTATTAAACAGTTACAAAGAAATGGAAAAATAGAAAGCAATGTGAAATATCTCCTTGAAAAAACCACTGACCTGGAAAATAGATCCAGTAGAGACAATTTGAAAATTATTGCTCTACCTGAAACCCATGACTAAAAAAAAATTTGGAAAACATTCTTCAAGAAATCCTCAAAGAAAACTGCCCTCATGTTTTAGTCAGAGGGCAAAATAGAACTTGAAAGAATTCACCGATTGCCTCTTCAAAAAGTTCCCCAAAAGAAAACTCCTAGAAATATTATTGCCAGGTTCCAGAATACCAAGCTAAAGAAGAAAATATTACAAGATGCCAAAAGAAAAACATTTGAATACTGTGGAAGCACTATCAAGGTAACCCAACATCTGGCAGCTTCTATACTGAGGGACTGAAGGGCCTGGAATACAATATTTCAAAGATTAAGGGAGCTGGGATTACAACCAAGAACCAACTACCCAGCGAAATTGAACATATTATTCAAGGGAAAATATGGTCGTTCAATGAGGTGGAGGACTTTCAAGCATTCTTAATGAAAAAAAAAACCGAACTGAACAGAAAATTTGACAAACACAAGAAGCACGAGAAAGTAAACATGTTAAAGAAATCATAAGGAACCTATCAAATTTGAATTATTTACATTCCAATATGGAAAATGATAATAGTAACTTATGAAACTTTTCTTAATATGAGGATAGGTGAAGGGAATACAAATGGATATATATATGTATACTTACACATATGTCTATATAGGAGGCTATATATGTGTATGAATACATATCTGAGCATGTGTATATATGGGTATATAGAGGCAACATGAAGGGATGATTCTTTAAAAGGTAAATTCAGAGGTGGGAGATGACTAGAATGAGAACAGACAGCGAGAGACAAAATGCAGTTAACCATCCCTTATAGAAGAGGCAAGGAATAACTGTTACAACTTTCATTTACTCTCATTGAATCAGGCTTAGGGAAGAAATAGCATAAATTCTAAACTGGGCATCATGCTACACAAGAGAGTAGGGAGCATGGGAATGAAAGGTGGGATGACAGAAGGGAGTGCAGGGTCTGGGGGAGGGATGCTGGATGCTTACACTTCAATATAGGGACAGGGATAGGGTAGAGAACAGAACAATGGGGGAGGGATGGGAAGGAGGGCCATATGATCACTGTCACAATATGTCCACTATGAAGACGTCCTGTATAATCGCTCCTACACAGCCTGTATTGAATTGGTTGTCCTTCCAGAGGGGGTGGGTGACAAGGGAGGAATCGAAAGAATCTAGAATTTAAAGCTCTGCAATACCTGCAACTAGGAATTAAGATATGCAGGGGGTGGGGTAGGGAGACCCTCCCTGTCCTACCAGAAAGTTAGAGAGCAGAGCAGGGGAGGGGCTGTACAGTGGGATCACTGTTTTGGGGTTGGGGTGGGGGAAAGATGGGGAGAAAAGTTATTATTCAAAAGTCTCATGAAAATGAATGATGTAAACAAGAAAACAAATAAAAATTTATTACAAAAAAATAAAAATAAATTAAATTAAAAAATAAAAATGAAATATAAAACTGCTATTTGAAGTCATTGGATAAGGAATATATTTTAAAATGATAATCATGTATGCTTGTGAGTTCAATATATGAATATTTTTCTGCTTCAATATAATAATTTTCAAGGCACCACGCTCAAATACACTTTCTGGGACAATGTAAACAGTAATAAACAAATATTAATTCAAACTGAGGATCACATCCGACAACCAGCTAAATGAAAATGGGCAAGAAGTTCCAAAAAGAGGACCTGATGAAATAACAGAAGCCAAAACATGAAAAATCCATAGGTATCCAGACACAAAAGCTTTTATGCTTTTAAATGAGTCTAAGAATATTTTCTCATTTGCTACAGATTCTTGCAGTTTTTTGATTAAAACTGACCTCATCCTTGGCCAGATTTCAAATGGATTCTGAGACTGAAGAATCATTTCATTTGAATACTCTGAGATTAAGGATGGGGGAGGAGAGGTGGGGGTAGCAAACAAAAACTCATTATTAATGTAAGAATCACCATGTTTAGGATAACAGGACTATGTCTCCTAAGAAACTGAGACAAGAACTCTAGTCTCACAACCCTGCTAGTCCCTCTTCTCTGCGTATTCACTTGAAGTTTTTTATATTTTTCTTTGTATCAGTGAAATCTTGTCCAAAACTTACTAGAAAAAAATGCTAATTAAAAAGTTTTAAAAAATGAAAATTATAAGAAAAGTATTTCATCAAAACTACTATTATAAATCTTCATAGGAATAGAGATAGCATTAGTAATGGAATACACCATTTTTCAGTCTTGTTTCAATATGACTTGGGCATAAGTTGTACAAGCAAAGTATAAATTATTTGTAATTAATTTGTGATTATAACTTGAAAAATTAGACCATAGCAGTATATTTCATGTAATATAATTTATTCTGACATTAAAAAGGATGTCCAGATAAAAATGAACTGAAATAAATACCTTACATACATTTATGAAGACTGGAAGCTAAATTAATACTATATTCTTCAAAGACATCACTGAAAGATTACTCACAGTGACATTTCTTTACTTTTTTTAACTCCTTGTTACATTCCTATCTCTTCTCCATACTTTGCAAATCAGTTCAGTTTCAGGGAAAGGGGGGAATCCAAGATGAGAGCCTAGAAGGAGGAAAACTCTGCAGCTCCACCCATAGTCACCTCAAATACCTATAAAATATGACTCTAAACAAATTTTAGAGCTGCAGAACAAACAAAAATACAAAGAAACAAGGCTCCCACTGAAGGCAGGTTGGGAGGCGGGACAGGAAGGGCAGTGCACTGAGACCAAAACTAGACTGGCCTGAAATTATGGCTTGGTCCCAGGGCTGTCAGGACAAGTGCTGCTAGAGCTTTCAGGACAGTGGATCGCAGACAGCAGTAGCAGTTTTCATAATTATCATCCCATAAGGAACTAGGACAAAGTGAAAAGTCAGTGGAACTCTGCTAAATTTTGGTGATAAAAGCAGGTTTGACCATTCACCTCCAGGGCAAAAGCAGCAGAAGCAAGGGCCCTGCAGCCACTTCCACTGGGCTGCTTCAGAAGCTCTTGGCCTGCAGATTGCAGTGGGGCCAAGTGATTATTCAGAGGCTAAGTGCTGTTACCTTGGCCTGCCTGGTAACAGGCAGGTCTTGAGAGGTGATCCTGAGGTGTGTAACCAGTGAGCTAAAGCTGGTGGGGCCTGCAGAGAAGGCATCCTTGTAATACCTCCAGCAGAAGCAAGAATAACAGCGATTTGGGACAAAACTTTCCCCTCTGGAAGCAGAGTTCCACGGAGCAAAAAAATCAAGTAATTGAATGGTAGGCAAAGGAAGCAAAGTAAGAAGAGCAGTCCAACTTTAGACACCTTTTTGGGGGACAAAAGAAATCAAAGCATGGAACAGGAGGAAGACAACACAGTCAGAACTCACTCATCAAAAGCGCCCAAGAAAAATAGAAACTGAATACAGTCCATAGAGGAGCTTAAGAAGGATTTTGAAAACCAAGTACGAGAAGTGGAGGAAAAATTGGGAAAAAAAATAAGAATGATGCAAGATAATCATGAAAAGAGAGTCAACAACCTGACTAATGAAAACAACACCTTAAAAATAGACAAATTCAAATGGCAAAAGAGGCCCAAAAAGAGGTCAAATGAGGATAAGAATAACTTAAAAAGTCAAATTTGCCATTTGGAAAAAAGAATTTCAAAAGATCACTAAAGAGAATAATTCCTTCAGAATTAGAGTGGAGCAAATGGAAGCAAATGACTTTATGAGAAATCAGGATACTATTAAACAATCCAAAGAAATGAAAAAATTGAAGGCAATGTGAAATATTTCATTGAAAAAACAACTGACCTGGAAAATAGATTCAAGAGAGAAAATTTTTAAAATTATTGGGCTACCTGAAAGTCATTTGCAGAAAAAGAAACTAGAACTAATCCTTCAAGAAATTCTCAAGGAAAATTGTCCTCATATTTTAGAATCAGAGGGCAAAATAGAACTTTAAAGAATTCACCAATCATCACTCGGAAAAATCCCAAAAGGAAAACTGCTAGCAATGTTATAGTCAGGTTCCAGAGTTCCCAGATCGTGGAGAAAATATTACAAGGTGCCAAGAAGAAACAATTTTAATACTGTCGTAACACAATCACGATAACACAGGACCTAGCAGCTTTTACATTAATGGATTGAAGGGCTTGGAATATGATATTTGAGAGATTAAGGGAGCTAGGATTAAAATCAAGAATCACCTACCCAGCAAAATTCAGTATAATATTCCAGGGGAAAATATGGTCATTCAGTGAAGTGGAGGACTTTCATGCATTCTTGCTGAAAAAACCAAAACTGAACAGAAAATTTGATATTCAAACACAAGAAGCATGAGAAGATAAACATGGAAAAGAAATCATAAGGAACTTATCAAAGTTAACTATTTACATGCCATTATGGAAAAATGATAATAGTAACTTATGAAACTTTTCTCAGTATGAGGGTAGGTGAAGGGAATCCAAATGTGTGTATGTGTACATATATATGTGTGTGTGTGTGTATACATACATACACATATGTATACCTACATATATGTCTATATAGAAAGGTATATATGAGTATGAATACATATCTGAGTATGTGTGTATGTGAGTTCATAGATGGCACAGGATTAATTGATACTGTGGGGTGTAGGGAGGATGAGCATGAGAGTGGGGGATGATGGAGGGGAGATCAGGTTTTGGGGGGGGTGTTAGAAGCAAACACTTCTGTAAAGGGACAGGGACAAAGTAGAGAATAGAACAAATGGTGGCTGGGATAGGAAGGAGGCAAATAGAGCCAGTTTTTCACAATATGCCCATTATGGAGATGTTCTACATAATTACACATGTACAGCCTGTATTGAATTGCTTGTCATTCCAGTGGGGGTCTGTGACAAAGGAGGTAGGGAAAGAATCTAGAATTTAAAGTTCTAAAATCAAATGTTAAAAAACCCCACATTTTTATATGTATGAATATATACATATGTGTGTATATAATTGTTATTATTAATTACATATAACTGGGAATTAAGATATACAAGCACTTGGTTAAGGAGATCCATCTTGCCCTACCAGAAAGTTAGAGGAGTGATGGGGAAGGATATAGGAGAGAGCAGATTGGGGGGCAAGGTAAATACAGGATCACTGTTTTGGAATGATGGGTAGGGGAACGATGGCGAGAAAATTTGTAACTCAAACTCTCATGTAAACAAATTATGTAAACTCAAAATAAATAAAAGTTTATTAAAAATAAAATAAAATAAATAAAAATCAGTTCAGTCTCATGAATAACTTATGATTTCCTGGAAATGAGGTAATTTGAAAGAAAGCCATGCTAGTCCACTTTTGACTGGGCACTTCCAAATTTGGTGAAAGGAAACACATAATGAAGGATTGAAATTGCTTTGTGCTGATTAGAAAGATTGTGAGCTTGCCTCACCAGCCAACAGTGAGGTAGGCCAGGTGTTAGAGTTCAAGTTAGGATTAGGACAAGAGAAGCCCTTAAGCTTCCACGTGTCCCACTCCCTGGCAGATATCATTTGAGCAACAGGGGCAGTACCCTTTCTCACAAGAAAGAATAAAGAACTTTTCTGACCTCAGATTCAGACTCTGAACTTTTTCATCTTACACATATCCATTTCCAAACAGAAAATATCTTCTATTATCTCAGAAGAATATATTAGAATTCAGATTCTCCATGACATTAAATACCATAGTTTAACAATTCTAAGGTAAAAATGACTAGAACAAAAGACGATAAAAAATCACAGAATCTACGACATAGAAGGTATTTCACAGGCTTTCTTCGTCTTATTGTTGTTCAGTCATTTCAGCCTGTTATGGGAATCTGAAGGTCTTTCCTGCCCCTAGGCCCTTTGAAAGGTCAAGTGGCTCTGAGAACCTTCCCTGATTTGAAAGTATACTCTGCCCCTAAGAGGCTGAATGGAGCCAGTGGCAGGAGGCTTGTTCTTCAGTAATGCCCATGTCTTATTACTTTGTGATTTTGCAGTAGCTCAAGAGGTCTGTGACATTCTCTGATCAAGTAAAAAGCTATATATACTACGATGTGAGGTTTTTCTTTGGGGCTCACTTTGAAAAGAGTTGTGCAATTTGGCCAGATGAGACTCTGGGAAGCCATTGAGCCCCCCAGCTTTGAAAACCCAGATGTTGATGCTTCCATCTCTGGCAACTGATTAGGTATGGATGTATTGGTCAGATGGTTGGAATCTCATCTGCTGATCTGTTTGCTTGTGTGTAATTACCGCTTGTGACTTGTTTTATTCTCTGAAGTTCAGGGTGCTGACTTTCCCCCCTAAACTTGGTAAATAATATGTTTGATTGATTAAGGTAAGATTGTTGACCCATTTTGAGTTGCTTTCCTTTAGAAAAGCAGATCTAAGAACCTGTGCTAGCAGCCATCCTGGGCATGCTAAGGTGCTTGCTGGTACACAGCCATATACAGTTCTTCATGTCTTCATTTTGATCTTTCTTGGAGAAGAGACTGGAGAAGTTGGCCACATCTTTTTCCAGTTCATTTTATAAATTAGGAACTGTGAGAAATAGGGCTGAATGACTTTCCTAGGGTCTTGTAGCTTGTAAGTATTTGAGGCTGGGTTTGAACTAAGGTCACTCTAGATGGGATCAATGTAGTGTTCTCTCCATTGCACTACTAGCTTTCCTTAATATTTTTACCCTTCCTTGAAAAAAAATCCAGCTCCACAAGATATGAACAAAAGGTCATCAAATCTTTCCTTAAAGACATCTACTAAGAATGATCTAATAACTCCAATCCAGGACTAATGCACTTTTTAAGAGTTTTGTTATAAAATATGACTTAACACTGAGCCTAATTTCATCTCTTTGCAAATTCCACCTATTGGTCCTAGTTCTATTCTCTAGGGTGAAAGAGATTAAATATAATCACTCTTGCAAGTGATAATTCCTCAAATTCTTTACCTTTCAACATTAAGGTTGAATACATCTTACATATTCTTTCTTAGGATTCGCTGAAATCTACTCTAAATACTAATATAAGATGCATATCAGATTTTGTCCACCTTTCCTTTCCTTTTTTATTATACATTTTATAAATAATGTTATCCATTCTTCCTGAGTTTCCTGTCATTCCCACTCAAGCAACCAGCTTCTCTGTGAGGACAACAATCAGTTATGATCATTTGCTCTGCTCCTTTTTGCAATATGAAGTGAAAGTCAAGATAGTTTTAGTTGCATTGCTTTGTATAGAAAGTTAATTCTACACAATATGCAGATAATTGATGTTACCTATTGCTGCTTTCTTGGATCTTCATATCAGTCCTGTGAACTACTTCCTGAATTCCTCAGTCTTTCCTTTTTTTTTCCAGGTGGCGTAGACCTATTCTTCTTTTTTGTTTTATAGTCTCTGATTTTCTTTAAAAGTATGATTAGTTCTTAGATTTCTTCACTTGTATATGTGTTAATTTAATGTGTTAAATACTTTGAGTTTGTGCATGTGTACATATACAAACATACATATATAAACACATGTATATATGTATATGTGTGTGTATATATATATATATATATATGTATGTATATGGAGAGAGAAAGGGAGACAGAGAGAGAGAGAGAGAGAGAGAGAGAGAGAGAGACATACTCATATTCCCAAATAAAAGTACTTCTATTATCTCACCACTACAATCAGATGCCTTTATCAAATTTTGTGCATTTTGAATAAAACCTAGTTCTCAAAACCATGTTCTGCTCTATCTCTCAATTTTACATATAATTTCAAATTTGTCTCCTTGCATTTGTAAGTCAGGAAATAAACATTTAAGAAACACTTATTATAAAAAAGACAGTTTATGCCTTCAAGGAGGTCACAGTCTAGTGGGGGAAACAGCATGTAAACAATGTACAAAGATACTATGTACAGGATAAGTAGGAAATAACCAAGAGAAAGAAAACACTACTATTTAGAGAGATTGTGAAAGACTTTTGTAGAAGTTGAAATTTTTAACTGGAACTTGAAAGAAACCAGAGGACCTCGGAGGTATAGATAAGAAGGAAGAGTATTTCAGGGATAAGGGATAGTCAGTTTTAAAAGTGAAGGAATGGAGTATTCAGCATATTTCTACCTGTATTTTCATTTGTGTTCATTCATACCCCAGCAACCTTCTCATACTTGATGATCCATCCTCTGGAATAACCTCTTCCTCTAAATCATCAGTTTCTACCCAAATTTCCATTTTAAGGTAGCACCTAAGTCAGTCATATTCATTCCTCATTTCCTCCACAGGTTTTATTCCTGACTTGTTTTTGTGTGCCATTGGCCTTCCTAAGCCCATTTGACTCTTTCCCCATTAAAATTCTAGGTCCCTGAGAGTAGAGAATATTCTTTTGTTTAGTTCTTTGTTTCTTTGCTTTATATTCCTGATAGATTTGCAGAGTGCTTGAGGAGAGTAAGTACTTTTTTAATGTTTCTTATCCACTTGACTTGGGTGTACTAAAAATACAAGGGGATGCTTTGCAAGCTTCTTTTTGAGATATTGTATAAATTGATTTTGAGGATAAATTTTTTTATTTCTTCTTTAAAATTGTTCTCCAATTGTGTGGAAAAATAATTATTAACATTTTTGAGTCACAAACTCTCTTCCTCTACTATTCCCCTTCTTCCGCAATTTTATGTAGGTTATACATGCACAGTCATGAAAAACGTATTTTCATACTAGTCATTTCTTAAGGGCAACAGGCAAAAACACAGAAAGAAAATGAAGAAAGTAATGAAAATTATGCTGTGATCTTTGCTCAGATTCTATCAGTACTTTCTCTAGACATTTTTAGAATTGTCTTGGTTCATTACATTGCTGAGAATACCTGCCATTTACAATTAGTTATACAGTATTGCTGTTAGTATATACAATGTTCTCCTGGTTCTGCTCATTTCACTTTGTATGTGTTCATGGAAGTCTTTCCAGGTTTTCAATTCTTTAAGGACAATGCTATCCCATCACAATAAAATACAAATTTTTTTTTCAGTTATTCCTCAATTGATGGCCATCCTTTCAGTTTTCAATTCTTTGCCACCACTAAAAGAACTGTTATAAATATTTTAGTAAATATGCCCTGCTTTCTTTTTTGTTTGTTTAATCTCTTTAGGGTAAAGTGGTATTACTTTGTCAAAGGTATGCCTGTTTGTATTAAACCATGCCCTTTGAGCATAGTTCCAAATTACTGTCCAGAACTGTTGAATTGGTATACAACTTCAGCAACAGTGTGTTAGTGTCTTAATTTTCTGGCATCCCCTCTAACATTTGTCATTGTTAATTTCTGTTGTCCTTGGTAATAGTAAATCTGCAGTGGTAATTCAGAAATATTTTAATTGCTTTTCTCTAATCAATAGTGATTTAGAACATTTTTGAAATATATCTATGTAGGTAACTTTGATTATTGCATCATAAAACTACCTGTTCATATCCTTTGACTATGTATCCATTGGACAATCCCTGTAATTTCTGTAAGTTTGACTGAGTTATCTTTATATTAGAGAAAAGAGGTTTTTTATCAATTTCCTATAAAATTGCCATAATTTTTTTCACAGTAATGATTTCTATGCCATTATCTCCATCCTGTTTTCAGCCTGCTTATTATGCTTTGTCTCTCCTTTAACTATGTCCATTCTCTTTTTAAAAAATAATTTATATTCTTGTTCGTATCACTCATTTCCACAAGATTTTGAGTTACAAATTTTCTCTCTATCTTTCCCCTATCCACCACCCCAAAACAGTGATCCAAATGTATAGACCCTCCCCCAAACTGCTCTCTCCTACATCCTTCCCCATCACCCCTCTGACTTTCAGGTAGAGCAGGCTGGTTCTCCCTATCCCAGTGCCTATATATCTTAATTCCCATAGTTAATAATAATTATATAAGTATACACATATGTATTTTAACATTTGATTATGGAACTTTAAATTCTAGATTATTTCCCTTCCTCCCTTGTCATCAACCCCAATGGAAGGACAAGCAACTCAATGCAGGCTGTAGGTGTGTAATTATGTAGAATATCTCCATGGTGGATATATTGTGAGAGAATGATTATATGTCTCTCCTTCCTTCGTGCCACCCTTGTTCTATTCTTTATCCTGTCCCTGTCCCTTTACATAAGTGTATACTTCCAGCAACTCTCCCACATCACCCTGCCCTCCCCTCCATCATTCCACCTCTCATCTCCATACCCCCTACTCTCCTGTGTGGTAAGATACGCAGTTTAGAGTTTATGTCATGCCTTCCCTAAGCCAAATTCAATGAGAGTGAAGTTCACGCTTTCCCTTTTGCCTCCCTGTTCTTCCCCTCCAATGTGACAATGATCCCTAGCCTCTTCTATATGAGATGGTTAACCCCATTCTGACTTTTCCTGTCTCCTCTCATTCTAATCCTCTCCTACCTTGGAATTGTACCTTTTCAAGTATCGTCCCTTCTTTTCAATTGATCCTGTGGCCTCTCTGTACACATATATACACATACTCAGATATGTGTTTGTATGCATATATAAACCTTCCTACATAGACATATAAGTAAGTATACATACATACATACATATACGTACACACATATGTATATATATATATATATATATATGTATAGAAAGAGTGATGTAGAATGGAACAAATTATTCCACATGAAGGGGGAAGATGGAAGGAATGGGATATATATGTATGTATATATGTGTCTGTGTGTATATACATGTATATTTGTATACCCTTCACCAATCCTCATACCGAAAAAACTTTTGGAAGTTACAAATATCGTTTTTCCAAGTTGATAAGTTCCGTATGATTTCTTTTCCATGTTTACCTTCTCATGCTTCTTGTATTTGAGTGTCAAATTTTCTTTTCAGTTCTGGTTTTTTCAGCAAGAATGTTTGAAAGCCCTCCACCTCACGGAATGACCATACTTTCCCCTGGAACATTATACTGAATTTTGTTGGGTAGGCGATTCTTGGTTTTAATCCTACCTCCCATGAACTCCAGAATATCATATTCCAGGCCCATTGATCCCTTAATGTAGAAGCTGCTAGATCCTTGGTTATCCCGAGTCTGTTTCCACAGTATTCAAATTTCTTCCTCTTGGTAGCCTGTAATGTTTTCTCCTTGATCTGGGGACTCAAGAACCTGAGTATAATATTTGTAGTAGTTTTCTTTTGGTTGTCTTTTTCAAGAGGTGTGTGGTGAATTCTTTCCAGTTCTATTTTGCCCTCTGGTTCAATACATCCAGTCTCAAAATTGTTTTGGTTCTGAGTTTTACATTCCTCAATCTGCCCTCCCTTCTATCAGTTCAAACTCCTTTTGTCTTATCTTCAGACCCTCCTTCTTTCCTTTATGGCAAGATAAATTTCCAGTCTCAATTGAGTGTGTATGTCATTATCTCTTTAAGGCAACTTTGAAAAGAACAATGTTTGCATGTTTTTTTCCCCTCTTTCCCCCATCTCCCCCTTTATGGTAAAATCCCTTGAACACCTCTTTTATGTGACATAATTTACTCTGTTATACTTCTCCCTTTCCCATTATACCAGTGGATTCCTCTTCCTTCTTCTTTTTTTTTAAATAATCAGCCCATCGAATTCAACTCATGTCTGTGCAGTCTGTTTAGGTATACACCTTCTAACTGGTCTAATAATTAGAAACATTTTTACAGTTGCAAGTATCATTTTCCCAAGTAGGAATGTAAGCAGTTTAACTCTATTGAATGGTTTTGATTTATCTTTTCTGGTTTACCTTTTAATGTTTCTTTTGAGTCATATTTGAAAGTTAAATTTTTCATTCAGCTCTGGGTAATTGTTGTTGTATGATTTTATTCTTTATTTTTTTCCCAAACAGAAATGCTTAAGAGTCCTCTATATCATGAATTTCCATTTTTCCTCTGAATGAATATACTCCATTTTTTCTAGGTATTTAATTCTTGTATATACTCCTAAATCTTCTTCTTGGTGGAATATCATATATCAAGTACCCATATATTTAATATACTAATTCCTAAATCTTGTATTATTCAGAGTGATTCTATGATGATGAAATTGGTTCTTTTTGGCTGTTTTCAATATTTTGTCCTTTACCTGGGAGGTATGAAACTTGTTTATAATATTCCTTATGTGATTTTATTCTGGAATTCTCAGTCGATTCTTTCAATATCTATATTACCTTCTTGTTCTTGAATATCAGGAGAGTTTTCTTTCATAATTTCTAAAAAGACGATGTCAAGACTTTATTTTTATTATACCATTACTTTCAGGTGGTACAAGAATTATTAAGTTATTTGTACTAATCGGTTATTTTCCCCCCAAGGAGATAGTTTATATTTTCTTCAATTTTTTTGTTCTTTTAAGTTTGTTGTATTGTGTATTGATGTTTAATAAAGTTATTTGCCCAATACTAATTTTTAAAAAAGTACTTTTTCAGTGATCATGTATAATTCCCTTTCCATTTGTTCTGTCTGTCTCTCTTTCTCTCTCAATATTATTTCTCATTTTTCCACATTTGGCCTATTATTCTTTCCAAGACATTCTGTTTTCTAATTGTTGTATCTCTATTACCATTCTCCTTGTTCTTTATAAAAATTCTTTTCTTCTGCATTTTTATGCCCCCTTTAACAAGTTTTTACTTTTGTTCACAATTTTCTTATATCACTCATTTTTTCCAAAATTTCTTTACCTATTATATTTTATTTATAAAATCCTTTTCGATCTCTTCCAAGGCCTGATATTTTGTTTTTCTTGGAGGTTTTGCTTATAGCAGTTCTGAGTTTGTTTTCTGTTTCTGTTTGAATTTCAATCTCTCCTGTCATCATATTAACTTTTCATACATGGTGATTTTTGTTTTTAATTTTTTTTCCCTTATTTTAAATCCTCTTTATTGATTATTTTTTACTCTATGCAAGTAGGGCTCCACATCCAAAGTGGAGGTTTCACAGTCCCAAACTTCAAATTTTCTGTGCAGTTATTTTCTTGAGACCTCTAAGGTTTTTATTCTTTCAATGTAGTACGATCTAGGGAGAGGAGTGTTTGCTACTCTTCTCGTATGTTATCTTCTTTGTGAGGGAACACAAGCACTCTTATCCACACTGGAACTTCAGGCACTTAAAAGATATCTGAGCTTGGGCAAATCATTCAACATATGTTTATCTTAGTGTCCCCAATTGTTAAATGAGGATAATAATAGTTCACAGTTCTCATGATTGTGGTGAGGATGAATTGAGACAATGTTTTTAAAGTACTTAGCAAAGTACCTGACACGTACTAGGTCGTATATAAATAATGACTGTTATTTTCTCTCTAATCAATAGTCATTTAGAGCATTTTATATGACTGTAGATTAATTTCATTCTCTGAAAGCTGCCTATTCATAACCTTTTATCAATTGAGGAATGACTTGTATTCTTATAAATTTGACTCAATTCTCTATATATTTTAGAAATGAGGCCCTTTTGAGAGACATTGGTTGTAAAAATTCTTTCCAAATTTTCAGTTTTCGTCCTAGGGTAATATTCAGTTGTACTAGGCAAGTTTTTTTTGTTCATTAGCCTATTTATATCCATTACTTTCCCAATAACTGTATTACAGTTTTTTTGTCCTTTTGTACAGGAGCCTGCTAAATTTGATGTGGTCCTAACTGTGTCTCCTTAGCATGTCGGTTATTTTTTTTCCTGCTTGTTTGCATCATTTTCTTTTTCTTCAACAATCAAACTACACATTTTATCTCTAATATTTCTGGGAGTTTAGAATTTGGTGATTTTTTCAGAATTCTTTCTATTTCTACCTTGACTTCTGATTCTAAGATCCAGGCAGGTTTCTTTTGTGGTCTCGTGAAATAATTTCTAGATTCTATTTGTGACTATAGGTTTCACGTAGTTCAAGGACTCTTAAATTAGTTCTTTCATTGTTCATTTTTTATGGTATATCTTCAATTTCCTCCTTTCACATTATTTTAACATTTTATTGCTTCATAGAGTAACTATATTATATTTGATTCATTCTAACAATCAGTGATTTTTTTTCTACATGAGAAAGGTTTTAAAACACTTAAACTAAACTACTGAATTTCTTTTCATTTTCTTCTTCCAAAATTCTCATTTATTTTCCAATTTTTTTCTCTAGCACTCACATAAATTTAAGATTTAGTTTATTTTTTAATCTAAAAACACCCAAAGAGTCAGGTGTTTTTTTTGCTTTTTGTATCACTACTTCCAGAAATTCTGTTTGAAATTGTGTCCAAATTGTGTTTTTATTTTGAAGTTTTGTTTGTAGATAATTTGGATACATTCTATTCCCTGTGTGCTGCTGATACTTATAACCATAATAATTTTATATTGTAGTATTCAGTTCTACTTGCTCATTCTTCCAACATGCTACATGACTGGACAATTTATGTTAGTGTATAGGCTCTTTGCATTTCTAGAAGCAATGGATTGTGTTTGTGTTCTTTATGGTCACAGCATTGCACTAGTACTTATTAGTCTTTAATTCCAGGCTCTCAAACTGAAAACCTGGAATCTATCAGTACTCTTAAAGTCTGATACAGATTAAAGTCTTTGTTTCTCTCATGACCTTAATTCTTCAAGGTTATGACCTAGATTTGGATATGAACAATATACCTATCTCTTGCCATTGTTTTGAGTTCTAGGAGACTCCTCATGGATCTAGTCACTATAAACCTATTAGAAAACTTATCAGGTTTAGAGTATCAGAACTTTAAGTTCTTTTTTGGTCTGGTATTCCCTCCCTTTTTGTTCCACTAAAGTCTTTTTTTTTTCCTTCAAAATTTTTTGGATTATATTCCATCTTGGGGGAGGGGTGAATGCATTCTACCTCTAAAGCTCGATCATTACATTTCAAAAAGATTTCTGAAGTTCATCCAAATTTGATAGGGTGAGATTTAAGCACCTATTAGTGTTCCTTACTGGGCACTTCTGCTGCTTTGGCACATAAACAGTATTCCAGTATCCAATGCGATATGCAGTCTAATACAGCTTTAAGCTGGCAACACTCCTGAGGAGTTTTAAGTGTTTATCAACTCAGTAGGTCAAAAGTCTGCAGACACTGGGTAAAGCAGCTGTAAGCTACAAAACTCACAGTTGTTCTCCCCTGATGCCGCCCTGCCATTGGTGTCTCTCTCAGGGGAAATAGCTTTGGGTAGACAATAGTAAACATTGGCTCACTACAGCGATGACAATGTCCCAGAGGGCAGTGTAGCAGCTCCAGGAGACTTTTGGGTAATGAGATTGGAGACAGGAAGTTCAAATCTTTTATTAACTTGTAATAGGTGTTATACAGACTTCTCATGGCTAATTCTTGCAGAGGCAGGACATGATCTGTTTCTGTCCCTATAGACTTAACCTCCACTGGGAGGAAAACAGTTAATTGTCCTGATGAGAATGAAAGCAGCTTCACCTCTGAAACCTGAATGGGAGAGTCACAGCCACTGCAACAGATGACCTTCTTATATAAATAGGAAGGCAGGCCTTTCAGGTGAATGTTGTTATCCACATACACATACTGTAGTTCTCTAGATCGACCTAAATCAAGTGGCAAAAATGCAAGACGGTTTCCAGCCATGGAGAGTTCATTGAGGCTAGGAAGTTGGCAGAGATGGTGAGGGACACACCATAAGTGATTTCAGTCCACAGTTAGGTACTGCAGAGAAAGGCACATATGAAGCCTCTCTGGTAAAGTTAGCAAGCGATTGGTAGAAATGTCTAATGTCTGCAGCTCCTTCAAATCTCCAACTTCTGGAGGTAGGAATTTTAGTTGGTTATTAGCTAATCAAAGGTGACGTAAGGACCTTAGACGACCAATCTCTGGGCAATTTCCAAGGCATTGTCACTCAGATCCAGACACTGGAGCTTTACAAGGGAACCAATGGCTTCAGGTACAACAACTATATTATTTGAATGGAGGTACAATTCCACAAGATTTGGGAGCTTCTGAGCAAGATCTTCTGACAAGATTGTAAGGGAGTTTCTTTTCATATAGAGTCTTTCCAAGTACTGCAGTAATTCCATTGGAAAATGGTGCAGATTCCTGTAATTTAAGAACAAATTCTTGTGCTTTTCCAGCTTCGCCCCAGAGATTGTCTTACAAAGTTCTGATGCCATGACTGAACCTCTCCCATCAGCCACATTACAGCACTACATCTTGTAAAATACGATATCCACTCCTGGCCAGAGCCCACGGCCCCGGGCTCTCCCTGAGATGAGGCTGAGCTCCCCTAGACGAGGGCTCCACTGAAGTCTTAATATTGGTCTAGGTTATAGAATATAAACATTCACCTCTCCATTACTATGGTCAAAGAAGCTATGTGTTGGAGTGAGCTTACACTCACTAAATTGTGTTAAACTAATGAAGAAAATGTTAACAATAAAAGATAAAGTCAAAATTGGGTCAGATATACAGATTTTTGGTTTTTTCAGTGCTTTTTCTTAGAGGTTTATCATTACTTTTATGTTAGGGACACAAAGTTAATCCCTGCCTCTTAATTTTTTTCTTGCTAAGTTAATTTGTGGTCTAGACTTGTGGCCATGTTTCACTCTGGAATAACATCCCTAGGTGAATATCCCATCCTCCGTATGCCCTGGAATGTTATTTTATGATCAAATTGGCTATATCCTGTGCTCTGTTTCTATTGATTTCTATATCTGTCACAATTAACTTGGACTAGAAAAGCTAACTCATTGTCATATTTCTTTAATTTCTTGATCAGGACTCTTGAGGATGCCTTCATTGGAAATTTGTGGAGGAACAGATGTGCTGTACTTCTTGCTGCCACTCCACCATCTTGCCTCTGTCTTAGCTCTCATTTTTAATGTAAGAGGGAAAATACCTTTCATTTCCTTTTCTTTTTTTTCTTTTAACAATTTTTTCTTCAAGGATGTTTTCATGTCAATTGTTATATTCACCACATACAAATGCATGTAAATTTTCATAGCAGGATTATCCATATGAGCAAAGTCTATTTGTTCCCATTTAATATGTTTCCATTAACTGTTATATTTCAAAAGAATGAATCAGTAAAATGCTTAGATCATGTATATATGTATATATATATATATATATGTACATATATATATATATATATATATAGAGAGAGAGAGAGAGAGAGAGAGTTTTAAAAAGAAAGTATTTCAAAAACTGTGTGTGTGTGTCTCTGTGTGTGTGTTGTAATTTCTCCCCATCTTTTGCCCTGCAAAAATAAAAAGCTCTTCAGGTACTCATAAACTTTACATATGGAAACTAATAAAAAGGGAGGGGTGGGAATTTGGGGTGTGCATGTGTGTGTGTATGTGTGTGTGTGTATGCATACACACATCAAATTTCCACCCTTCCCTTTTTTATGTGTTCATTCACAGTTTCTTTATATTTTATATTTTCTTATACTCATTTGCTTCCTTTAAAAAATACTTTAGTTTTGGAGTGGGAACAGAGTTAAGACAATAGAATAAAGGCAAGAATTAACATGAGTTCTTTAAAATTCCCCTCCAAACAATGTCAAAATAAATCCTCAAAGTACATTTTGTAGCAGCATAACTAATGAATGGTTAAAACAAAACTATTTTCTGCATCAAGAGTATTTGGAAGGCTGACAGGAAAGGTCTGTCTCCCTGGGGTGATGTGCAGAATGTTCCCAGCAAGCCATCCTTGGAGACATCAGAATCAGCAGCAGCAGCAACAATTCCTGTATTCAGCCCATATATGGCAAGGAGGTGAGACTTTTTTTTTTAAATGAATGCAGACTGTGAAATTAATATGCCCCTTGTCCAAAGTCACAGTTTATAAATGTCATTGCTAAGATTGAAATACATTTATAATTTTTACTTAGTTCTCCCATCTCTTTCAATTGCATATTTTGCCATGCCAACTTAACAACAAACTATGTTCAGATATAAAAGAAGAATGATGAGAAATTAAAAGAGAGAGAATTACATGTATAAAGATATTATAAAGAAATTTATTTTTAGGACTGCTTTATAAATTGGAATTATTAAAGTTATCATTGTTGTAGATTCTTTAACATTTTCTAAGTGAACTCTCATATAAACAATGATAATTTCTTAACTTTTTACTTATTTCCTTACCATTAATTCCTTATCGCTAGTCCTAGAAATAACACCCAGATAACTATATCACATATTAGTAGGAAAAGTCAAGATCCCACATGTAAAGGAAAAAGATACAGCTTGGGAAATTGGGAAAGATTCCAAAGTAGCCTCACTGAATATGAATCTATTTGTTAATTTTATATACATCTTTAATCCTTTTTTAAGCAAAATTTCCTTAATCCTATAGTTTTGTGTGCATTTAGCATTTAGTTGGTTTTAGTATTATACAAGATTGACTTATATCATTTTTTTTCTCCTGTATGTATTAATCTGATTTTGGAGATATTTGTTTTTAAAAAAGGATAAATCATGTTCACTGTTTTCACAATGCTTAATCATGCTTGAGTAGTTTTGTTTGACTAGCTTTATCATAATGAATGATTTCTTGGATAAATTATTATAGTCTTTTTGAAGGATTTTATAAGAAAAACATTTTCAATTAACATTTGTAATTGATAATCATTTAAATTCCTTCTGTGATTTATCCCTCTCTGGTTTGGTTTATATATGTCCACAAGAGGAATTTGGTAGATACTTTTTCTTGCTTTTGAGATAGTTTGAGACAAAAATCACCAATTGTTACTATAAAGTTTGATACAATTATATTGTGAATTTTTCAGAACCAGAAACTTTTTATTTCTTCTCTTTGGTTGTTACTTTACACATTTTTATTTCTTTTATATTGCATTATTTAAGAAAATCGTTGTTGTATTATTTTGTTTTTTATTGTATTGATATTAAGATAATTTTGGTCCTCAGTTTCAGTATTTTATATTTTTGAAGGTATGTAAAGCCAATCGTGGTCACTCTCTTGAGGATTGCTTCTGTGAATAATTTTAAGCGTAGTATAGTATATGCATAGCATAAGGAACTCTCTATTCAGAACTAAACATATATCATTAAAGTAAAGCATACCATACACAACATAACATAATAACTTATTAGTAAGGTGGCCACATAGTCTTATTTTGTAGCATTCTTCAGAACTGCTACACAGCATATATTATTGCATCTCCAAAGTCAGGGGCTTCCAGGCTAGGGTTTTCCTAGCATAACATGTCTTTAACGAGAGGCAAAACATAAACACCATCTGTTCCTAGACCCCAGCAAATTTCAATCTCCTCAATCAATATATTGTGTCCCAGTAAAGTCCTCTTTCATCTTGACTCAAGATTGACTTCCAAGTGCTATGGTTCCTTCTCTCTGATCTGAGCACTTCCAGCTCTTAACTGGATTCACATGATTCTCACCTGTATTCACAGGGCTCTCACCTGGATTCACATGATACTCACCTGGATTCACACATAGGCAGCTCCTTACTCCTCCTCCTTGTCTCAGCTAGCAAGGGTTATTCCAAAACAACCTCTTCCTGCTCCTAACTGACATCAGGCTCCAGAGTCTCCTGTCTGCAGATTCTATTTGTAGGAAGACAAAGCTTAACAGGACTCTAATATTTACACACATTACCAGCACTATCATCTTAATGCACTTTATATCTGAGAAATCAACACACATCAGTAGACAGGGCCTCTGACTGAAAAAGTAACACAGATAAAAAACCAGGACTTCTGTCTGAGAAATCAACGCAGAATAACAGACAGAACTTCTGTATGAGAAAGTAACACAGATCAACAGAGAACCAGCATTACAATCATTCTTTCTGATAGTCCTCCACACAAGCAAATTCTCCTAACCTTCTCATACTCCATTCTCTCTTTCAGCTCTGCTCCTCTCTCTGCTCTCAGCTGCTCTGTCCTCTACCTCTAAGCAATGCAACATATACTGCTTCCAATTAAAGATTCTTGATTCAATATAAGTCTCTTAATTCAAAGATTGTTAATTCAATCAAAGGTGAGGGTAAATCAAATGCACTTGATTGACTAAAACTCAACCCAGAAAACAAAGTCCTATTTTACCTACCATTACAAGGTATTTCTCTGCTTCATTTGTGTTCTCAATTTTTGCACCATATGACAGTATACACGTTTCTTTTTCTTTTGGTTTTATTGTGAGTTTGCCATTTTTAACATTTTTGTTGATATAATTTTCTGCTTTGCTTTAAATGAACTTACATCAGATTTATCAATTTTATTTATCTTGTCAAATAACCAACTTTTAGTATTATCATTTCTACAATGTTTTGGTTTCAGATTATCTATTTTTTCTTTATTTTGTTAATATTCCATCTTGTTTACCCATTTTCATTTTATTTCACAGTTTTCTATTTTTAACGCATATATACATGAATCATGCTTCCTTTTTTCTATGCAAGTCAGAATATAATTTTTCCCCTGAGAACTTTTATACTTAGGTCAATAACAAACTTTTTGCAAGCTGCTTCATCATAATCTTTTTCTTTCACCAAATTATTAGTTATTTCTTATTTGTTCTTTGACCCATTCATTATTTAGGATTTCTTTGCTACATATTCATTTGGGACTGGTTTGTTAAATAAATTTTTATTTTATAGTAAGACCTTCTGGAAATGCTGAGTTTGTTATCTTTTTTTTTCAAATTTTCTCAAAATTTACAATAACTCTGTGCCCTAAAAAGATAGTTATTGTTTTTGTAAAAGTTTCATGTGTTTTTAGAAATACATGCATTTTTAACACCTCAATTTATAAGCCACCAAAAATCTTTTATCTCTAATTTCTCAAGAAATTTTTTCAATTCTATATTTCCCTTTTATTTACCTTTCTGTTAGATTTGTAGAAATACATGAAAGAAAGATAAAAAGTAACCTACTAATTTATTTCTGCTTAATCAACTTTAAAGCAACCTTTTCCTCATTTGCTCTCTCCCCCACATTCACAAGCCACACTTCTCCCTCTTGTTCCATGTGTCCCAAATGTTGTTGTTTTTAAAATGTGTTCTTTATTTTTTTTTACCCTCATTTTCCCATTATTTCCTTTTCAGCAAGTAATCAAGTAAAATCTCATTTTCACACCTGTCCTTTAACATATTTTGTTTGTGGACCATTTTCATTCAGTGTCTGTGTCCTTTTAAAAAATAAAATCTCATTCTCTTTTTGATTTCTCTTCATTCTCTGTCTTTACTAAACTGTTATTCTTTTATTCATGCAACTCATGCTAATTTATTCCTTCTTTAGCCTCTGCATTTTTCTTAGAGTAAAATTTCTTATTTTGTGTTCCTTCTTCAAAACAATTTCTTTGTTGAGGGGCTAGGTGGCACAGTGAATAGAGCACCAGCCCTGGAATCAGGAGAAGCTAAGTTTAAATCTGGCGTCAGACACCTAGCACTTACTAGCCATGTGACCTTGGGAAAGTCAATTAACCCCCCAAAAACAATGCAAAGAGACAAAAAAAGTTTATTTGTTATTGAGTTGTGAATTATTTCTCCTGTTGCTCCTTTTCTATTCTACACTTTTAAAAATACAAATTACATTTCCCCTTCTATGAACCTTCCCATACTATAGTTCCCCACAAAACTACAATGTTGAAATAGCTAGTAAATAATATTTCAGGTATTTTATTCCATCGCTGTTATTTGATTCATTCCTTCAGCACTGTCTTATTGTATACTTTTAGACAGAAATCTCTTAATTGTCTTTCTGTTGAACCCATATGTGTCTTTCTCCTTTATTTAAAATTAAAAATGTGATAATTTATAATGTTGCTTAAGTCTTTCTTGGTTTCTGTATTTGATTGCCCTTCTTATATTATTTTTTCCTGAGGTGTTGAAAAAGTAATTAATTTGCTCAAATCTGGCTTCCTACCATAGTCATCCTTTTAAGACTGTATAGAGATGGGCCTCTGGAGCCAAAATGGCAGAGTGAGCAGTGAGTTGCTCTCACTCTACCTTACTAACCTTAAAAACCCATAAAATACTGCACCTGGAAAAATCCTGAAAGAGTGTAGCCAGCAGAAAGATAGAGT
This sequence comes from Pseudocheirus occidentalis, assembly GCA_028646575.1. NCBI lineage: Eukaryota > Metazoa > Chordata > Mammalia > Diprotodontia > Pseudocheiridae > Pseudocheirus > Pseudocheirus occidentalis. The sequence goes on from CM053600.1 coordinate 59,611,340, forward strand.
GCAGTAATTTTTTTTAGGTCAGGAGCTAGGGGGATTAACAGGAAAGGTCCCTTTCACTGTGACTGAAGGAACCAGTGCAAGATGGGAGGCATCCCAGTAAGCCAGCAGCAAGCTCCATATCAGAGATTCTGAACTACAGAGTGGTATAACCGGCAAGCATCAACACCAGGACCTACTCTGCACCTTCTAAAAGCCAGGAAAATAGGAAGACACAAGCATGAATGGGAGTCCACCAGTGGTTGAGTCAACTCATATTCTAGCATGGCCCTATGGGAGGAGAAGACCTTCCACTGACCAAACTACACCTTTCCCACACTTCATGCCTGGAGCTTCAGTTTAAGCCTGGGGAAACACAAAAAGACCTCACCTGGTCTTGGAAATGACAAGTACCAACAGAACCCATTGTGCAGCTTCTCACAACCATGGAAATCAGCAGACACTGGTACAGATTGGAGTCTACTAGAGGCTGAACAAAGCCATGGTCTAGCACAGCTCTAGAAGAGGAGCAGGTCTCCACTCTCCAGACAAAACTTTTCACACACTGCATGCCAGGAGCTTCAGTGAAAGCCCAGGGAAAAACAAAAAAAAATGCCTCACTTGGCCTCAGCACACACCAGCCAGCTCCAGCTCAGAACAAGGTAAGCTATTGCATTATATAGCTTCCAGCTTCCAGTTTGGGGTAGGACAAGTTAATATTTTTTTAAATGACCATTTTAGCTAAATTAATTTACTTACTTCGTGCCATACCAGTCAAACTATCAAAAATTATTTTATAGAGAAAAATACTAATAAAATTCATCTAAAAGAACAAAATTTCCAGGATACCATGGGAATTTATGAAAAAAATGCTAGGGAATGTGGTCTAGCCATATCAGATCTTAGAATGTATTATAAAATAGCAATCATCAAAACCACTTGGTACTGCCTAGGAAAAAGAGGGGTAAATTTGTGGAATAGGTTAGGTATCCAAGATGCACAAATATTTGATAAACCCAAAGGCTCTAAATTCTAGCATAAGAAGTGACTGAACAGAGCACTGGCCTTGGAGTCAGGAGGACCTATGTTCAAGTCTGTTCTCGGAGACTTAACACAAAACTTGCCATGTGACCTTGGGCAAGTCCCTTAACCCCAATTGCCATACCTTCTCCCCTCCAAAAAAGAAAAAAAAAATAAGAACTACTCTTTGACAAAAACTCCTGGGAAAACTGAAAAAGATTATGGCCAGGGAAACAGGGAATGGACCAACATCTTACACCATATGTAAAAATAAAGCCCAAATGAGTACATGATTTAGTTATAAGGAAAACAGTATAAAGACATTATGAGAATAAGAAAAGTTTATCTGTCAGATTTATAGAGAATGGAAGAATTTATGACCATACTAGAGATAGAGAATATTATGAAACATAAAATGGATAATTTTTTGTTACACTAAATTGAAAAGATATTGCACAAACAAAGCTAATGCAATTAAGATTAGAAGAGAAGCAGGAAAGTAGGGGAAAAAATTACAATTAGTTTCTCTAATAAAGGCCTCATTTCTAACATATAGAGAGACCTGGATAAATTTTACAGGAATACATAGTTGCAAATTGCTCTCCAGAATGATTGAATCAGACCACAATTCCACCAACAAAGAATTAGTGTTCCAACTTTCCATACCTTCTCCAAAATTTATCTTTTTCCTGTTTTTTTTATGTTACTCAATCTGATAGGTGGAATGATGTATATGACAGTGTTGTTTTGATTTGCATTTCTCTATTCAATAGTGATATAAAGCATTTTCTCATATGACTATAGATAGCTTTATTTTCTTCCTCTGAAAATTGCCTGTTCATAACCTTTGACCATTCACTAATTGAGGGAGAGGTGGGAAAGTTGGAAGATTAATTCATTGTTGGTGAAATTGTGAGTTGATCTAATGATTTTGGAGAACAATTTGTAAGTATGACCACAGGGGTATAAAAATATGCATAGCCTTTGATATAGGAATACCAGTTCTAGGACTGTATTTCAAAGAGATACACAAATGGGAAAAGGACAGACATGTACAAAAATATTCACACTATATGTGGTGGCCAAGAACTGGAAATTGAGGGGATGCCCATTATTTGAGAATGGCTGAATTAGTTGTGGTGTATGGAAATAATGGAATACTATTATGCTATGAGAAATGATGAAAAGGTGAACTTCAGAAAATCTTGGAAAGATTTATGTGAACTGATGCTATGTGAAGTGAGTAGAACCAGAAGAATATTATACAAAATAAAGGTCTTAGTATGCAATGACTGACTTTGCTAGACTTCAATCTTCTGAGCAAAACAAGAACTTAACACAGTTCCAAGAGACTCATGATGGAAAATACAGAAAAAAAATATGATGTCCGAATGCAGAGTGAAGCAGACTATTTTCCTTTTTGTTGTTGTTTTGTTTTATTTTTTTCCCCTCATGGTCACTCCCATTAGTGCTAAGTTTTCTATAAAACTATTAATGTGAAAATATGTTTAATAGTAATGTATTCTATATAGTCTACTTCGGACTTCTTGCTTCCCTCGGGGGAAGGGGAGAAAGGTGGTAAAATTTGAAACTTAAGGGAAGTTTTTTAAACTTAAGTTAAAAATAAATACATTAACTTTAAAAAGAATGTAGAAAGATGATTACCCCTACTTTTTTCTAGTTTTTTTTGAAGTTCACCTATTTTCATTTATCCTTAGACTCAGATAGAAAGGGTATGGTATTTTTGCTTTCACCTTGATCTCCTTTGCTTTTTTTCCTTTTTTTCTTTTATTTATCATTTAATTTTTCCCCATATACATATGAGCACAATTTTAACAACCATTTTTAAAATTTGGAGTTGCACATTCTCTCCCTTCCTTCCTATACACCCAACCTCCCCTTTAGAAGGCAAGCTATTGTATGTGTAGTCATGCAAAACTCTGTGTGTGTATGTGTATACACATAATAGTCACATTATGAAATAAAACTAATAAAAATAAAAGCTTTAAAAAATAAAGAAAATTTTAAAGATTGCTTCAATCTGTATTCAGACACTGTGGATTCTTTCTCTGGAGGTGTATGCAAAATGAAAGATGGCATTTTTCATAATAAGTCTTTCAGATTGTCTAGGATTGTTGTTTGCTGAGAGTTGCTAAATCAGTCAGAGTTAATCATTTTACAAACCTGCTGTTAGTTTCTACACAGTACATTTCACTTTGCATCAGCCCATACAAAACTTTCCAGGTATTTCTGACAGTATCTTGCTAATCATTTCTTATAGTACAAAACTATTCCATTATAATCACATACTACAACTTTTTCAGCCATACCCCAGTTGATGGACATTCCCTCCATTTCTAATTCTTTGACCCCAAGTGAAAAAAAAGCTACTCTCAATAATTTTGTACCAATGCATTCTTTTTATTTTATTTTATTTTCTCTTTTGAGATACAGATCTAGTGGTGATATTGTTAGTCAAATGGAGCAGTTCTACATTGCTCTTTGAAAAGGTTGCATCAGTTCACAACTCCATAATTAGTGCATGAATGTCTCATTTTTCCCCTCTACCCTTCCAATATTAGCCATTTTACCTTTTTTGTTCTATTAGCCTATCTAACAGGAATAAGGTAGTCTTTTAGAATTGTTTTAATTTGCATTTAATTATTTGTTTCTTTGTTTATTCAGGACTTTTTTGAACCAAACTTGGAGCTTAATGGCAAATTTCTTTGATTTTGTCTCAGTAGAAAGATGCATTAATAGATAGCCTCTGATGTACTGTCCAACTCTAGATCTACGGTCTAAGGAGGGGCAGGGGAAGTAGGAAGATATTTTGAAAATATGGAGAGGTAAGTGAAGAAATATTTTTAAGTTTCAGTGTAGAGAATATGATCTTCTGTTAGAAAACTTCAATCTGACACATATACAACTGTATTGAATTGCTTGCTTTCCAGTGGGGGTGGATGATGTGGGAGGAAGGGAAAGAATCTAGAATTTAAAGTTTTAAAATCAAATGGTTTATATATATATATATATATATATATATATATATATAAATGTATATATATACACACACACACAAATATATATATATATACATATGTAATTATTATTATTATTTTATCATGCAACTGGGAAAGAATACAGAGGCACAGGGGTAGGGAAATCTTGCCCTGCTAGAAAGTCAGAGGGGTTATAGATGAGGATATAGGAGAGAGCAGATTGGGGGGATGCTTTACAGTGGTATTGCTGTTTTGGGGTGGTAGGAAGGGGAAAGAAGGGGAGAAAATTTGTAACTCAAATGTCTTGTGAAAATGAATGATGTAAACTAAAAATAAACAAAAGTTAATTTAAAAACAATAAAAGAAAAAAATGAAAACTTCAATCTGTATGAAACATAATGAAGGGCCATGGGTAAAATCTTATAGGCTCAAAAGTAATTTTGGAGACTTGAGAAAGGAAAAAATTTAAAAAAGACACAATATATAGAATATGGAAGGGACTCAAGAGATAAAAAATAGAATTTCTGCCTTGCAGTAAGAGTTTGATTTTTTTTAAGTAGTATAAATGTATAGTGACTTTAAAGCTTGGAAGATAAAATAAGGAAAATTAATGTGCTTCAATTCCATCAAACATTTAATTTCTATGCTATCCTTACCATGAGGATGTTGTAGAAACTAAAATTATAATTTTAGGCCTTTCGTGGCTTACTACAATCTATTTGTTTCTTCCCACCTACCTGGTAGGGGTCAGTCCTGCTTTACTCTCCCATTCAGAAAGAAAAGTTCCTTGGTCCTAAAAGATTCCAATGATTGTAATCATTCAAAACAGAAATGAGGTCATGCTTGTGGTGTGTGTGTATGTGTGTATATGTGCATACACACGTATATGCATATGTATGTATATATATGTATATGTGTGTACATACATTCATAGTATTTGGAAAGAAAATGAATAGTAAATATTACTGATATAAATTTGCATATTTAAGTGAATGCATTCTTCCTTGCAAATACTGTATTAGATCCTTTTCAGTCAGATTTTAGAGAAATGAGAAACTTTATGTGGCTGTAGTATTTTGTCCCTGATGGCATTATATTTTGGATTCTTTTGTTTTTTGTGGCAGATTTTTGGGAAGTTTAAACAGCACACGTTATGAAATCAAAATTATTCTTTTGTCCCAAATGCTTGAGCCTATGGGATCAAATGTAAACAAAATGAAACCAGTGTATTTGTGTCAAATACTTTTTGTCTATCACATTCCCAAATTCAACAACTCCAGCTTCTATGACAATACCGTACTTAGTTGACATCTGGCTTTTGTGAGAGTCAGTGCCTTTCCCTGGCTATTCAGCTATTCCCTCTCTTGCTCCTGACCCCTGACAGCCAGAGGAAATATGGAATGCAACCCCACTGGAAACATCATACTCATAACTCTGATTTACGTACCTGGGTCTGAAGCCATACATTATTAGAATGACAGCAAGTTATTTTTTTCATTGCCAAACAACACATGTACACACACAGGCACAGACACATATACACACTGGATAAAAATCAATGGGTACCCACATATATCTTTGTGTGCATTTAGATAAATGTGTTGTATCAACAGTGATTACTCTGTGTTTGAATGTGACATGAAAATAAGACAGATTGAGAGTAGTCATTTCTAAACCATAGTGGTTCATAACTACAGACTCTATTTCCAGAGCCCAGGCCAGTTAACCACTATGTCTCATTTCTTCACAATTTGCTAGCCCATTTCTGATTAATCTGTGGCAGCTTATTCTGTCAGCTGTTTTGGTTGTTCAGCAGTCAATAGGTATCGTAGGAAATTTGCTTTTGGGTTTCACTGTGTCCTCCAAGAGTTTTTTCTACCAATGCTGCTTCCCATTGACCTTTTTCAGCTCATTGTCTAGCAGCTGTTTGTATATCTTGCTAGCATCAATTCTTTGTACATGTCCAGCTTAGCAGATCTGTAGTAGCAACAATCACTTCAACTCTGGCAAATTGACTGTCTTCCACAATCCAGCTGTGATTGATCCTGTCTTTCCATGCAATGTTGTTTAGTTCTGGAGTAGCAGCAGAAAAAAAAAGATTGTTGAAGACATACATTATGCTCTGGGGAAATGAAACAGAGTGGCATTCAGGTGTCATCAAATTCTAAAAGAAACTAGAAGTCCTCAAACTGGGGAAGATCACTTTCATTCTTTTCTAAAACCAAGAGAATCCGAAGCCACAACTTCTTCAATTTCTGAGTAAATATGTCACTCACTGGGGTCCATATTGTGCATATGATTTTGGACTGTATTTTTTTCATTTTACTCTAGAGGCTCCTAGTTATATGTTGCCTTGTAAAAATGGAAACTTATACTTCATAGCAAATGGCTGTGAGCAGTTCTTTCATTGCGAAAGGAGGTACCTTTTTAATGACTTATACTGCAGCATGGTACAGTGGAGAAATACTGGTTCTATAGTCAGAAAACCTAGGTTCAATTCCCACTTCTGATGTTTAATTCCAGTTGGCCTTGGGTGAATCATATTACCTTCAGTTTCCATTTCCTCATCTGTAAAATTAAGACGGAAGACTACATGATCTCTGAGGCCCTTATTCAACCTAGAGCTGTGATTGTTGATCCCAAGTTATGCTCAGAGCACAGACTTGACCTAGTTTCATCTGTGTGGGGAGAAAAAGGAAGACACAAACAGAGAGGGAAAAGACAAAGGAAAAGTATGAACATCCTCTTATATTCCTATGTAAAAATTTTGAGATTATTTTTATGCACATTCTTACAGATTTCTTTTGAACTTGGATAACTGGGCATATCACATTTTTCCTCTGGTCACATAGATTTTACATCTACTGAAAAAGGTAGCTAGATAGTAATTCACTCTATAGCAAAATTTGGCATAAGTTTGACTTTTCTTGGATAATATAGTAGAGTTAGCAAATGTGGTACATTATAAACAATATTCGTTTTTATTTAAATCTGTTTACACACACACACACACACACACACACACACACACACACACATGAACACATGCACACCATAATAACATGTGGGTAAAATTTGTTTTTGTTATTGTTTTGGCTCATTTTTTTTCTTTTGCCTTTTACTTTTCTTTTAAATTTGATCTCTGCTCCCAGGGGCAGGAAGGGGCACTGTATTAGGTTTCTTGTGCCTGTGACTGACAGTTTACCTCATGCTACACTGATATTGCCCTAAGGCCTATCACATGAAGGGGATTCTCTTGTAGGGCACTGTGTTGAGGGGGTGGGGTGGCTGCCCCTGCTGGACACTTAGTGATCTGGCAGCTTACCTGGTACTAAGGTAACATCCTAGTGGTGGTGTTTGGTGAGTACTGAGGCCAATTGGGTTTTTTTTGCATTTCCCTGGAGCTACACTTAAAAATGTGGTGCTTCTTTAGCTGGAGTCTGCTTGTTCCCTGGTTATACTGAGGCACAATGAGGGTTTCATGGGAGGGAGAGGCAGGAGAGGCATGGTGGTTGAGATCCTGATTTTGGTGGTTTCTGGCATCACCACACTGAGGCTAAGGATCTCCTGATGTTTTGCATAGGTGGGCTTTTCTGCTGGCTTGTTGGTTCATTTCCTCCTCTGGAATGAACCACCCTTTTACCCAAGTGAGATGGATCTTTATTTCAGATCATCCAAGTCTCCAGGTCTAAAAGGCCACTCCATCCTGTCTTTCCATTGACTCTCCTGTTCCAGGATTTCTTCTGGGGTGATATTTAATGGTTGGTTGTAGGTGAGCATGTTAGAGTTACAGTGATTTACTGCTTACTCTGCTATTTTGGTTCCCAGAAGTCCTTCCCAGCAGTTATTGTTAGATAGTGAATTCTTATATCAAAGGCTGGGGTATTTGGCTTAATTAAACACTCAGTTACTATGGTCATTGACAACTGTGTCTTGTCTAGCTAATCTATTCCTCTGATACACCACTCTATTTCTTAGGCAGTATCAGATAGTGTTGACCATTACTGCATTATCATAAAGTTTGACATCTGGTTTTCTCAGGCCACTGTCCTTTTTTGCCACTCATTAATTCCTTTATCATTCTGGAATTTTTTCTTTTTACAGATGATTTTTTTTTCTTTTTTCTCCCTTTATTTTATTTTATTTTATTTTTGGTATTTTGATGGTTATGTCACTGAATAAGTAAATTAATTTAGTAAAAACTGTCATTTTTATTACACTGACTCAACCTTCCCATGAAGAACTGACATTTTTCCAATTGCTTGGATCTAATTTTATTTGCATGAAAAGTGTTTTCTAATTGTCTTCATATTGTTCCTGGGTTTGTCTTGGTTGGTAGACTCCCAAGCATGTTATGATGTTTCCAGTTATTTTAAATTGAATTTCTCTTTTTATATCTTGTTGCTGGATTCTGTTGGTCTTATAAAAATGCTGATTATTTATGGCCATTGATAAAATATTCTACAACATTTCTAAAGTTGTCAATTATTTCAAGTACCTTTTTACTTGATTCTCAAGGGTTCTCTAATTATGCCATCATATCATCTGCAAGGAATAGTAGTTTTTCTTCCTCATTACCTATTCTAATTATTTCAATTTCTTTTTCTACTCTTATTGCTAAAGTCAAAATTTCTAGTACAATATTGAATAATGGTGTGAATAATGGGGATCTTTGCTTCACCTTTGATCATACTGAGAAGGTTTAAAACTTATCCCTATGATAATTTGCTCTTTGTTTTAGATAGACACTGCTTATCATTTTCAGGAACATTTCCTTTGTTCCTATACTTTGTATTGTTTTTAATAGGAATGTGTGCTGTATTTAAACCAAAACTTTTTCTGCAGCTATTGAAGTAATCATGTAATTTATGTTGGTTTTATTATTGATATGGTCAATTATGCTGATAGTTTTCCAGATATTAATTCATTCTTGCATTCCTATAATAAATCCCACCTGGTCATAGGGTATAATTCGTGTGATATATTGCAGTAATTGCCTTGCTAGTATTTTATTCAAAACTTTTACATGAATTTTCATTAGGAAAATTTGTCTAATTTTTTTCTATGTTTTGGCTCCAACAGCCATATTTTTGACATAAAGGGAGTTTGGTAGAACTCCTTTACCTATTTTTCCCAATAGTTTATACAGCATTGGAATTATTATTTTTTCTTTAAATCACTTGTAGAATTCACTTGTGAATGCATCTGGTCCTGGGGAATTTTTCCAGGAGAGTTCATTTATGACTTGTTCAATTTCTTTTTCTAAGATTCTATTTTCTGATCTGTTAATCCAAGTAATTTATATATTTCCTAATGATTCCTCTCATTTCTTTTTATCTGTCCCTTTCTTCTTTACCGAGTATACTCTTCTTTTAATTTTTGTTAGAATTTACTCAAATTCACTATACACCCTCTTTCTGTGTATATTCTTTCTACCTGCACTATTTATTATTGACACAATTTTTAAGAATTACAAGTATTGGAGCAGCTAGGTGGAGCAGTGAATTACTGTGTTTTTGGCTTTGGCGGGGGGGGGGGGGCAGGATTGAAGTAGCCAGGGTTCAGACTGTCATCTTGGTCCCTGGAAGTTCAGATAGTTTTTTTTTTAATTCCCAGGCTTTGAATGTGTAGTCCCAGATTTAGCTGCTATCCTTCCAGCTGGTCTTCCCTTTGTGTCTTATGCAGCTCTGCAGGATCCCCACCCTGTTGTGATAGGCCTGGGAGTATCCCTTGTGGTTGGTTGATCAGCAGGCCTGGTCCAACTGAATCATGGTGCTCTGCTACTGAAGGTCTCCTGGGCCCATCCTTTTGGTTGCCTCTTTTATAATTTCTTGAAGGATGATGCCCAGAGATCTTCCTTTTGCTTAGAGATATCATGTAGTACAGTGATTCTAACATTATATCTCCTGGATCTATTTTCCAGGCCACTTGCCTTTCTTATGAGGTATTTTATATTTTCTTCTTTTTTGCATTCTTTTAATTTTGTTTGACTGATTCTTGATTTCTCAAATAAGCACTAGTTTCCATTTGCCTGATTATAATTTTTCATGGCTGTTTCTCAAAATAAACTTTTTAAACTTTTTTTTCCTATTTGACCAATTTTTCTTTTTAAGGAGTTGTTTCTTTAGTGGATTTTTCTATCTCCTTTTCCATTTATCCAGTTCTCTTTTTAAAACTGTTGTTTTCTTTTCCCAAGCTGCTTACTCTTTTTTTCATAATTTTATTGTGTCAATTTCACTTATTCTCCCAATTTTTTTCTCCATCAATTATATATTTTAAACTCCTTTTGAGGTCTTCCTTGTCTTCTTTCTGGACTTGACATCCCTTCTCATTGTCTTTTTGGGTTTTGGCATTATTGTCCTCTTCTGAATTTGCAACTTTTTCTTCCCTGTAATCATAATAATTATTGAAGGTTAGATTCTTTTGTGTTGCTTTTAGCTCATCTTCCTTGGCATTTTTACAATTTTATATATCAGAGTTCTGCTCCTGGGGTGGAAGGGTCACTCTCTCAGGCTTCTGTTGCCAGGCCTGTGGACCTTGGCAGTTTACTTGGTGCTTTACTGATGTTGCCTCAAGGTCCATGGGGGACCCTTATGTCTGGTACCACACTGAGGGCATGTGTTGTGTGGCAACTGGAACTTCTATATGTTATCAGGGTCTGGAAGTTTATCTATTGCTGACTTCAGTTTCTAGTAATAGTGCCTGGTAGGTTTTGAGATTAGTGGGATGTTTCTGTGATTTCCCATTGCTCCACTGAGGTAACTGGATGTCTGCCTTTTGGTGAATGCTTCTTTGACCCAGTCTATGTTGAAGCACATGGTGGTTCTTGGAACTGGAGTTGATCAGTTCCTCTGGCTACACTAAGACACATGAGCCTTCCTAGTCTTGGCATTTGCCTGCTCCATCACACTGGGGCATACATTTTCCTTTTGTTTTCTGATGTGGGGCTTGCTACTGGCTTATGGAGATACCATATGCTCCCCTTTTACCCAATGAGACAGGACTTTCAGGCCAATTTTCCAAGTTTCTTAAATTGAAATGTTGTTTCATTTTATCTTTTTGATGGTTCTGCTGTTCTAGTATTTGTTTGAGGGCACTATTTGGTGCTTTTATGGAAGTGTATATGGGAGAGTTATGCCAATGTACTGCTTTGTCTGCCATCTTGGCTTCCAGAAGTAATTTAAAAATCTTCTTTCCCACTTTTTCTATTGCTGATCTAGTATGTTTTGTACTTCAACAAGCTAAATCCTAGAATTCTTCCAAGGTGTATCTCAAAACTTCCTGAATTGACTCTGATTAACCCCATTACTTTGAGGTGTCTCTACACTTCTGAACAAGATTCTTAAGAAGCAAACTTAATTCCCACATATGAGGAAATATAGTGGAGTTAAAGGAGTTGAATTCAGATTCCAGCCTATATGTTTATTATTGCCTGACCTTAAGAAAGTCATTTAACCTTTCTGTTCTTCAGTTGTAGTTGTTGTTTTTTTTAGTTACAGAATGAAGAGTTAGAATTTGATCATTTCTTAGATCCCTTTCTTATCTTACTCTATATTCTATTATTTTGATTTCCTTTTTATTTCATTTTCATTCATTCACATATTTAATATGCTACTTATTGAGTGTATAATATGTAAGAATATTTTGCCCTTTGATAAAATATTAGTTCTTTGAAGGTAGGGACTGTTTCATCTTTGTCATTGTATGTTGAGTAATTAATTTTGACTTGCTTAATATATTCAAGGTATTTTAACATAAGCTATTTAACTATATTCAACAACATACATATACATTCATACATAATAGAAATAAGTATTATAATTTGGAAATACATATGGCTCCCAAGGCATTATTTAGTCCTATAACTACTACCAGTATTCAAATGCCAGCAAATGAACTCACACAACACACAGATGTGATACATGTATTCATTTATGTGTATGTTGCATAAGTATACATATGTATGCATATACCTATACATATGCATGGATTTGTAGCCTGAAATATCATATAAATAAGTTTATTGAAGGGAAAATAAACACGAATAAGAAAATATACATACATACATATGTATGTATACAAACAACTGTGTATGTCTGTGTGTAAATCCATTTTGATTTGTAACTCTTTCACCTACTCTAGTTAATCCCATCCAATACAATGATTCAGATGGAGAGATAGATTTAGATAGATAGATAGATAGATAGATAGATAGATAGATAGATAGATAAAACATTCATTAGTCCATAGATCTCAACCAAAGTGCATGAGTTGCTTCCCTACAGCAAGTTCAAGCCCCCAAAGCTTGACCAAACACACACTAAGAATTAAATCCTTGGGTCCTACCATATTTTTTAAAAATAATAAATTTATCTAAGCTAATCCTTTATTTAGTTTCAGGATCCTTTTTTTATGGGCCATATGTATCTCTACTACCCCAACTTCTTTCTCAACTTTGACCTTTGATTACATTCTTTTCATTTCTGAATTCTATAAACTATGAGGGTCTAAGCTATTTTCAATTTGTTCTTAATCCTGTGCCCGCAAATACTCTTATTACTCTTTTATGCTTCCCTTACTGGTTTCAATTATCTAAAGTGGTAGTTGTCCTTTCTTCCAACAACCTTAAATAAGCTAACACTTTTCTCCTCTCCTTTAAAAGTGCTTTCTGGTACTCTTTACCTTCTGATGAGGTTCAAAAGACATTTATCATCAAAACCAATCAATCACATAGAAAAACTGAAATAGTAGCAAGGATAAATAGTTAACTTTAGATCATCTAAAACAGAATTAAATAATTTTTCTCTTTTTCACTTAAAATAGACATATGCACAGATCTACGCTTATTGTTCCTTCTACTAACATAACAAGCATCAGATAAAGCTCTCAACTTTGAATCAAGAAAACCTGAATTAAAATCTTCCCTCATATACTTACTAGTTGTATAAACCTGGGCAGGTTATGTAACATCTCTCAATTGCAGTTTCCTCACCTCTAAAATGGGAACTTTAAAAGTAAATCTTTCAAAGGATTGTTGTTAAGATCAAATGAGATGCATCTAAAGTGCTTTGCAAATACTAAAATGCTTAAATGCTACCTATGATGAATAATAAATGCTAATGATAGTCAATATTGTTATTATTTCTTTGTTAGACCAGAGGCAGAGGAATGGAGGAAAGCTTATTAGATTATGTAACATCTGAATTGAGAGATAAATGATTATTTGAATTGTACAAGGAGATCTGGGGAGAGGGTGAGGTAGAAAGGAAAAAGACAGAAAATATATGAGAAAGAGAAGTAGGAAAGTATATGGCTTTTCTTATTTAGTTAAAATTAATTTGTTTGATGAGAAACTGAGATGGAAAATAGTTGAAGGATAAATTTTAATTAATCTTAATTTTCTCTTATATTCTTTATTGAAGAGATTGAATAATATCATGCTTTGGGACTTTGCTTTGTGTAGATGGTGTGGAATTTACCCAGTTATCTTTTTACAATATCTGACTACTTAGTAATGGATATTCAATTAATAAATGAGCAAAGACAAAAACTAAAAAAGGGATTACCATACAAAATAATTTACCCAGCATGGAAAATTATCCCAATGTTGAAAAAAATTGAGAGCCTCTATAAGATATTTTATTCCTCTAATGAAGAGAATGGAACAATTGCTCTTGATAGGAATGGATTAGAAATATGACCTAAAAGAGGTAGTGAGAGGAAAGTGAAAGGAGAAGCTGAGACAAATACAAACTGGGGAAGCAAGTTAATAGTCTCACTCTTTTTATTTAT
>CM053600.1:59633204-59650253 GCA_028646575.1 Pseudocheirus occidentalis
ATTAAGCAACAAAATACACAGAATGTTTACACATACTCAGCAGTCTGTCTTTTCAAGGTATTTCCATTTATATATCATCTATATTATAATAAGTGTAACACAAGCATCCTTCATAGAGACAGGTATTCTCATGGCCTTTTTCACTTGAAGATGGCATCCGAAGTGCTCCCTGAATGTGTCAGACCCCCATTACATTAGTTTAATCCTACTTTTTTGCTAAACTGATTCCTGCATTTCATACCAAATCTCTTTCTCTCCCCCAAAATTTATCTGGACTACTAAGGTCAGTTTTCCTCTGATATATTCTTTTTATCTAATTTGATTTTCTGATTGACTTTTCCATTTTTTTAACCAGAACAAAGTGCTTTTGTTTTTATTACTAATCTGTAATGTAAATTGAAATGTAGAATGTCATTTTCTTTTATTTCCAGAATTTTCTTTAATATTCTAGAAATTTTCTTCCTTTATCTTTTTTAATTTTGTCTATTTGTAAAAAATAACTATTTGATAATTTCATTAGTGTAGCCTAGAATCCTGAAAATAGCTCATATCATTAAATTATTAATTTTACTTATTTTTATTAATTTTTAGATAATATTACTATATGGCATGATATGACAATGAACAATTAACATCCCTCAAATTATGTTTCTGCTTAGTCTTGAATGACATTTCTCTAACACTTTCTCCTTTGCTGTTGTAAATGTTTTTATTGCTGTGTTGAAATGACGATAAATGACTAATATTTTGAAATAACTTAGGAGTACTGTTATGGCTTGCCTTCCTGACTAAATATTGTTTCATACAAGAAAATCTTCACTTTTATTCACTAAATATTAGTTAGCAGAGTTTTGTACAACCTCATCACACACACACACACACACACACACACACACACACACACACACATATATATATATATATATTTTTTTTTTTTCCCCTGAAAAGAGCAGATGACATTCTGGTCTTTTCCAATAACCCACAAACAGATAAGTCAGAACAGATTGCTGCCTTTGTGGTCTTAGTCTTTCCAAACAACTGTGAGGAAATCTCTAGATCACTGACCCTATGAAAGAAAATCTTAGATAATTCTAATATAGTTAAAAGCATGAATGGAATTCTAAGGCAATCACCAATATTAGAAAAGGACTTAGAAAAAAGTTTTATACTGAGTTAGAATGAAGAGTTGAAACAAGATTACAGATTTAGGGCTATACAAGAATGTGTAGATTTTAACTACACCTATTCATTTTTATTTTTTTTAATGAGGACAATAACATTTGCAACATTTGCATGATTTTTTTAAGGTCAAAAGGTATTGAGTAAAGGATGCTGAATTTGTGTTTATATCCTTTGACTCTAAGTTCAGTAGTGTCTCCATACCTTCCTAGAATTAGGCATGTCTAAGTTTCTGTGTTTGTTGATGTGTGTGTGAAGATAGGGCAGTTAACAAAATAGACACAGTAAATAGAAACCAATACATTTGAAACTAAGATTGAAGGTATTATTGATACTAAAAAAATTATCATGGCTTTTCCATGAACCAGATAACATAGCATTTGATTATATTTATTATCAAATGTAATTGCAAAAAAGACCTAAATAGTCCAATAAAACTACATTTTATTCTTCTTCTTTAAGATTTAGTCAACCCAAAGAAAAATCAATAAATGAGAATCTCAACAAAATGAAAGAAATCTCAACAAAAAGAAATGAATGAAAGCCCATCCAATATTACTTATTTTACAAATGAAGAAATGAATCTGTAGAAATTAAATTATGTATTCAAAGTCATACAGTCAGTAAATAACAAAACCTGGTTTCAAACTCCATTTCCTATGACTACAAATCTGCCATTACACACAAATGCATGTTCCATATCATGTCATACCTTCCCCACAAAAGAACCAAAAAACTGATTATGTAACAAGAATAAAGAATTTTAGTAGAAATTCAGAAAAGAAAAAAAATGCACATACTCTATGGAAATCAAACTGAATTAAAATTGTATTTACTAAAGAAAATATTTTCAACAGGTACTTGGGTACATAGGGACTAAATAATCTTATATTAAATAATGAATGATTCAAATAATTAAATTTTAGAAATACTAAATATTTACAGTAAGATGACATTGAAAAAGTTGGGGTGTATAGCTAAAGAAGCACTCACATGATATATAAGTAATTGTGTATAATTTCTGAACATTTGCACTAACCAAATAAAGTGGAAATTAATTGAATGTTCAACAAAAATACTCCAGAAAAGAGCAGGTTAATAATGTTCAAAAGTACAAGATTAGAAAACTTCAAATTTAATGAAGGAATAAAAAAACATTAAAAAATGCTAAGTTGACAAAGATAGCTTAGTCTTTGAAATAATCAATACATGAAAGAGAACATCTAAGAAACTATCCCAAATAAATAAAAAAAAGAAATACTCTAAGAAATTATTGTGTTTAACCCTGTTCCTATAAAAAAAACAAAGACTGATTATTTTAATTGATACAGAAAATGAAACCCCCACAACATAATAAAGGATTTAATTTAGATATATTAAAATATTACAGCCATGTAAATTTCTTAATATGATCTTAAATATTTAAAACCAGCTCTTCTCATTATTTGCAATGGAAAAATAATCTTAACTTTTCAAAAAATAATGAAGGGTAATTAAAGATTGGTTCCTGTTCCCTCTATCATTTGGTGTAATGTTCCAAATTCTACAACTTTAATACATTTTAAAAGAAACTGAGAAAATAATATTAAGTAAAAATATATAATATATATGTAAATAAATAAATATATATGTATCTATATTTGTTGATTACTGTGTGTCAGAATAATTGAAGATCATTTAAAAAAACTGCTGATTTAAAGAAGTGAATCAAAAATAAATCCCCCCCAAAAAATTGGCTT
This sequence comes from Pseudocheirus occidentalis, assembly GCA_028646575.1. Classification (NCBI taxonomy): domain Eukaryota; kingdom Metazoa; phylum Chordata; class Mammalia; order Diprotodontia; family Pseudocheiridae; genus Pseudocheirus; species Pseudocheirus occidentalis. The sequence continues at coordinate 59,636,123 of CM053600.1, forward strand.
TGCTGCATATTGCTAATGACACACAGATGGACAAGATGAGAAGAAACCCAATTAAAGAGATTAAATTAAGTGCATTAAATTTCTTGGAATCAATCTAAAAAGACACATAATTAATATATAATATAATAATGATAGATACAAAGCAAAACCCAAATAACTAGAAATACATGCACATTCATGCATGGGCCATGCCAATATAGTAAAATTGACCAAACTGTTCTAACCTTTGTAAAATTTTATATTATACTAATCAATTTAGAAGTAGGTTACTAAAAATTCATTTGGAGTAATAAGGAACTCAAAGATTTCAATAGATACAATAAAAAAGTTGAAATAAAGAAGAAAAAATCTTCAAACTTAGATTAAACAGATCTTAGATTAGGTCCTCTGTTCTTAGATTAAAACACCAAATGTAAGCTTTTGGAATGCATTCACTACCAACGTGTACGAAAACAAATACATACATCAGCTGAGTATTTGATAATCTAAAGATCAAATACTACTTGGTAAGGGATAATATTACAAAAATTCCTGGGATAACTGGAAAACAGTCTGTTTAAAGCAATTTAAATAGCACTTGAAGAATTTCAGTGTCTCAGTGGATAGAAACTTTGGGCCTCAAATGAGAAAAAATATATATGAGTTCAAATATGATACCAGAAAGCAACTAATTCCGTGACGCTGGGTAAGTCACTTAACTTCTTCTTGCCTCCATTTTCTTATGTATAAAATGGACATAATAATAACTCCAACATCCAGGATTGTTGTGAGAATAGGCAGAGATTATAACTGTAGAGCCCTTATCACAATGTCTGGCACATAATAATCACAATATAGGTACTACAAAATACCAAAGTAAATGAAAATTTGTTTAATAGATCGATATAAAAGTCTCTTCATCTATGCCCAAAGGGCTATAAATAATAGCATGCCCTTTGACCCAGTAATACCAGTTTTGGGGCTGTATCCCAAAGAGATCACAGAAGTTGGAAAGGTCCCATGTGTACAAAAGTATTTATTGCAGCTCACTTTGTGGTGGCAAAAAACTGGAGATTCAAGGGATGCCCATCAATTGGGGAATGGCTGAACAAGTTATGGTATATGAATGTGATGGAATATTATTGTGCTATAAGAAATGGGAAGGAGATTGACTTCATAATTACCATTACAATTTGGAAGAGCAGAACCAGGAAAGTTTATACACAGTCACAGATACATCATATGTGTGATGACCAATTTTGAAAAACTGGACGCTTCTCAGCATCGCACAGGTAAAAGACAACTATACAAGTCTCAGGATGGAAGGTGATGTCTACATTCGGAGAAAGATCCAGAAATATCAGAGTTTAAAAGGAGACTGAAGCAATGCATGATATCATTCTTTTCCATGTTTGGCTTTTGTTTCCCTTTTCTCATTGTTGACTCCATTGGCTATAACACCTATTCAACCAGACTATTGTACAATGTAAAGGAGTTTGCAGATCTTATACATGATTGTATGCCACCATGGCGGGGGTGGGGGGAGGTGAGGAAATGGAGAAAAATCTGAAACTCAAGTGACTCTGGAACTGAATCTTGTAACCTAAAAGTAAACAAACAAGTCAATAAAATTTAAAATTAAATTAAATTAAATTAAAATTAAAAAATCTGTTCATAATAATAGAGGCTAGAAAAATTATTGTATACAATTTTAAAAGTTACAATTTGAAAGCAAATGTCAGATTGAAGAGATCATAAATAAAATTGATCAGTTCAATTACATTGTTTACAAATCAAATCAATGAAGAATTCAAAGAAACAGATTAGGAAAACAATCACTGCATTGAATATGAAAAAAGTAAAGGATGAAGAAATATTTTAAAAAGAGAAGATTAAACTTTTGATAATCTGTGGGGAGAGAGGAATATTAATGCAGTTTTGTTAGTTCTATCAATTAGTTCTACTGTTAGAAAAAAATAGAAATTACTTCAGGGAAGTTGCAATGTGGTTCATACCCTTTGACCTAGAGATTCTACTACTGATACTAAACTTCAAAGAAATAATTGTCAATGAGTAAAGTATTACATTTCCAACATCATCCACAGCTATGTTTAATAATGCTAAGAAATAGCTATAAACAATGCAAATATACAGCATGAACATAGTATCTGAACATAATGACATGAACAATTCAGAAAAAAATATCTAGTATTAAGTGATGATGATTGATTTAATTCTTTTTATCTTCATATTTTTGGTTAAAGGGAGAAAAATTAATGTAGTTTTTCAAAATTTACCCTGGAACTGGGGAAGGACAGGGGGCAGCCATGGAGAGACAATGTTAACTCTGCCAAGATTTTCTTTCTTTAATATAAACAAATGTATGTACTCAAACGGGTGTTACAAAATAAACTGCTTTATATAAATATTTCCACACTGTAAATTTAACCATGTTTCTGAAGAACATATTGGTATTTTCAAGATATGGCTGTGGTGATAACCAATGACTGGAATATTGAAAAAGCTCTGAAAGAATTGAAATTGACACCATGAGTTGAAATAAAAGTAATAGTGTTAAACTATAGAAATAAATATAATAGAGTTTTGATTGCTGCATGCTAACATTGGTTTGACAAGGCTAACAGTTTTCAGATGTGTACACTAAGTTTCAGAAAGAAAATATTTCATAAAGATCACATTTTGAGGAAGTAAAATATATACAAGATTAGGTATGAGAATAACTAAGGGGCTTGTTTTCAAGTATTCTAGAGGTAAACCTGTCATATTCAACTATTATGACAGCTAGTACTAAAATTTTCAAATATTATTTCTATAGACTATCTCATTTGATTATCAGATCAACTCTGGGAAGAATATGCAATTGTTGTCCTAATTTTAAAGATAAGGATACTCAGTCTAGGTATAAAGACTGAAACCATAAATAATCTGTGGAAACAATAGTTTACCTGTCAGATTTATGGAGAACAGAAGACTTTATGTCAAAAGAAGAGTTGGAGAGGATTATAAGGTACAAAATGTATAATCATGATTACATTAAATTGAAAAATTTCTGTACAAACAAAGCCAATGTCACCAAGATGAAGAGGGAAGTGGAAATTGGGGGAAAATACCACCAGTGTCTCTGATAAAGACTTCATTTCTAATATATATAGGAAAATATGTGAAATTTGTAAGAATACAAGTCATTCTCCAATTGATAATTTGTCAAAGGATACGAACAGGCAATTTTCAGAGGAAGAAATTTAAGATATCTTTAAGCATATGGAAGAATGCTCTAAATCACTCTTGATTCAAGAAATGCAAATCAAAACAACTTTGAGGTACCACATTTCATGAGTCAGATTGGCTAAGATGACAAATCAGGAAAATGAAAAGTACTGGAGAGGATGCGGAAAATTTGGAACACTAATGCGTTGTTGCTGGAGCTGCAAACTGATACTATGCCCAAAGGGCTATAAATAATTGCATGACCTTTGACCCAGTAATACCACTTTGAGGCTTTTATCCCAAAGAGATCATAGAAGTGGGAAAAATCCCAAAAGATTCCCAAAAGAATGTTACTACGAACAGCTTTTAAGATTCAGATTACACAGTAATAGTCAACACTCTGTTTATTCCTTTATGGATCAAAGTTCAGTATAATATTTGAAACATAATATTCTCAATATTACATCTAATCACAGAAAGTCACAATATAGTGTTAATAACAGCTTAATATTAGAATGACCACACAGTTTTCACTACAGTGGCCACAATATTTAGAACAAGGAACAAAAGAAGAAGAATCACCTGTTTTCCCTAAGGGGGAAACCCTTCTCACTTAGTCATTCAATCAATTCACAATATATCAGTCTTCCACTCATGGGGCATGAGAAAGTAAACATGGGAAAGAAGTCATAAGGAACTTATCAAATTTGAATTATTTACATGCCAATATGGAAAAACGATAATAGTAACTTATGAAACTTTTCTTAGTATGAGGACAGGGGAAGGGAATGCGAATGTATTTAAATATACTTACAAATACATCTAAATAGGAGGGTATATATGCATATGAATACATATCTGAGCATGTGTGTAGATGTGTATATAGAGAGTATAGGATGAATTGAATATGAAGAGATGATACTTTAAAAGGTGAAATTCTGAGGCAGGAGAGGACTTGAATGAGAGGAGACAGAGAGAAACAAAATGGGTTTAATCATCCCATATAGAAGAGGCAAGGGATAACTGTTACAACTTTACTTTCAATTACTCTCATTGAATTTGGCTTAGGGAAGAAATTGCATAAATGCTAACCTGGGCATCATGCCACACAGGAGAATAGGGGGCATGGGGAGGAGAGGGGGTATGATGGAGGGGAGGGCAGGATCTGGGGGAGGGACACTGGAAACACACTTCAGTAAAGGAACAGGGACAGGATAGAGAATAGAACAAGGGGGGTAGGGATAGGAAGGAGGGTCATATGATCACTCTCACATTATGCCCACTGTGAAGATGTCCTGTACAATCATACATCCACAGCCTGTATTGAATTGCTTGTCCTTCCAGTGGAGGTGGCTGACAAGGGAGGAATCGAAAGAATCTGGAATTTAAAGCTCTGCAATACCGGCAACTTGGAATTAAGATATACAGGGGCTGGGGTAGGAAGACCCTCCCTGCCCTACCAGAAAGTAAGAAAGCAGATCAGGGGAGGGGCTTTACAGTGGGATTAGTGTTTTAGGGTTGTGGCAGGGGCAAGATGGGGAGAAAATTTGTAATTCAAAAATCTCATGACAAGGAGTGATGTAAACAAGGAATAAATAAATTATATATATATATATATATATACACACATACACACACACATATATATTTAGTAATTTGTTATCATCCTAATATTTCAGGGATCTTACTGAAGGAAAAGAAGTGTTGCTGTGATTTCTGCTAACTAAAAAAATGTTACCACACTCCACTGAAAGTTTTTCCAAATTAAAGACAATGCAGTTTAAATGGCATTGATAGGTAATTCTATCTTATTTATCCTATTTCTGTCATAGCATCTTGCAAAATTAAGACAGTATTTTTTATTTTGTTTTAGATTTTATATTTAAATAACATGACTTCTTAGGCACTAGTTATCAATAATTGAGCCACTACTTATGAAAATAATCTATTCATAAAAAATTATATTATTGATTACAATATAGTCTAAGTACATTATCAATGTCATCAGAAAATGAGAGCATGAGAATTAATCATTTCCCCCATGTATAATAAGAAATCAGTAATTTTTCATTTTCGGTGAGAAAATCCTATGATGCTATCACAATGACTATGAAACTAGTTGTTAAATGGAAACACATTGTTTTAATTATTTATACAATATAAAAAATTGATTTGATAATGATTATGATTGCTGTGATGATGCTGATGATTAACTGAATTAACTACCTCTTCTGATTGGAGTACATAGAGCTGACCAGTACTGGTAAAAGTGGAGTTTTAGCAATGTATTCTTCAAAATATGGCATCCCTGGTCTTTGTTCTGACCTGCTTTGAGTTACTTCTATGACTCTCAGTATGACACTTATTATAGTCGACTGCATTGTGATGTAGAAAAAGGGAACTGCTGCAGCTAGTCAGAAGATTGATCTGTGAGCAGGTATACACGATTATTTTGTTTTGTTGCATAGTCTGCTCTTTTCCCGGAATCACTTTGTTCTTTCTTGTTTTCTATTCCCCATTGTGATGTATAGAGGATGTTTGAAAAAGTTTGTAGTCGGGTGCTTACTTTTTTCCTCTTTTACCACAAAGGAAAGAGAAGAAACCATACCAGTCTGTGATTGTGTGCATGAATGTTGCTGTCTAAATTTAGCTTGTGCACAATTAATAAAACCACACGTCTTCATGGGACTGTAAATCTGGTTTCTTGTTTTTTTTTTAATTTTTATAGGCAAAAACAGGATTCTTCAACACAATATAGAGTATTATTCTGGCTGCGTTGTAATAAATAGCTGAAGAATTCACAGATGGGGGAGGGGGAGGGAAGCATTACTATTGGCTTTGTTGCTTCAATGAATACTAATTACAGAGAATATCCGGGAATATATGAAGCCTCATCAACACCAGAATTTTTTGGTGCCTTCTTTTAAATTTTAATTTATTTTTAGTTTTTAACATTCATTTCCACTTGGTTTTTAGTTGCAATTTTCCCCATCTTTCCCGTAGCCTATCTCAAAACAGAAAACCTACTGAATACCTCTTGCCACAATCAGCTCTCTCTTATATCCTCCCCCATACCTCTTCTAATATTCTGGTAGGGCAAGATATATTTCTATGTCCTTCTGCCTGTATATCTTATTTCCCAGTTGGATGTAAGGAAAAACAACACTTATTTAAACATGCATTATAAAACTTTTATGTCCATATTCTTTCCCCTCTTCCCTACTCACCTGCACCCACTAAGAAGTTAACCACTTTCAATACAGGTTATACATATGTAGGTATGCAAAACATTTCCATACTAGATATATTGTGAAAGACTAACTGTATTTCCCTCCATGCCACCCCACCCCCACATATATATATATATATATATATTCCTGTCAACTATCTTCATGGTGAGAAAAGTCTCATGAGTTACATTTATCTTTTTTCCATGTAGGAATGTAAATAGTTCAACTTTACCAAGTTTCTTATGATTTCTTTTTCCTGTTTCCCTTCTCATGCTTCTCTTACTTCTTGTATTTCAAAGTCAAATTTCCTATTCGGCTCTGGTCTTTCCATCAAGAATGCTTGAAAGTCCTCTATTTTGTTGAATGACTGTAAAGCCAAGCATGAGCATCTTTTCAGAGGTCTGCTGTTGTGAATACCTTCAATGTCTTGATTACATAGTATCAGAAACTTTATTTGTTTAATAACGAGTCAGAGAAAAACATTGACAGAAAATCATAGTAGAGCATTCACAATGTTACAATTTATCTCAGAAAATCAAAATAAAACTTTCACAATGTTAACACTTATCACTAAAATAGCTGTATAGTTTTCACAACAGTGGGCACACAGTTTTGAACAAAGTAGTCATTTAGTCAGCCAATTACTTAGTAACTCAATTATTAAATCAACTCAATCATTCAAACATCCTTAAGGAGGTTTGCCTCCTTAAGGGTCACAAAAAACCGAAAGTCAAAGTACTCCACCCCTGGGTAGTACATTCATTTGGTCAGTCACAGAATCCTAAATCAAATCACAAAGTACAGTCGCAAATAAATTATAGTTCCATCAGTTACTGCTCAACAGAAAATAATATAATTCAGCAGACAGGGCTTCCTACTGTATGACCATTATGCTCATACCTGAAGGGAAGTAGCAACATCTGGGTTTTCCTTTTTGTTGTTGTTTATTTTTATTAATTATATTTATTTATTTTTAGCTCTCAACATTCATTTCCACAAGATTTTGAGTTACAAGTCCCCCCCAGTCTTTCCTCTACCCCCGCCGCAAAATAGCAAGCACACTGAGTACCCCTTCCCCCAATCTGTTTTCTCCTACATCCTCCACCATTTTCCCCCTAACTTTTTTTTACCAGGGAAAGACAGACCTCTACACCACAGTGCCTATACATATTTTTTCCCAGTTGCATGTAAATTTTTTTTAACATTTGTTTTAAAATCTTTGAGTTACAGATTTTTTCTTTTGCTCCACCTCAGCAGCCCCCTCTGGGAAGACAATTGATTTAATATAGGTTGTACAAGTGCAATTACCCAAATCATTTCCATCATTATCATATTGTGAAAGATCAACAATATTTCACTCCCTCCTATCCTGCCCCCCACTTATTCGATTTTCTGCTTTGCCCCTATCCCTTTTCAAAAATATTTGCTCCTAACTACCCTCTCCCCCAATCTGCCCTCCCTTCTATCATACTCCCTCCTATACTCTACACCTCCTATTTTCCTGCGGAGTGAAATACCCAATTGAGTGTGTATGCTATTCTCTCTTTAAGCCAAATTCAATGAGAATAAGATAATGTCATTCCTTTTCACCTTCTTGTTCTTCCCCTTGTGACAGTTTTCTCTTGCCTCTGTTATATGAGATAATTTACTCTAATCTATCTCCTCCTTTCTCCTTTTCCCAATCAATCCTTCTCTCTTCATTTTATCTTTAGGCATCATCCCTTAATATTCAACTCATCCTGTGTCCTCCGTCTATGTATACATGAACATACATATGCCCACATTCACATTTATATTTATATACACATACACCCTCCTATACCTACATATGTATGTATGTATGCATGTATATGTGGGTATATGTGTGTGCATATACATATGAATGTGTGTGTGCACACACAGACACCTATTGCTTTCAACTATCCTCATACTGAGAACAGTTTTATGAGTTTCAAATATTGTTTCTCCACGTTGGAATGTAACTAGTTCAAATCTAATAAGTTCTTTATGATTTCTTTTTCCTGTTTACCTTCTCATGCTTCTCTTGCTTTAAGACACTTTCTTGTATTTAAAAGTCATAATTTCTGCTCAGCTCTGGTTTTTTCATCAAGAATGCTTGAAAATCCTTTATTTTATTGAATGACCATATTTCTCCTTTATCATTATATTCAGTTTTGCTGGGTAGGTGATTCTTGGTTCCTTTGGTTGGAATCCTTGGATTCCTAGGTCCTTTCACCTCTGATATACCAATATTTCAAGCTCTATTATTGCTTATTGTAGAAGCTGCTAGGTCTTGTGTTATTCTGATTGTGTTTCCACAATGTTTAATTTGTTTCTTGCTTGCAGTATTTTTCTCATTGACCTGAGAACTCTGGAATTTGGCTATAATATTGCTAGAAGTTTTCTTTTGAGAAGCTTTTACAAGAGGAGATAGGTGAATTCTTTCCATTTCTGTTTAAGCCTCAGGTTCTACAATTTCAGGGCAATTTTGTTTTGATCCTTGTGAGATGGTATCTATGCTCTTTTTGTTATCATGGCTTTCAGGTAGGCCAGTAATTTTTGAATGATCTTACTTGTATCTATTTTCCAGATCAGTGGTTTTTCCAATGAGATATTCCACATTGCCTTCTTTTTTTTCTTTTTTTGTTTCTGTTTTATCATGTCTTCATTTCTCATAAGGTCATTAGCTTCCAGTTACCCCAATCTTATTTTGAGGGATTATTCTCTTCAGTGAGGTTTAGAAATTCCTCTTTCATATGGCAAATTCAGTTAAGGCATTCTTCTCCTCACTGGTTTTTGGAGCCTCTTTTGCCATTTGAATTAGTCTGTTTTTAAGGTGTTATTTTCTTCATTGTATTTTTGGGTCTCCTTTAGTGTGCTGTTGAATTGCTTATCATGATTTTATTGTATCATTCTCATTTCTCTTCCAAATTTTTCCTTCACTTCTCCTACTTGATTTTCAAAATTCTTCTTGAGCTACTCTATGGCCTGTAATCAAGTCATATTTTTCTTGGATGTTTTTTTTAATGGAATCATGCTCCTTTTTTATTTTGGAGTGTTAAGTGACTTGCTCAAGGTCACACAACTAGTTTTTGTGTTCAGTGCCTGAGGCCAGATTTAAAATCAGGTCTTACTGACTACAGGGCTGGAGCTCTATTCACTGCAACCCCTAGCCACCCTTTCTTGGATGCTTTTGATGCAGGGGTTCTGACTTCACTGACTTCATTGCCCTCCATGTCTTTACCTTTTTTTCTCCTAAAAAAAGGAATCTATGCTTTGATTACATTTCCTGGGCCTGTTTATTTTCCCAGTCAATTATTTGACTTTTGAGGGATTTTCCACAGTAGAACTCTGCTTCCAGATAACTCTCAGATCCTTGTCTTGCTATCCATGCAGTTCCTGATCTACACTGAAACTCAGAGCTTCCAGTCCACCTTAAAACCTTCCCAGTATCCATTCCTGGGAACTCAAGTCTCAACAAAGCCACAAACAGATTCATTCAAAGTAACAATATCACATTCATGCTCTGTCTGTGTTTGGCAGATCCAGATGGCCCTTGGAAGTCTGTGGCAGCTCCCAGGAGAAGATGGTAACTACCCAGCAGAATCTCCAGCTGGTTCCCAGAATCAAAATCATTTTCTCTGCCCTGGGTCTTTCCTCTTTAATCTCCCCAGGAGAATCAACTTCTGGGTCCACAAAGCTTATCCCAACAAGTCCTGAACCTCCCAGTTAGGGTTTTTAACAGAGACTTAAATTGAAACTAGGTGCTAAATACCTCTTAGCTTAGCAATATAAAAGTATCTTCAAATTTCATTATTATTACAATGACCATATTTCCCCCTGAAGCATTATATTCAGTTTTTCTGGGTAGGTGATTCTAGGTTTTAATTCTAGCTCCTTTGACCTCCAGAATATCATATTCCAAGGTCTTCATTCCCTTAATCTAGAAGCTGCTAGATCATGTGTTATCCTGATTGTGTTTCCACAGTATTCAAATGGTTTCTTCCTAGATGCCTTTAATATTTTCTCTTGGACCTGGGAACTCTTTAATTAGGTGATCATATTCCTAGGAGGTTTTTTTTGAGATCTTTTTCAAGAGACATATTTTTTTCAATTAATATTTTGCCCTCTGCCTGTAGAATATCAGGGAAATTTTCCTTGAGAATTTCTTGAAGGATGACTTCTAGGTTCTTTTTTTGATGATGGCTTTCAGGTAGTCCAAAAATTTTTAAATTATCTCTACTGGATCTATTTTCCAGGTCAGTGGTTTTTCCAATGAAATATTTCACATCACGTTTTTTTAATTTCTTTGGATTTGGTTTATAGTATCATGATTTCTCATAAAGCCATTAGCTTCCATTTGCTCCAATTGCATTTTTAAGGAAGTATTCTTGGAGTGAGTTTTTGAAATTTCTTTTCCATCTGGCAAAGTTGGCTTTTTAAGCCATTCTTCTCTTCACTGGCTTTTTGGTCTCTATTGCCGTTTGAATTAGTGTATTTTTTGAGATGTTTTCTTTTGTATTTTTGGGTCTCTTTTAGCAGGCTATTGACTTGCTTTTTGAGATTTACTTGCATCATTCTCATTTCTTTTCCCATTTTTTCCTCCCCTTCTCTCATTTTATTTTCAGAATCCTTCTTCAACTCCTTCATGGCCTGTAACCTATTTATATTTTTCCTGGAAGCTTTTGATGCAGGAGTTTTGCCTCTATTGACCTTTTCTGGTTCTAGATTTTAATCTTTTTTTCTTCTAAAAAAATGACTCTATGATCTGATTGTGCTTCCTCTGCTTCTTCATCGTGTCAGCCAATTATATGACTTTTTAGTTCTTTGTCATGGTGGATCTCTGCTTCCAGAGTGGAGAGCTTTGTTCCAAATTGCTGGGGTTAATGCAAAGATGTCAGAGCTCTGAGGAGGGCAACCTCCCTGCAGCCACCATTTGTTCTGGCACACTGGTCTCATACTCCAGGCCCATCACCCAATACCATGAACCAGATCCAAGCAGATGGAAGCAACATCTGTTACCTTCTGAATTGTTTCTTTGTCCTCCTATGCTGTGATGGCCATGATTTCCAGGAGGCAGCTATGTGGATGCCACAGGTGCAGCTCCTGTACCTCCACTAACTCTTAGACCGGGAGCAAGGACAAGACTATGTTCTACTGTCACCCAGTTCCAATAGAATTCCCCACTGACCTTTCATTTTGGTGTATATGTGTGTGTGTGTGTATGTGTATTAATGGGTTGAGAAGTCTGGAAACTGCCACAGCTACTGGTCACTCACTCTTATGAAGTGAATCTGGCCAGTTTGGGCCACCCTGGGCTCTATGCAGCACACCTGGGACTTTACTTGGCTCCGAGTTTGATTCAATGGAAACTTCCTGTTGGCCTGTCAGGCTGGCTTCAGCAGGGTGTTTGTTTCTCTCTGTTACTTTCTGGGTTCTGTAGCTCTACAGTTTGTTTAGAATCATATTTTACAATTATTAGAGGTGGTAGTGGCTGCAGCTCACAGACTTTTGTGCTGCTACTCTGCCATCTTGGCTCTGCCCCCCCAACACTAGTATTTAAATGTACGTTCCCATACAAAGCCAACATATCCAAAGACTCCTGAAATTTATATAATAAAATGGCAGTCATTATCTAATGAATCATGAGCAAGTACAATGCTCAACTTTATTATCAACACAAGACCCTTACTATAAACTGCAAGAAGGCAAGGATTCACCTTGGCTTCTTTAAATCGTCAAATCACTGCACTGAATGTATTAAGTACTTAAAATCATTTGTTAAATTGAATCCAAATAACCTATCACAATTAAAACTCAACATCATGGTTGTATATCTTATTTGTATTGAAAATCAAATTGCCTCAGTTTTATCATGAAACTTAAAACACAGGATTCTCTATAAAGCATGAGTTCGTGATTTCACACACAAAACAGAAATTTCCTCTTATCTCAACATCTATAGTAATAAGTTGTTCTTACATGAACAGCACTATAACAGGTGATAAAGGAGAAGTAAATGCATTTCAATACAACTACTTATCAAGTACTTGCAGTTTGCTTGACTCTAAGAATACAAAGAAAAGCATGAAGAAAAAAACTGAAGACAATAGTAACTGGAGGTATGGAGACAAATTATATACCTGTGGGAGAAGAAGGTAGACAAGTGATAGGCCATAAAGACATAGACAAGATTGATAGTTTTCAGTAGAGAGGTGAAAAAAAGATAAGAAACATGATATGTTGACAAAATTAATAAAACTTGGTAACTGCTTGTATATGTGGGGAATACGAGGAAAAATAATGGGAACTGTCCACAACTGAGTTGATGAGCCAACAATTCAGTAAGAATTTAATAAGCTTCTGCAGTGATCCAGGTACTCTGGAAAGTTCTTAGGGACAATAAGAGAGGCAAAATGTGTTCCAACCCACAATCAATTCAATGCAGGTTGTGGATATGTGATTATGCAGGATGTATTCATAGTGGACATATTGTGATGGTGATCACCGGTCTCTCCTTCCTATACCTCCCCCTCCCCTTGTTCTGTTCTCTACCCTGTCCCTGTCCCTTTACTGAAGTGTGTGCTTCCAGCATCCCCCCCCGACCCTGCCCTCCCCTCCATCATCCCCCCTCTCGTCACCATGCCACCTACTCTCCTGTGTGGCATGATGCCCAGTTTAGAGTTTATGTCATTTCTTCCCTAAGCGAAATTCAATGAGAGTAATTGAAAGTTAAGTTGTAATAGTTATCCCTTGCCTCTTCTCTATGGGATGATTAACCCCATTTGTCTCTCCCTATCTCCTCTCATTTTAGTTCTCTCCCACCTCAGAATTTTGGCTTTTAAAGTTCCATCCATTCGTATTCAAATGATCCTATAACCTTTATATACACATATAAACACATGCTCTGATATGTATTCACACTCATATATACCCTCCTATATGGACCTATGTGTAAGTATAAATATCTATCTCTCTATCCATCCATCTATCTATCTATCTATCTATCTATCTATCTATCTATCTATCTATCTATCTATCCATCTATCTACGTATCTATCCACCTACATTTGTATTCCTTTCACCTTTCCTCATACTAAGAAGAGTTTTATAAGTTACTATTATCGTTTTTCCATGTTGGCATGTAAATAATTCAAATCTGACAATTTCCTTATGATTTCTTTCCCATGTTTCCTTCTCATGCTTCTTGTGTTTGATTCCAAGCCCTTTCTTCCCTCAGTGTAGAAGCTGCCAGATCCTGGTTTATCCTGATAGTGCTTCCACAGTATTCAAATGGTTTTCTCTTGGAAGCCTGTAATATTTTCTCCTTCAGCTGGGTATTCTGGAACCTGGCAATAACATTTCTAGGAATTTTCTTTTGGGTATATTTTTTTTAATTTTAATCTATTTTCTTGGTTACATCATTCATTTCCACAAGGTTTTGAGTTACAGATTTTCTCCCCTTTTGGTCCCTACCCCCCAGCCCAGAACATTGATCCCACTGTAAGACCCCTCCCACAATCTGTTCCCTTTTATGCCCTCCTCCAATACCTCTCTAGCTTTCTAGCAGGGCAGGGATCTCCTCCCTGCCCCCGTCCCTCTATGTATTATTTCCCAGTTGCATTTGATTGTATAGCTTTAAATAAAAGATCCTTGCAATTCCTCCCCTGTCACCCACTCCCACTGGGAGGAGC
>CM053600.1:59650753-59730105 GCA_028646575.1 Pseudocheirus occidentalis
GCCAGACAATCACCTAGATTCAGGAGCTGAAAGCTTACAGGTTCTCGTCCAATCCTCAGAGATGAACAGTTCCCAGGTTCTTGTCCAGTCCTAAAGGCAATCCCTGGCACACACTGAAGTTCACCGGATTCAGCACACCTCAAACCCTTCAGGACTTCTCTTGCCTGGAACTCAAGGATCAGCCAGGCCACCAACAAACAAAGTCCCATCCTGTTCATATCTTAAGTCAGCTTCACTGAAGAACCAAATCCAAAATCTGTCTTGACTCTATAAAATTATTCCTTATAAACACTGGCCTTCCCCCAAGTCAACAGGGGAGTGTCTCAGCCAATAGCATTCTTCCACGTCAATAGGGGAATTCACACCTTTTCACCAATGGGCAGAGTTCTATACTTAGCCCTAAGTTACTAGGATCTACTTAACCCTAAGTACATTACCATTACCCTGTTATGCTTGTATTTTGTCTGTCTGTTTTGATGTTGTTTTGCCAGACTTGTTTGCTAGTGAAGGACAGTGCTGTTGTTGTAAAGGTCCTGGAAACTTGCTGTTGGTTCAGAATCTCTGAAGGAGAATTTTCATGTTGTATGTCTGCAGAAATCCTGGGAGAGGGTCTTGCTGACCCTGAGTTAAACTGTGACTGTTATGCAGGCAGAGAGTGAATGAATGAGGACACTGGCAATATATATTGTGTCTTTGTTGAGCTTTGTTTCCCTGGGAAGAGAAATTGCTCAGAACTTGCCTTGTGTCAAGATGAAGGGTGTTTCCTTGGGTTTCAAATGCTGTGATGTTATATTAACTTTGTTGTAGCTTAAGAGTAGATGGCTTTTTGTACTCTCCTGCTCCTTTTGTGAAAGTGCTTGGCATTAATGGATGATAATGTAATTCAGTTGTGATCCAGGGGTGGAAAATTTTGACTTTTTTGTTCTCTTTGACTGACCAAATGAACGTACTTTGTCTGTGACTGAAAACTAATCTCCATGTGAGAAGAGAGGCTCTGACTGAGTAAATGAATGTACTGTCCAGGCGTGAAGTAGTACCTAGATTGAACTGAGAACTTACTTGCTAAATGAATTATACTGTATTTTGATTTTCCACTTTTCAGTGAATGTTTTGCATTAAATCTGTCACTGATTAAATAGAGTTTGCTATGTTGGTATTCCATACATTAGAAGTTGCCTTTGCTTGGCATTACAACCCCCTAGGCTGGAGAAAAATATTTTAATTTTGAAAACCTGGGAGGAGTGATTTTGATTCCAGGAGGCAGTGGAGCTATCTCCTGGATCCTATAGCCAATTGAACTACCAGAGGACTAAGGAGGCATAGGTATATTACCTGCATTCTGTCTGTCTCTTTTGATGTTGTTTTACCAGATTAGGCTATTGGTGAAGACAGTGCTGTTGTTGCAGAGGTCCTGGAACCTTGCTATTGTCTCAGAAACCCTGAAGAAGCATTTTCTTGTTGTATGTTTTACAAATCCAGGAAGAGGGTCTTGCTGCTGTTTTCAGAGGTCCTGAGACTGTTCTGCAGGCAGAAAGTGAATTGATGAAGACACGGGCAATGTATGCTGTGGCTTTGTTAAGCTTTGTCTGCCCAAGAACAGAGATTGCTAAAAACTTGCCTCTGGTCAAGACGAAGAAACGATCTCTCCTTGGGTATTGAATGCTATGATGAAATTGTGGTTTACTAGTGAGCTGTGGTTGGAGGATTTGTGTACTTTCTAATGATTGTCTTTAATGACAAATGATACTTAGAAACTGATTGCTAAATAAGTGACTTATTGAGTTAAACTAGTTGCCCCAGGAGTGGAAGACTGACCCTTGTACTCTGAGATCACTGAATAACTGAGTAAGGAGGCAAATCTCTTTAGGGATACCACATTATTGTTCTTTGTTCAAAGGTGTTGTGACTACTTTGTTGAAAACTATGTGGCCATTATAATGATAAGCTGTTGTGAACACTATATTGTGGTTTTTTGTGATAAGTTGTAATATTGTGAATAATGTACCTTGATTTTCTGTGAATGTTTTGCTTTGTTATGGAATAAATAGAGGGTGCACTACACTGTGTAATCAGAATGCAAAAGCTGTTCACAGTTGCATTCTTCTGGAAAGGTGCTCTTGCATGGCATTACAACCTTTCCCAATGAAAAGAGGTTATCAGAAATATTAACCCTCCTCCCGCATCTAATTTTTCTGTACTGATTCTTCCTCTTGCACCTCATTTGTATAAAAACTTGCATTTTCAAGCTGTTCCTATATGGTTTTGTTTTTTAAGTTCATATCATAATTAAGTTTACCCCAATCTTCATTATGAGCTACCCAATTATTAATAAGAAGATTAGACATACATTATATAATTATATGTGTGTATTTGTATGTATATACATGTGTATATGTATATATATAAGTGTATACATACATACATAGAATGTGTGTGGGGGGGTGTTAAATGATCTGTCCTTAGAAAGACCTAATAATCAGTCTTTGGTATGTACCTTACATTTCTCTTGTTTCTTATATGTCAAATATTCTACTGAGTTCAGGATTTTTTTTTTAACAAAGTCAAGAAAATAAGAGAGTCTACCAAATATCCATTTTTTTACCTTTCAGGATAATAATTAACTTTGTTGGGTATGATATTTTTGACCGGAACACACTTCTTTTGCTCTTTGAACTATTATATTCTAAGAGCTGTTGTCCTTTGATATGTCTGCTGCTAGGTCTTGTGTCAGTCTAATTATGACAGGACCATATTTAAATTGTTTAATCTTGATGCTTTGAATATGTATCCTTGAACTTAGGGTTTTGGAATTTGATTATGATATTCCAATGAGTTTTCCTCATAGGATCTCCATTAAGTGATAATTGATAATAATTTTCTTTTCTATTTCTAATTCGCAACCTAGTTTTAATATTTCAAGACAGTTTACTTTAATTATTTCTTGCACTATTTTATCAAGCTTATTTTTTATCATAATTTTCAGTTAGTCCAATTATACTTATATTTTCTCTTCATAATCTATTATCCATATATTGTTTTTCTTGTGTTTCACTCTGTCTTCTATTTTTCATTATTTACATTTTGTTTAGTTATTTCTAGATCTCTCTAATTTCTCAGACTTCACTTTGCCCAATTCCAATTTTCAAGGTGTCATTTCCGTCTTTGTTAAGATTCTGGATCTTTTTTTGTAATTGGTTGACTTTCTTTTCACCGCCTTCTTGTTTTTCTTGGGTTATTCATATTCATATTCTTATTTATTTATTTATTTGTTTGTTCATTCATTCATTTATCTATTTGTTTATTTATTTATTCATTTGTTTGTTGGCTTATTTATTCCTTCATTCCTTCATTTATTTATTCATTACTCTATCTCTTTTATTCAAATTCCAAAGTCTTTTATAAGATCTTCTATGAATTTTTTTTGGCATTTGATATTATCATTTGACTGTTTCTTTACTTCAGTATCCACCTTCGCAGATGAACCCTGATCATCTCTATCTCTGGAGGATAGAGGATAGTGCCTTCTCCAGTTCTTCAGTTCTTCCCTCTAGACTGGAGCTAAAGTCAAACCTCTAAACTTTTGTAAGTGCCCACGGTCAGAGACGTTCTACCCCACTACTTTTGCATTCACCTGACATGTGCTGGTTCCTTCATGTCCCCAGTACATTTTTCAGCAGAGTTGGGTCGGGTGATCCTGGTAAACAAGGTTCCCTAGATCTTTGTGTGCTCAAATGCCATCTCCCCTCACTATTCCTGGGGTAAAAATTCCTGCTGAAACAGTCTCTCAAACCAACTAACACCAAACCTTGCCCCTCGTTGTTAAAATGGAACCTATCCTAGTATTTTTTCATCAGATCTTCACAAATTTTCCCAGGAAGATCCATGGTGTGCACCTTCTCTTATTTATCTTTATGCTCACTTGTTTGCCCTACAATTACCTTATTTTAACTCTTGTGGGGGAAAATCTTGAGCACGGGGAATTTTCTGACCTATTCTGCCAACTTTCCCTCTATTCCAATTTTTAAGGAATTCTTTTCTTTTCCTTAGTAAGTATATTTTCACATTAGTCATGTTGTATAAAAAATTATAATAAATGTAAAAACATAGGAGAAAGAAAAAAAATGAAACAACAACATAAAAGAAAATAGTCTGCTTTGTTCTTCATTGTGACTCCATATTTCTTTCTCTGGATGTGGCTACCATTTTCCGTCACTTGTGCTTTAGAACTGTTTTAAGGCCTTGAGTTGCTGAGAAGGTATAAATCTACCAAAATCAGTCCTCACATACTGTGACTGTTACTGTGTACAATGCTCTCCTGGGTGCTGCTCTTTTTCACTCAGCATCATTCACATAAGTCTTTCTAGGTTTTTCTGAAGTCCACCTGTTCATCATTTCTTATAGTAAAATAGTATTAATATATCATTTAGAGACAGAAGAAAAATAATATCAAAATTCATCTGGAGAATTAAAAGGTTCAGAATATTTAGGGAGTTAATTAAATGAAATGCTAAGGAAGGTGGCCTAGGCATATCAGATCTTAAAATGTATTGTAAGGCAGAAATCATCAAAACAATTTGGTACTGGTTAAGAATTTGTAGGGTAGATCAGGTTGGGTACACAAGACACAATAGTCAATGATTATACCACTACCAATCAATACCATTAATATATCACAACTTGTTTAGCTATTCCCCAATCTAAGGGTATCCCCTAGATTTCCAATTTTGGCAACCACAAAAAGAATTGTTTTAAATATTTTTTGTAAACATAGATCCTTTTCCCATTTTTGTGTTCACTTTAGGATATAGCCCTAGAAGTGGTATCTAGTGGGTCAAAGAATATACACATTTTTATGACCTTTTGGGCAGAGTTCCAAATTGCTCTCCTGAATGGTTGGGTAAATTCACACCTCCACCAACAATACATCAGTGTCCAAATTTTAGACATCTTCTCCAATACTGATCATTTTCTTGTTTTGTGCTGTTAGCCAACCTGACTGATGATTTGTAGTATGTAAGAGTTGTTTTGATTTTTATTTCTCTGATCAATAGTGATTTAGAAAATGCTTTCATATAACTATGGACACTTTTCATTTCTTTTTCTGATAACTGCCTATTGCTATTCTTTGACCACTTTTCAATTGGGAAACGACTTGCATTCTTGAAGATTTAACTCTGTTCTCTGTATATTTAAAAAGCAGTCCTTTAAAAGACACAGTAGTTGTAAAAAATCAACAACAACAACAACATTTTTCTGCTTCTCCCCAAATCTTAGTTGTATTGGCTTTGTTTGTGTGAAAACTACTAAAGTTAATTCAAATAGTCAAAATCATTCATTTTGCATCTTATAATGTTCTCTGTCTCTTGTTTGGTCATAAATTCATCCATTCCCCATAATATGATAATTAACTATTTATTGTTCTCCTAAATTGCTCACACTATCAGTCTTTTTTACCTAGGTCATGAGCCCATTTAGACTTTATTCTTGTATATGGTGTCAAATGTTGGTCTCTGTCCAGTTTCTGCCATGTGTTGTTTTCCAGTTTTCCCAGCACTTTTGTCAAACCATGAGTCCTTATCCCAAAGGTTGTGGTATTTGCATTTATCAAAAACTTGATTGGTATAATCATTGACTACTGTGTGTTGTGTACCTAACCTGATCTACCCTGCGAATTCTTAACCAGTACCAAATTATTTTGATGATTTCTGCCTTACGATACATTTTAAGATCTGATATGCCTAGGCCACCTTCCTTAGCATTTCATTTAATTAACTCCCTAAGTATTCTGAATCTTTTAATTCTCCAGATGAATTTTGATATTATTTTTTTTCTGTCTCTAAAATCTATTTTTGGTTGTTTGGTATGGCACTGAATAAGTAAGTTAATTTAAAGAGAATTGTCATTTTTATTATATTAGTGCAGCCTATCCCATGAACAACTTATTTTTTCCAGTTATTTAGATATGACTTTATTTGTGTGAAAAATGTTTTGTAACTGTATTCATATAGACCCTGTATTAGTTTCAGCTTGTACGCTCCCAAATGTTTTTGTTGTTTCAAGAACTTTTTATTTATTTGTTCTTTTTTAATTATCTATGATACTGTAATACAGCAGTTCTCAACCTGGAGGTTGTGACCCATTTAGGGATTGAACAACCCTTTCACAGGGGTTACTGTTGTCACAGGGGTCAACTAAGACCACCAGAAAACATATATTTCTGATGTTCTCAGGAACATCAGGACTCTGCTCCTCTAGCCATCTCCAGGAGGGTCCACCCCCATGCAGCTACACCCATATATGAGTCTAAAAGGGTTGCAGTGTTAGGAAGGTTGAGAACCACTGCTCTAATATATCATATTCCCCAAAAAGAACAATAACTTACCATTATAATTCCTTCAATTTCTTTTTCTTCTCTTTTTGCTAAAGCTAACATTTCTAGTACCTTACTGAATAACAGTGGTAATAATGGACATGATTGTTTCACCCTCAATCTCATTGGAGATGCATCTATTTTATCTCCATGACATTATTGATGGTTTTAAGCAGATGCTTCTTATAATTTTAAAAAAAAAGTTCCGTTTTTTCCCTTGCTCTTCATTGTTTCAATAGAAGTGGGCATTGTATTTTGTTAAGATTTTTGTGCATCTGTTGAGATAATCATGTGGTTTCTGTTAGTTATGTTATTGATGTGATCAATTATGCTCATAGTCTTCCTAATATTGAACAAGCCCTGTATTCCTGGTATAAACCTTACCTGATCCAAGTATTATTTTCATGTTAAGTTGATGTAATATTTTTGTTTATAATTCACTTAAATTTTTTATCCATATTCATTAGGAAAATTGGTGTATAGTTTTCTTTCTCTGTTTTTGCTGTTCCTGGTTTGGTATCAAGACTGTATTTATATCAAAAAATAATTTTGTAGGACATGTTATTTACAAATTTTGGCAAACAATATTGGAACAAACTGTTCTTTAATTATTTGATTGAATTAACTTGTAATGTCATCTGGCCATGGAATATTTTTAATAGGCAGCTCATTGATAGCTTGTTCAATTTTGTGTTCTGTGATGGATTTAAGTATTTTACTTTCTCTTCTGTTGATTTGGACAATCTATATTTTTGTAAATGTTCATCCATTTTCCTAAGATTGTTAAATTTATGGGCACACAATTGGCCAAAAAAATTCCTAATAATTATTTTAATTTCTTCTTCATTGGATGTAATTTCAACTTTTTTCTTGCTTTTTGGAGGGCAATTGGGGTTAATGACTTGCCCAAGGTCACACAGCTAGTTTTTGTGTTAAGTGTCTGAGGCTGGATTTGAACTCAGGTCCTCCTGACTCCAGGGCCTGTGCTCTCCTCACTGTGCCACCTAGCCACCCCTAATTTCAACTTTTTAAAAATAATTTTATTGAACTGGTATTTTGGCTTTCTTCTTTTTTATAAGATCTATCAAAAGATTGTCAATTTTTTCATAAATTTTTTCATGAAACTCTAAATTTTATTTATTATATTCTTTTCTTAGTTTCATTTTTATTAATCTCTCCTTTTGTTTTCAGTATTTCTAATATGGTATTTAATTGGGTATTTTCATTATTTTTCTAGTTGCATGCCCAATTCATTGATTTCCTCTTCCTCTATTTTATTAATACAAGCATTCAAAGTTGTACACCTTCGCTCGAGAACTGCTTTTACTGGCATCCCCAAAATTTTGATGTTGTCTCATTATTTTCATTCTCTTGAATAAAGTTAGTTACTGTTTGTATTATTTGTTGTTTGACTTACTCATTGTTTAGGATTAGATTATTCATTTTCCAATTAAGTTTTAGTCCACCTTTCCATGGCCCTTTATTATATATATTTTTTATTGCATCATGATCTGAAAAAATGATTCATTTAACATTTCTACCTTTCTGCACTGAATTGTGAGTTTTTTGTACTCTAATACATGGTCAATTTTTGTGTGTTTTCCATGCATTACTGAGAAAGCATATTTCCTTTCTGAATTTTCTCCAGACATCTATCATATCTACCTTTTGAAAATTCTATTCACCTTAATTTGTTTCTTGTATATTTTAAGGTTAAATTTATCAAGTATGAGAGGGGGACATTGATGTCCTCAAATAATATAGTTTTGCTGTCTATTTCTTCCTGTAATTCCTTACATTCTTCTCTAAAAATCTAGATGCTATGCTACTTGGTGCATACATGTTTAGTAATGACGTTGCTTCATTGTCTATGATGGATTTTAGCAGGATATGGTTCTGTTATCTCCTTTATTTAGATCCATTTTGCTTTTGCTTTGTTTGAGATTAGAATTGCAAAACTGGCTATTTTGTTTTTTTCTGTTGAAGCATAACATATTCTACTATGGTCTTTTACCTTTACCCAGTATGTATGCCCCCTTTTCAAATGTGTTTATTGTAAACAACATATTGCAGGATTATGGTTTTTAATCCTTTCTGCTACCTGCCTCTGTTTCATAGGAGAACTCATCCCATTAATATTCACAGTTTTTATTACTACCTGTGTCTTTCTCTCTGTTCTGTCCCCTAAATCCTCCCCCCATTATGACTTTATTTCTCCCTTTCTATTTCCTTCCTCAAAAATGTTTTGCTTTTGACCAGACTCTCTCATTCTTACTTCCCTTCTTTCAGTCTCCCTACCTTTTCTTTCCTGTTTCCCCTCCTGTAGCCTGAAGGGCAAGTTGCACTTTGATATTTAACTGACCATGCTATTCCCTCTTTGAACAAAATCTCATGTTAGTAAGACTTAATGTTCATCTCCCTCCCTTCTTTCCCTCTCCTATAACATGTTATTGTGCCTCTTCATGTGATGTAATTCTTGTTTTTTTGTGTCTCCCTTCCTCTTCCCCCATTATAATCCCTTTGCACTCTTTAATTGGATTTTTAATCATCACATCAGCTAATTTATAGCTACACCCTCTATTTAGGCATATTCTTTTTAAATGTCATTAATAATATACAATTCTCATGATTAACTAGTATCATCCTCCAGTATAGGAATGTAAACAGTTTGCTGTTATAGAATAACAAAAGGTTTTTTTTTTCTTTTTTTCCCCTCTTTACTTTTGTATGACTCCCTTAAGTCTTGTATTTGAAGGCTATTATTTTTTTTTCATTGAGCTCTGGTCTTTTCATTAGGAAGGTGTTGAACTCCCTTATTTCTTGTAATGTTCTTCTCATTGCCTGAAAGGTTGTTCTCAATTTTGCTGGATAGCTGATCCTCAGTTGTAGTCCAAACTCCTTTACTTTATAAAATATCACATTCCAATTACTTTGATCTTTTTTATGTAGAAGCTTCAAGGTTCTGTGTTATCCTGACTGTAGTTCCACAACATTTGAATTGCTTCTTTCTGATTTCTTGCAATATTTTTCCTTGACCTGATAATACTGGAATTTGGTTCCAATATCGCTTGATGTTCTCAATTTGGAATCTCTTTCAGGCGGTGACTGGTGGATTCTTTAGATGATCATTTTACCCTCTGGTTCTAGCACCTCAGGCCAGTTTTCCTTGATGATTTCTTGGAAAATACTGTCCAGGCTCCTTTTAAAAATTATGTATTTCCAATAGACAAATAATTCTTAGATTATCTCTCCTGGATCTCTTTTCCAGTTCAGTTGCATTTCCAATGACATCTTTCATATTTTCTTCTATTTTTTATTTGTTAGATTTTGTTTGATTGATTCTTAATGCCTCATAGACTCAACAACTTCTACTTACTGAATTCTACTTTTTAATTAATTTTCTTCAGTTAGCCTTGTGCCTCCTTTGCATTTGGTTGATTTTACCTTTTAAGGAGCTACTTTCTCCAGTGCAACTTTGTACCTCCTTATCAATTTGATCCATTGGACTTTTTTATGGAGTTGTTCCCTTCATTGAATTTTTTCCATTTTAAAAATTTTATTTTTAAAATAATCATTCAATTTTTCTCCTGTGTAATAAGGTTTTAAAAATCCTTCTGGAGCTCCTCAAAGAGTGGGGTTTTTTTTGGCTTGAGATCAGTTCATGCTCTGTTTTGAGGTTTCAGATGTTTCTATAGTTTTAATTCTCTCCTCTTCTGAATTTGGATTTTGAACTTCAGGGGGTTTGTGCAGATGTTTTCATTTCTTCCCAGTTGGTATGATCAAAGACTTGGTAGTTATACTTTTCCTGCCCCGTGTTATAGTCTGTGAGTGCCCATAAGCACTTTTTGCCTTTAAACTGTGAGTAGGATCCCTTCCCTCTCCACATAGCAAGCTCTGCCTTTCTGGAAACCCTCCTCATGCAAGGACCACCGCCCAGGACTGAAACCCAGATCAAAGTACTGGCAAAGGATGAGAATCCTGCCTGAGCACCAGTGAAGGTATTCCTGCAAACTGCCTCTAATTAGCTGCTTGATCCCCTCACTGTATAGGGTTCAAGAGGTCTGGAAATAGTAGCTGCTGCTGGGGTCAGACCACACTCTTCTTTCACACAGGTCTGACAGAACTTTCCTTCTGACCTTCTAAATTGCCTTAGGCATTTGTGGAATCACCACCAAAACTGCCAGTGATTCAGTCTCCTGAAGCCTTTTTCAGGTTTGCTTGGTATGGGGGTGTACCTGTCTGGGGTTGTGAGTTTTGTCCTGCACTGTGCTAATCTCTCAGACTGGTGCAACAAAGCATTCCTATTGATCTTCCACATTGTCTGGGACTAGAAGTTTTTTTTCAGTCTCTCATTTTTGTTCTTCTACAGCTGTAGAATTTGTTTAGAGTTGAATTTTACAGGAATTTGTAGGGATTTGGAGGAGAGCTCAAGAAAATGCCTATTTTACCCCACCATCTTGGTTCTGCCCCCCAACATCGGTATTACTTGTTTCTGCATTTCTTGAATATACTCCCTTTTCTTCTCACTGTTGCCCCTTTAGCTTAAGCCCTTATCGCCTGTAATCTGGACTATTGAAATTCCCTGATGGTAGATCAGACTGTTTCACGTCTCAATTCATTCAAATCTAGCCTTCATTCAGCCAACAAACTGATTGTCTTAAAACCCAAGTTCACACTCATATCATCTGCCTACTCAATAAACTAGCGATTCCTTATGACCAGCAGAACCTAAAACAAAGTCCTTTTTTATCCAAAGGATTTCATAACCTAACTCTCTATCTTTCCGTTTTTCTTATATGTTACTCCCCACCATGTACTGTTTGAGCCATTGGCAATGATCTCTCGCCTCTTGGCAAGGATGGAACAAAGCACTCTATCTTTTGAATCCTGGAATTTTTCTGTCTTTCCTTTTTGCCTAGAACAGAGGTTCTCAACTTTCCTAATGCTGCTACCCTTTAATATTCATATGTGGGTGTTTCTGCATGTGGGCAGACTCGCCTGGAGACAAATAGAGGAACAGAGTCTTGTTACCTAATACCATTGGAAAAATGTGTTTTCTGATGGTCTTAGGCAATCCCTGTGACCCCTGTGAAAGCATCATTCAACCCCCAAAGGGTCATGATACACAGTTTGAGAAATGCTGGCCTAGAATGATCTCACTCTTCATTGGATCTATCTCTATCTTTTCACTTTATAATCTTTTTTACCTGATAAGTCTGAGCTACCTTCTGCCATTCTTAATATGGATTTTTTTAACGCCATAAACCTCTCAATTCCTCTGAACATATAATCATGAATCAAGCATTTGCTTGATGACTCCTTGTCAACATTTGGTTGACAAAGTTAACACGGGCGTCATACATGAGAGAGTCTTTTGAATCCACTTTGTTTTTAACTTTTCATAGACTCTGTCTGAACATAACCTATTTCGGGGTCCTTGTATGCAATCTCATAGCTGCATATATCTATTTTCAGCTGTTTCCATTGCTATGTGAATTATGATCTTTTGCTTTATTCATAAAATATTTCTGAAATATTTTAAATTGTCTATATATGCTTTATAAAGATTTTTCAATCCTTTTCCTTTTTTTAATAAGGAAGAGTTATTTAATCTTTCAAAATATGACTTGGGATGATCAATTATGTATTTCATTAATATTGTCATCTATTTTATTACACCATAAATATATGCAGACTAGTGCATATGAGTGTTATTTTCTCTAAGTATTCATCATTTTCACATATTATACACAGATTCAGCTTTCTTCTTGAAAAATGTATGTTCCTTATGTCTTTTGTAAAGAAAACCAAGGTTTTTGCACAAATTACCTTTATTTACTAATTCAACCTGAGCCCTGGATTCAAGCTCAAAAATTTCAATCTTTGTTTTATTTTGACATATAGTGAAAATTTTGTACTTATCAAGTGCAAATAACCATTTGATGTTTTTTTAATTTTCCAGGAATTGAAATAACTATGGAAATGTCTTAATGTCTTTTTAAGTGTAACAATGTAACTTTCTGTAATCCATGCACATTGAACAACCAATAAGATATTTTTGTCTGATTATTTCTTTGACTGGGAAGACATTGTTAATTCTGCTCAGAAATGGCTATATTTTTAAGCTTGGGAGAATTGTAATGGAATTAAACCATCTGTTTAAGAAATTACTTTTTGTAATGATTGTTCTTGACATTATGTTGATGGCATATATTAAACAGATGATCATTTTTCATTTGAATGTCAAACACTCACTCATTCTCAGTATGATTTTATCTACTTTATGCATTTGCAGCACATGTCTAAACCACAATTGGTGGTACTGATTTGAAAGTTGTGCTGTAATTGATAAAGTGCTGAATGCAATAGAAATTTTGAGAGACCTGTTAATAATCACTGAGTCAATAATTTACCTGATTTTTACATTCCTGGGAAATTTTTTTCCTCAACTGATGGATTTTTTTTCTTTGTCATGTGTGTGTGTGTGTGTGTGTGTGTGTGCACAAATGTATCTATCTTCATGTATATATAATTTGTATATATATAAGCATATATGTATATGTGTGTGTTTTCTTGAGAAATAAATACTGGAATATGTTTGTATAATATATATTATAACTTAATTGGCCTGTATTAGGAATGGCCAAAGGTACTTTTGCGTTTAGTCATAAAGATATACTGGCTTCTCTTAACAAACTGGGGATAAGAGTTGTACTAAGGTAGGAAGCTTTTAGAGCTTCGCTAATCATGCACTTATTACCATGGGGGAGGAGGGAGGTCAATAATTTTTTTGTTTCAAAGAAAAGCTAGAGTTTCAGTAATGATCATCGATTTGATGCCTTTTTGGTTCCTTATATTAAGAGTGCTTGCCTTTTTGATTCCTTATATTAAGAGTGCTCTAGCTTTCCCTTTCTTGTTTCATCTAATTCATCTTTGATGATTTTGTACCCAAATCGAGATTAAGAAAGTGTTTGCATCTTCATTTAGGTATTTTCTCTTCTCTATTTTCTTCATTTGTCAAGCTTCTTTATTATAGCTGATATCAAACATTCATTTTTTCAAATGGCTTTGACTTCTCATATCTCTTTAACTCTTTTGTTTTCATACTCAATTATCAATAGGTGTTTCATATTTTTCCGCCATTTTATTTTCTAGCTCTCATTCCATTTATTTCTCAGACAATATGATGTCAAAGAATTCTCTTTTTCATCCTAACTAGATATGACTTATGTTCCAGTGTCTTTTCGGAAATTTTTCAATGACTATCTCAAATTGCTTCTAACAATAAGATATGTTGCACTACACCTTAGTAGTAAACTTCCTTTCTATTGTCCATACCGTGAAAATAATTACAATATAACTTTTTGCTGAGGTAGCTACTTGGTGCAATTGCTAGAGCTAGAGCACTGGGTCTGGAGTAAGATAGGTGCAAAAAGACATCTAGCCTTAGTCACTTATGAGATATATGACTATGGACAAGTCATTTAACCGCTGTTTAGCTCAATTTTCCTATCAGTAAAATGAAGATAATATCCACTAATTAGACTAATTATACATGTCAGTAAACTCAAAAAAGACTTTAAAGTTAAATTTTAAATTTTAAAAATCCAATGTTTGCCTCTCTTCTTTTCAAACCTTGTTAGATTTCACCATTGTTTTAAAATATGTTTCATTTCTAGGTAGTGTTGATGGATTTTCTCCTTATATTAAGAATAGATTTTCTTTGCTTTTACCTAAAACAGCTGTTGGCACTTGAAAATGAAATAATACTTCAAATCCCTAGGGTTACTTTTGGGGAAAATTTGCCACAGAGGCAATGTCATACAGTGCATACAGAATTGTCCTAAAAACCAAGAATATTTTATTTCAAGTCCTGATCCTGATATAGCCTAAATATGTGACCCTGTTCAAGTAATTTAATAGTTTAGTACTGTAGTCCATTCTCTAAGACTCGAGGTTGCAGGAAAAGTTCTGAGTTCTAATGGGAGATGAAGGTTTCTTCCCTGGGAGTTCCCTATAGCAATGAAACCACAGATTCAGTTCCTATCCAATCAATTTTCACTTATTTCAGCTGACTTGGATTTAAGAATGAAATTATTTCTCAAAATTGACTGGAATTTATCTGTAGTTTGCTGCTGTATAAATTGGAACAGAGGATTCTATTGTCAAAAGGACATTTTGTTTATAGTCTAAAACTGACACAATCTTTTTCCCATTTTATGATGTAGATCAAACTCCCCCCCAAATAAAACATTCATATTTCTAGTCCACTTCATTTATACATATAGTGTTTGTATTTTAATAATCCACTTTATACACAAAGTGGGAAACCCTCCTTACTTAATCATTCAATCAATTCACAATAATAATCAATCTTCCACTCCTGTGGCAATTATAGATTAACTTAATCAGTCACTTATCTAGCAATCATTCACTAAATACAATCATTAGAAAATTACACAAATTCTCCACCCCTTGGTGTATAGGACACTTCAATTTCATCAGGCATTCTATAACCAAGGAGAGGCCTTTTCTTCACCTTGACTTGGGGTGGTCTCTCAGATTCTCTGGATCCCCTTCTGCGGTCCCAGATCCTACATAAATCCACCAAACAGTCACCTGGATTGAGAGGCAGAGAGCTCCCAGGTGCTTTTCCAGTCTTCTGGGCAGTACCTGATACAAAATGAAGTTCACAGAGTCCAGCACATGACAAAACCTTCACCACTTTTGGTACCAGGAACTCAAGGATCACCCAAGCCACAAACAAACAAAGGCTTCTCATGATCATGCTCCTTCAGTCCTCCAGCAGTTTGGCCAATGTAAAGCCAATCAAAAGTAGATTCCCAAAAGAATGCTACTGTGAACAGCTTTTAAGATTCAGATTACACAGCAGTAGTGAACACTCTGTTTATTCCATTACAAATCAAGATTCAGTACAATGTTGACTGTATCAACAATTCACAATATTATATACAATATTTAGGACAAGGGAAGTCTCAATATTGTATCTTATTACAGAAACTAACAAGGAACAAAAGAAAAATCACCTGGTTTCCCTGAGAGGGAAACTAGCTTAAAGATTCAATCAATTCACCTGATTTCCTTAAGGGGGCAACTTAACTCTTAACTTAACTCTCAAAGTTTCTGCTTCACTCTAAAAGATTCTGACCCAGAAGGAATCTCAGCCTTCCAGGAAGCAGCAATTTCAACCTTCACCAGATTCTGGTCTCAAGAAAAACTCCAAATCAATTCTCAGTCAGCTTCCAGATTCTGGCAGAGAAACTCCCTGTCTCTCTTTCTCTGTCTCTCTGTCTCTGTCTCTCTGTCTCTGTCTCTCTGTCTCTCTGTCTCTGTCTCTCTCTCTGTCTCTGTCTCTCTCTGTCTCTCTGTCTCTCCATCTCTCCATCTCTCCATCTCTCTGTCTCTCTCTCTGTCTCTCTCTCTGTCTCTCTCTCTGTCTCTCTCTCTGTCTCTCTGTCTCTCTGTCTCTGTCTCTGTCTCTCTCTGTCTCTCTCTCTGTCTCTCTCTCTCTCCCTCTCCCTCTGTGTATGTGAGTGTGTGTATGTGTGTGTCTTTCTTTCTCTTTCTCTCTCTTCCTCTGCTACCTCTAGTCTCCACGATGCTTCCTCGACTAGGAGCCAGCCAAGAGGAAAGTTCTTGATTCTCATTCACCATCTATGGAACCCTTCTTATACACACACACACACACACAGACACACACACACACACACACACACACACACACACATTGGCTTCTTGTCTGAGCCAACCCCCTCCTTCCATGTCAGCAACAGGAGACAGAGTTCACACCCTCTGTGTCTTCTTCACAGGAGAAAGCGTTCCCACCTTCTGTTTCTTTCACACAGGAGACAGTTAATACCCAATCCTCTTTCATAGAAGTACTTAGCCCTTAGTTACTAAGGACCAAGAACATCCTAAATCAATTACCATTGCAATTGCCATGTCACCTTCTTATATAGTATGACTTTGGCATTCAGGCAGCTATTATTGATGTTTTTGTTATATGTTTGTTATCCTCATTTTAATCAAATTTACATAGAAACAGTCAAAGGATATGAATAATTCAGTTAGAGTTTATGTTTAAGGTTCAGCAGACAATTATGCAAGTGAATACAATGACATTATTGTAATAGAAATAATATTAGAAGACAAACTAATCCTCTTTAGACTTATTGAAATAATATTTTGAATAACTTTGACATCACACAGGATCATGGAAATGGTGTATATCTTGCTATACTCCCACATAATTTTAATTTCTTTGATTTTTTTAAATTATTGAAAGCTTTTCAATCTGTCATTTTAGGATGATGTGTTTCCTTCATAATTACATATTTTAAAACATTATTTTTCAACTTTCATGAATAAATGTTACATTTTGGGGAAAAAAAACAATGCTGTCAGTAATAATACTCCATTTCCAGCACTCTTTATTGGTTGAACTTTTGAGGATATTTTCATCATCTTCATGAACTCATATTTTAGAAAAGAGGTTGGACATAAATTGTTTCAGGACAAGCAGCTATCTTGCTATTCAGTGGTTTTTCTGGACTGCCTCAAGGAGAAGATAGCTTTTTTAGTTAAATTAAAGTATTAAGATGCCAGGTATGTCTTTCTAGGTGCACTAAAAAGCATATTCAGTGTAATGTCAATAGGAGACAGAACATCAGTGATATTCTATTGCCTCCTCTGCTGAAAAACTGCCAGGCTTACAATGAACCATTAAGAACTACTCTTTAAATCTGGTCACCTAATCTGTTCTCAGACCATAGAATTACATTGTCATCTAATCCACATATCTTCATCTTGTCATTAGGAATATGAGATATTTCATGAAAACATTTATTGCCACCAAAGAAAGCGAAATTGGAAGTATTATAACAGATTAATTACCCTGTCATGAAATAAAACACAAATAGTCTGGTAGTTCTTGTTCTCAGTTAATTTACATTTGTTCTTTGTTATCACTATTTCCCTTCACATATGTTCACTGACAATTACTGATCTGTTCTAGAGAATCTCCATGAGTAACGTTCATCATTTTCTAGTTAAAAGACCCCAATTATTTTTTCCAATTTATTTATTTATTTTTAGTTTTCAAAATGCATTTCCACAAGGTTTTGAGTTACAGATATTCTCTCTGCCTTCCTCCAAGACCCCACCCCCACGCAGCTGGCATACTGAATATCAATTTCCCCAGTATGAATATCACTTTCTCTTATGTACTCCCCCATTACCCCCACCCCATATTTCTTGTAAGTGAAGATAGATTTCTATATTCTGTGTCTATACATCTTATTTCCCATTTGCATGTTGAAAAAAAACTCTCAAATCTAATTTTGAAAAAATTATTCTCAGTGAGCTTTTAAAATTCTTATTCCATCTGGCCAATTTGACTTTTTAAGGCATTCTTCTCCTCATTGGCTTTTTGTGCCTCTTTTACCATTTGAATTATTCTATTTTTTAAGGTGTTATTTTCTTCAGTCAGGTTGTTGACTCACTTTTCTTGATTTTCTTGCTTCATTCTCATTTCTGTTTCCAATTTTTCCTCTACTTCTCTTACTTGGTTTTCAAAATCCTTCTTCAGCTTCTCAATGGCTTTTAACTAGTTAATATTTTTATTGGGAGCTTTTGATGCAAGAGTTCTGACTTCATTGTTTTCCTCCCATTCCATGCTTTGATCCTTTTTGCTCCCAAAACAAGAATCAATAGTAGGATGGCCTTTCCTCTACATGCTCATTTTCAAATCAATCATTTGACTTTTGAACTCTTTGCCATAGTAGAATTCTGCTTTCAAAATGGAGAGAACTTCATCCCAAATTGCTGGAACAATTAGGAGTCTCCCCTCTCTGAAGTCCCCATAGGCTCTGGCACCTGGCCACATATCCCCTGACTTACACCCATGACCGTCATCCAAATCTAAGTATATTAAAGCAAGAGTGATTACCCTCTGAATAGTTGCTTGGTCCCCCTAGCATCTGCTGGTTAGTATGTGCTGAGGCAAGCATGTGGGGCAGCCTCTGCACCTCTACAGCTTCTTGCCCCAGGGCAGGGATGGGAAGCAATCTTCAATCTACCCCTGTTCCTATAGAGTTTCACACTAACCTTTCACTTTCTCTTTGGTGTTTATGAGTTGAGAAGTTTGGAAACCACCACAGCTGCTGTGCTTCACTCTTCTGAAGTCTGCTCATGCTGAAGATAGTTGGGCTACCCTGGGGCCAAAACCGCTCACACAGAACTGGGCTTGGCTCCCAGCTCAGTGGAACAGTCCCTTTCTGCCAGCCTGCCAGGCTGCCTTCAGTGGGAGACTGGTTTTTCTTTCTGTCACTTTCTGGGTTCTGTAGCTCTATAATTTGTTGAGAGTCATTTTTTATATGTATTAGAAGAGGTGGAAATGAGAGCTTCACAGAAGTCCTGTGTCTACTCAGCCATCTTGGATCTGTTCAAGACTCCAATTATTGATGGGAAAAGGATATACATGTATAAAAAAAATATTTATAGCAGCTCATTTTTAGTGGCCAAGAACTGGAAATTGAGGGGAGGTTCATTATTTGTAGAATGGTTTAGGATGTTTTAGTATATGAATGTAATGGAATACTATTGTGCTATTAGAAATGATGAACAGGTGGACTTCAGAAAAACCTGGAAAGACTTATATGAACTGATTCTGCATGGGGGGGCAGAACCAGGAGAACATTGTGAACAGTAACAGCAAGTATGGAAGGAATGAATTTGATGAACTTAACCCTTCTCAGCAATGCAAGGACCTAAAACAATTCTAAAGGATACACAATGGAAAATGCTGGACACATGCAGAGAAAGAACCATGGAGTCAGAATGCAGAACTAAGTAGACTATTTTCGTTTTTGTTTTGTTTTGTTTTACTTTTTTATGATTTTCCCCAAGTGTTAAAATTCTTCTGTGCAACAAAACTAATGTGAATATGCATTTAAATGAATATATGTATAAAGTCCGTATCAGATTCCAAGCCACCTTTGGGACAGAGGGAAAGAAAATTTAAAACTTTTGCAAGAGAATGTTGACAATTTAAATAATTAATTTCAAAATAGCTCTACTTTTTTTCTTAGTCTTTCTCACTTTCTCTCCATTTCAGATTGTTCACAAGTATTCTTAACATATCTCATCATATGTCTACTATTTTCCATGATCTTTTTATTAATTTAATTGAATTTTTGTTTATCAGGTATGTGTTTTATCTCCCTCTCTTTTCTCCACTGGGGGAAAAGAATTAAAAGCAAAATTCTTATGATAAATATGTAAAGTCAAGCAAAGTAAATCCTTACATAAGAAATGAGGAGAAAGGAATATGTGTTCATCTTGCAACTATTATCTGTGAGTTACTGTTAAGCACTTTTCTTTACAAGTCTTATCTTAGTTAAACCTCACAAGAAGACTGTGGAATTGGTGCTTTTATTATTGCTATTTCAAAGTTCAAGAAACTGAGGAAATGTACGTTAAATGAATTGCGTAGGTTCATATAGCTAGGAAGTGTCTAAGATCGTATTTGAACTCAAGTATTCCTAACTACAGACCTGCAATTTATCTACTGTGCCATGAAAAGAAGTATACATCTTTTAACATATTGAGTGTATTGCGTTTTTGTCAGGAGTTTGTGAGAATGCTTCAGTTGTCCTCTGTAATAGTAATTGATTACTAAAGAAACATTTTTTTGCATTCTAGGATCACTATGCCCATATTCAGTATAATGTCAATAAAAGATTGAACATGAGAAAAGCTACATACTATATCCTGTTTCCTCCACTACTGAAGAACTACCAGGTCACAATGAACTAGTAACAAGTAATCTTTAAATCTGATCATTCAATTAGTTCTCAAAAAGCAGAGCTATATCATCTGGTCCACATGTCTCCATCTTCTCATTTCTTTAAAATATAGTTCCCCTTTTGGTGTTATTGTGGTTACATAAATTGGTCTCCTGTGTCTCTTGACTTCTCTCTGTGTCATGTCTTGCAGTATTTCCTTATTTCCATCATTTCTCATAGGATAATACCATTTCATTATATTCATATATCACAATTTTTCAACCATTCCCTAAAGTGATGGACATTTTTTTAACTTCCCTACAGAACTCTAGTATGCTTTGTAATATAGTTTTAAGTCTCATAATGCTATGTCCTTTTATTTCTCACTTTAAAAAAATTCTCTTTAAGATTATTGACCTTTTGTTTCCCTTCAGGTGAATTTTGTTACTATATTCCTAGTTATATAAAGAAATCCATTTGTTATTTGATTGGTATGGCACTGAATTTGTAAATTAATTTTGCTAGTATTGTTATTTTTATCAGTTCACGCAATTACAAGTAATTAACATTTCACAAGTTATTTAGAATCTATACACCTAAAGAAGAGTATTGCTAAATTTCACTGGAGCTTAAAACTTTATATTTAATCCATCTTTATTTTCCTTCTGATTTCAGTGGATTAGCAAAATGGCTATGGCTACCATAGAAATGTTGATATAAATATGTGTACAGTGACTATATCTTCCACCTATATTTTTATCCTTGAGAACCTGTATTACAAAGATAGGTATCTTGAAATTCCATTTTTACTGTCTGAATTTCACTCAAATATACTTTTTATATAACATAACAGTCAACTCAACTTCCATTTTCTGTGGCATTTTGACCTACTGTAACCCATTGCTTGTTACAGTCTTCAGTCAAAACTAGAGACTGGTAGAGACATTTCCACCTTTCACCTCATAATAAATCTTGCTGTTAACAAGCCTGACCTTTTCCCATGCACACTGCATTCTAGTTCTAAGGGTTATTTCCTTTCTGTTTGGTCTTCTATTTCACCTTCATCTCTTTTTCCACTGGAAATAGTTTAGACCATTAATCATTAATTATATATAGAAATAATAGTGAATTGACACGTCTAAATGTATTATTCCTTTTCTGCACCACTTACATATTAATTCAATTAAATATAAATATGTTTTTAAAATATCAGATTTAGGAAGAATATAGGTTGATTTTTCTCTCTTTCATTCATAAGTTCTGGAAAATCTGTATTATATTATGCTATGACTATCTGAGTAATGCTGATAAGTATACCAGAAACAATACCATATAAGATATTTATTGATATGACCCATATATCAGATCTCTCATCTTGATCAGACTTATTGACAGTGGTCAGAAATGCATATCAGGATCTATATTATTACTTTTATAGGTCATGATGGAATAGTGATTAAATGCTTTTCTGAAGAACATAGAAAAGGAAATCTAGATTTTTGAAACCGCAACCACAGCAATAAAAGGCAGATATTTATCCCTGTATAATTTCCCTTTATATATATATATATATATATTGAACTTTGATGTCAAAAACTTTAGTTTTATTGAATTGCATTCAGAGACTTGTGACAAATGGATAGTCCTAGTGTAATTCATTGAGTACAGAGAATTAGGGTTAAGAAACATTTATGAAACACTTCAAAGACAGAAAACATGTTCTACTTGCTGAAAGTTGTTGTCTTTAATTTATTGGTCAGTTCTATAGTATACACTTTGATACATAATATTTATTTCCCATATATTACATGCAGATGTTTAAATTTGTTTTTTGATTAAAATTAGAATAAAAATCACTTTCTTTCACATAATCTAAAAATAAGGGAGGCACACTTTTACATAGTCCGGTTGGGATTCGGGAACATTGAATTTAAGTCCTGCCTTTAATGTATTCTGCTTGCATGAACTTTGGTAAGACATTTAAAATCTCAGTGACTCAGATATTATTCTAATACTGTAAGATGCAAAAGAGCTCCCAACTTTCTCTTATACCAGTATTCACAGGGAGAATTACCTATACCAATGTAATAAATGTTATAATTTATTATTTTATATAATTAATAATTTATAATTATTCAGCCTATATATTTTTCCTATTAAGTATATATGGCAGTGTGGTTGCTATACCATTGAAATACAGGTAAATTGTCTATCCATACCATTTTGAAACTTGAATAGATCTTTTAATGTGTCATGCATTAATTAAATTATCTTCTTTGTGATTTTGTATTATGTAATTCCTATTGAAGTACTCAGATAATGTATTCAATTCTCTCTAAATATTGAAAGATTAATACTTATGTAATTATAGAACCTTCAATCCAAAAGGGACTTCTGAGATCATATAATATAAATCTTTAATATTATAGTTTTTAAAAACAATAAGGTAGAAAGGAGCAATGAATTGATTTGTAGTCACACACCTAGATGTAATGGTAATGGAATTTGGAGATGCCCCTATATTGGCTTGGTTTTTGGGTTGAGTGTAAAAACCTACAGTTTGTGAATCCCACTTGTGGGTTGGATTTGTTGCCATGAAGAGAGAGGGCTGAACTGGGAGGAGCCATGAATTGGAAGAGAGGCCAAAGCCAAGAGAAGGCCAGAAGGACATTTGGAGAGCAGTATCCAGCATCCTGGAGCCTGAGTTGCTGAGAGAAAGTCTGCTGAGAGCTGCCCAGGATTTTGAGAACTGCCACCTAGAGCTGTTAAGAACTGAGGAGGCATGACTGTGATGCCTGCATTTTATCTATCTGTTCTGATGTTGTTTTGCCAGATTCACCTGCTGGTGAAGGAAGTGCTGCTGTTGTAGAGGTCCTGGAATATTGCTGTTGGTTCAGAAGCCCTGAAGGAGGATTTTCTTGTGGTATGTTTACAGAAATCCTGGAAGAGGGCTTTGCTGATATTTTCACAGGTTCTGGAACTGTTATTTAGTCAGAGAGTAACTTGATGAGGACACTGGCTATGGCTTTGTTGAGCCTTGTCTCCCCAGGAACTGAAATTGGTGAGGGCTTGCCTCAAGTCAAGATGAAAGAAGAGCCTTTCTTTGGGTTTTCAGTACTGAGCTGATATATTAAACTTGTTATAGCTTAAGGTTTGATGGGCTTTTCTTCTCTCCTGCCCCTTTTGAGAAAGTACTTGGTTTTAATGGATGGTATTGTAATTCAGTAGCATCCAAAGTTGGGAAACCTTTGGCCTTTTTGGTGCTCTGTAACTGACTAAATGAATGTACTTCATTTTTTATTGGAAACTATTCTCCATTTGAGAAGACACTAAAGGAATGTACTGCTCTGTAGTGGGCTACTTTGCCTACTGATCCAGGGGTGGGATACCTGGACCTTGGTACTTTGCAATTGAATTGAGAACTTATTTCCTAAATTAAAAAGTTATACACTGTTTTGACTTTCTGTGTTCTGTGAATGTTTTGTTGCATAAATGGGGCTTGCTATGCTGGTAATCTGAACCTTGGAAGTTGCCTTTGCTTGACATTATGCTAGCAAAATAAGATAGATTTTTATTTCATTGGACTTTTCTCTATTTCACACTGCATCAAATTAATGCCATTTTTAATTTTTTTAATCAAAATTATATTAAAATGTTATGACTAGTAAGCCATATTTTTCTTTATAATCACAGGATTTAACAGTTAATAGAACAAATATTGATCCTTGCCCCAAATTGGAATCATATTCTGACAACTTCAAATGATTTTTTAAACAAAATCTCCAGAAATTCATCATCATTTTTCAGTTGTGTTCTATCTCCCTCCTGATAGTCAGAGCTCACCATTGCTATACTCCAAATTCTCAAAGAGAAAATGGTCCCTATATATAATGGTACCTGTGTGTATATGTGTATGTTTGTGTTAAAATAGGTAATAGTAATAGTACATCTAATTTTGGAGTTTCTGTTGAAAGTTGGTGACCAAAGGGTCCAGGTTATGTAAAACAGTTCTAATTTCAACAATAAAGTTTACTTTGAGTGTAACTTTGCAAAACATATATGTTTTCCTATACGATGTGCACTGTTTGGGGTTGAAAATATGGTCCTTCTATTTAAAGGGACCTATTTTTCACTCAGTCTCAAAGAATCCTGAAAATGTATAGCCTTACTCTTCTCCTTCAAAGAAGGAAATATTTAAATATCTTTATATTTT
Source organism: Pseudocheirus occidentalis (assembly GCA_028646575.1). Taxonomy (NCBI): domain Eukaryota; kingdom Metazoa; phylum Chordata; class Mammalia; order Diprotodontia; family Pseudocheiridae; genus Pseudocheirus; species Pseudocheirus occidentalis. The sequence continues at coordinate 59,675,142 of CM053600.1, forward strand.
TCATTTTAATTTAAAATTTGCTGTCATTTTGTCTTCACAACCTTTCTCTATACCCTCACATTCATTCTGGTTGTTTGCATTCAGTAAAACAAGGAAATTGTTTTACATACTTATTTTAAAGGGAGAAAAGATAGAGGGAAAGAAGGAAAAAAGGAAGAAAGGAAAGAAGAAAGGAAGGAAGGAAGGAAGGAAGGAAGGAAGGAAGGAAGTATTAAATTGAATTTTAGTAGGTACAAACATTGTGCCAAGCTCTGAAGGTGTTAATATGAAATCAGAATAAATATGGATTGCTCCTTAATGACTCTGGGGCAAGCTGGAAGAAGAATCATTGATGGTAGGTAGGAGAGTACTGGGGCTCTTCGGCTCATTAACCTGGATTTTTTCCCAAAGGGAGTGGGAAATTAAAATTCCTAGAGAAGAGATAGAAAATTTTGTATAAGACATTTAAAATTGTATGATTAAGAGGCATCTCCAGCTGAATGTGCCCAAAATTAAACTCTTCATTTCCCCCGAAAGCCTCCCCTATCGGAAACATCTATTTTTTTAAATTAATCAATGTATTTTGTTTTCCCAATTATATGTAAAGTCATTTTTTTGGCCTTCATTTCTACAAAATTCATGGGTTCCATATTTTTCTCTGTACCACCTATCCCTCTCCCCTTTCTAAATTGGTAAGTGATTTGATATAGGTTATATATGTGCAATATTGTAAAACGTATTTTCATATTAGTCACAGTTGGACAAGAAGCAAACTAAAAAGAAAAAGAAAACATGAAAAAGTGAATATAGTATGCTTTGATCTAGGTTCAAAGCCCACCAGTTATTTCTCTGGATCTAGACAACATTTTCTATTACAAGTCCATTGTATTTGTCCTGCATCATTGTATTGCTCAAAAGAGCTAAATCATTCATAGTTGATTATTGTACAATGTCTTTGTTATTGTGCACAATATTTTCTTGGTTCTACTCATTTAGCTTTGCATCAGTACATATAAGTCTTTACAGATTTTGTTTTGTTTTTCCCTTTTTATTGCACAATAATAATCCATTGCATTCATTTGTCATATCTCATTCAGGCATTTCCCAATTAATGACATTATTACTGGATCACAGGATATACATAGTTTGGTTGCCCTTTGGGCATAGTTCTGAATTGCTCTCCAGAATGGTTAAGTCAGATCACAACTCCACTAACAATGGAGTTTCCCCACATCTTCTCTAACATTTTTCATATTCCTGTTTTTCTATTATTAACTAATTTGATCTACCCATACTAGATTTTAAAAGTATTATAAAGCAGAAGTCATCAAAACTACTTGGTACTGGCTAAGGAATAGAGTAGTGGATAAATGGAATAGATTGGGCACATGAGACTCAGCAGTCAATGACTATATTAATCTACCATTTGATAAACCCAAAGATCTGAGGTTTTGGAATAAGAATTCATGTTTTGACAAAAACTGCTGGGAAGACTTGAAAATGGTATGGCAGAAACTAAGAATAGACCAATATCTTGCACCTTATACCAAAATCAAGTCTAAATGGGTACACAATCTGGGTATAAAGTCTGATGTTGTAAGCAATCTGGGAGAGCAAGGAGTAGTTTACTTGTCAGATTTATGGAGAAAGGCACATTTTATGACCAAACATGGGTTAGAGAGCATTACAAACTGCAAAATGGATAATTTTGATAACATAAAATTGAAAAGTTTTGGTACAAATAAAGGCAGTGTAACCAAGATTAAGAGGAAAGTGGAAAATTAGGAAAGAAATTTTAAAAACAGTGTCTCTGATAATGGCCTCATTGCTAAAATATACAGATAACTGAGTCAAATCTATAAGAATACAAGTCATTCCCCAACTGAGAGATGGTCAATGGTATGAACATGCACTTTTCAGAAGAAGAAATAAATGATATCTATAAACATATGTTATATTAAACAATTGTATTTGTGTATGATGTGAGATATAGTATGTGTATGATCAGAGATGGTTTAATTTCCATTTTTCTAATCAAATGTGATTTAGAGCACTTTTTGAGGGGGGAAAGGCAATTGGGGTTAAATGACTTTCCTATGTTCACACAGCTAGACAAGTGTCGAGTGTCTGAGGGCAGGTTTGAACTCAGGTGCTTCTGATTTCAGGGTCAGTGCTCTATTCACTGTGTGAGCTAGCTTCCATTAGAGCACTTCTTTAGATAGTTATAGATGGCTTTGATTTCTTCATCTGTCAACTTTCTGCTCATACTTTTTTGATATTTATCAAGTGGAAAATGACTTGTATTCTTATAAATTTGACTCAGTTCTCTATATACTTGAGAAATGAAGCCTTTATCAGAGACACTTATAAAAATATTTCCCATCATTCTGCTTTTCTTCTAGTCGTGGTTTTTAACTTAATAGTCACAAAACTTTTTAACTTAATATAATCACAATGATCTATCTCATATTTTTAATGCTCTCTGCCTCTTGCTTAGTCACAAATTCTTCCCTTCTCCATAGATCTGACTGGCAGACTATACTTTGCTCTTCTAAGAAGCATATGGTAACATCCTTTGTGTTGAAATCATATACCAATTTTGACTTTATATTTTATATGGTATAAAATGTTGGTCTATATCTAGTTTGTGCCATGTTGTTTTTCTTTCATTTTCCTAGCAGCCTTTATTTTTTTCAAAAAGTGTTTTCTTATTCTTAAGCTGGGGTGCAAACTTCTATTTCTGTTAAAATTACCACCATGCTTTCTGTCTTCCAGTTTCATAATCTTGGTATTTTTCACAACCTTACTCTTCTTATACCAATATCTAATAAGTTGTCAAACATGATAATTTCCTTTTCCTTTTTCTTTTTTTTTTTGTATTTTTTGGAGGGGCAGTTGAGGTTAAGTGACTTGCCCAAAGTCACACGGCTAGTAAGTGTTAAATGTCTGAGGCGGGAATTGAATTCAGGTTCTCCTGACTCCAGGACCAGTGCTCTATTCATTGTGCCACCTAGCCATGCAAAACATAATAATTTCTATCTTCATAACATTTCATATGTCAAGATATCTTCTGCTACCTAATTTCAGACTCTTGACATTATTTTTAAAGATTATTTGAATAATCCCTCTTCCTAAAGACTATAATCACTCCAATCCATTCTACTCATTGTTGCCAAAGTAATTTACCCTAAGTACATTTATCACTATGTGAAATTTCCCTCCCCCATCAATTTCCTCAACCTTTATTACCTCTACAAGAACAAATTTCACTTCTCTCAGTAAATTGACCAGCCCATCACATAGGTGAGAGTTCATTGAGTAATAAATCTCCATCAATGAGTTACATATCTCATGAACTAACCTTTTGAATCAAGGATTATATTCTTAATATCTAGTTTATATTTAATTTATGTAAAATACGTAAAATATAAACTTTATTAACACAATGTAATTCCAAGATATTTCCCCAGACTAATTTGAAATTACTTTTTCTGCACTCTGTGATCCACTCAAATGGATCTTCTTTCTGCTTCTCACACAAAACAATGTGTTTCTCTATGCTGTCTCTCTGCCTTTGCAATAGTAATTCCAAATGTTAGGAATATTCTCTATGCTACTTTCTTTCTTTTTTAATTTATTTGATGAATATTTTATTTTTAAATTTAATTGATTTACTTTTAGTTTTCAATATTTACCTCCATAAGTTTTAACTTTTCCCCCTTCCTCTTCTCTCCCTCCCCAAGACAACCTGCAATCTGATATAAGCTTAACACATGCATTCCAATTAAACATATTTTCACATTAGTCATGTGTTTTTCTTGTTTTTTTAAAAAAATTTCAACAAATACTAAAACTTAAATGCACATTAAAAAAAGAAAAAGAAACATTATAAACTTAAATATAAAATAAGAAAATATGCTGGTGCATAACTTCTTTTCCTAATTCTCCTAAATCCTCTTCTTCTTTACTTCTACATGGTAGCTTACCCTTTTATTACTTAACCTACCCCAGCTCCCACAATTCCTTATCCTTTTAGTCTCCTGAATCTAAACACCCTTCTACATCCCCCTTTTAACTTATTCCCTCACCTTTTGTCCTCTACCTATTCCCTCCTTTATCCTCTCCCCCATCTCTATCCCCTTAAAATTTTACTTCTTCCTAAATTTAGAAAACTTTTATACTCCTTTACATGTGTATGTATTTTCCCTTCTTCAATCCATTCTCGTTGAAATTAGGTTTCCAGAATTAATGCCCCCATCTAATTCTTCTGTATTGATTCTTCCTCTTGTACCTTAGTTTTATAAGATGATTACACTTTTAGCTGTTCTTAAACAGTTTTACTTTGTAAAGTCATAATCACATCTACCTAAATCTTTCTTATTAAGCAACCTAATTACTAATAACAATCATAGACACAGTTCTGATATTTTCCATACATAAAAGGTAAACATTCTATTATTATTTAGTCTCTTGTAAGTGTCATTGGTTATCATTACTTATATTCCTCTTGGCTCTTGTATTCAAAACTTGTAAACAAAACTTCTACTGAGTACAGATTACTTTTGTTCGTTCTTAAGTTTATTTATTTATTTTTTACAAAGTCCTCAACGTCAGACAGTTGATCAAATGTCCATATTTTTCCCACTCAGCCTAATACTTAGCTTTTCTAGGTACCCCATTTTGGGCTGGAAGCCTATTACTTTATTTCTCCAATATATAGTGTTCTAACACTTGCAATCTTTTCATGTCTCCAACACCAGGTTTTATGTGGTTCTAATTGTGGTACCATCATACATAATTTCCCCCCCTGGTAGTCACAGTATTTTATCTTTGATATGAAGTTTCATACTTTAACTATTACATTCCTTTGAGTTTTTCTCATAGACTATCTTCAGTGTGCTGACTGGTGACTGTTATTTTTTTCTATTTCTCCTTTCCTCCCTTGTTCCAATTCTTCAGGACACTTTTCTTATTTATTTCCTGTATTATTGTAGCAGGAGTATCTCTTTATCAGAACTTACAGGTAATCCAATTATCATTTCATTTTCTTTTCTTGATCTGTTTTTTAGATCTGTTGTTTTTCTTATGAGACATGGTCCGCATTTTCTAATGTTTTTCATTATATCTGTACATATGTGTATGTATATATGTGTGTGTGTGTGTTTATATGCATGTATGTATACACACGTATAAAAATGTCAGGCTAACCCCATTTCATTTTCACAGGGTTATTAGTGTGATAGATCAAGTAGGGATTAGAAATTTGGAAAGGAAGCAAGATATATACAACAAAGGACTCATTTTCTCTTCTCCTATAAATTAACTTTTTCCTAATTTCACCATTCTAGTTGCTCAGGTTTGCAAGTCGCAAACTTGGAATCATCGTCATTTTTTGTTTCTTCTTAAACTCTCATAGTCTTGTCAGCTTTCATTCTTATGGAATCCTAATAAAGCTTCCCCCAGCCCAAATATTCTAATTTCTTTGTATACCTGACCCTAGTGAACAGCAGGCCCACTGCACCTACCTAGTCTTCCCTCCCCCATGTCCTAACTTCTTCATATATGCTTCACTACTCAATGGAACAAAAGGTGTGTCCCTGAACTCTTAGTTCACACAGAAACAGTAGTGTGTCCATGTGATGGGAACCTAGCTACTTCCTCTACCTGGTCACGGTCCACCAGACCAATTCCCACAGAAACAGGTGTGTTCTTGTATTCAATCACCATCACATCATCCATCTAGCCCGAGACGGGACCACAATAACTATCTGTCTTAACCAGGCAGGACCACAATAGCTAGCAGTTGGAGGGCAGCATGTCCAGAATGTTTAACCACCAACCATAGATGAGACGCCTTCTCCCTTATCTAATCCCTTAACAAACTCCTCCTTCCTCTTTAATATTAATGATATTCCTCTCTTCTATGTAAATTTCTGTTACGTAATTGCATCTTTACTCTATAAAAATCCATCTTGCTTTTTCTCTAAAGTTGCTGGTTCCTGTTGGAACTTATCCCACTTCATGAGAGGCATCAATCTCAATAAATGCGTATACTTGGTTTAGAGGGGGTCTGACTTTGAATTCTTTGAGATGGTCCACCACAACACATCATGAAACCACAGCAGTTTTAGGGTGGGCAGAGACCTCAGCCCAACAGTTTTTAGTCACCGTAAAGCCCAGTTATCTATGTAATAAGCAGCTGGACCTCTCCTCTCAAAACCCCAAGTCCTTGCACTCACACCACTGGAGCCTGGAGTTTCTGCTCCAAGATCCCTGAAACCAGAAAAACCCTATCAGGAAGCTTGTGGGTTCCTCAGGGACACTCCCCCTTATTCACCAAAAAACCCTCCCCAATACTCCTGGACCTTTAATTAAGCTGCTATACTCTACAGCTTCCTAGCACTACCTGGTCCTTAGTCTCTCCCACACAAAGAGCAGTGCCCTCTTTCTCCTTCCTTCCCAAATTGACCACCCCCACAAACAGGTTCTGCAACTGTGTGTAGATGAAAAAAGGGCAGGAGAAAACAAAGTTAGAAGTCTACAAGCCTCTGCACTTGATAAGCCCAATCTTCTATCAATAATTTTTATATGTGATTTGGAAATGCAATTAATGTAATCTTACTGTTATTGTTGTATTCCTACATTGTAGGAAAATTCTTTTATATTGTAAAGCCTGAGTGACCATTGTGAGACAGAAATAGTGTTAGCAAAGCAAGCTTTAATCTGAATTTAGTTGCAACTAAAAGACAGTGGAAATTTTCATTTAAAACCATGTATGTTATTTTATTAAGTCCTGCTAATCCTGTCTTAAAGCTAAAATAAGTTGGTTCTCACTTGTGAAAATTATAAAATTGTGAACTAAGTTATTTGGGATTATTGTTATAACATTAAAACCTTAAATTGATCCCATGACATCTCTGAGGGTAGACAGCATAGATACTCCCTACTGTTTTCCCTTAGAAAGAGGTCCAAGGTCACCTCCAATGTGACCTTGTGGGCTATAGAGGATGACCAGAGGCTACATGTGCCAGCTACCATATACTGGGATCCTAAAAATAAAATATGGGAACCTTGAAATACATCCTGGGAAGGAAAGAAAAATCAGTATTGAAAACATGTTATTTTCTATGTAGAAAGTAATTGGTTTTTATGAGTCCAAAAGAAGGGTGGACAGGCAGATCAGCTCCTTCTTTGGGGTCCCTATTGATTTTTCCTTATTTGTAATCTTGCAAGATCCCTAGAAACCACCTTATGGGAAAGGTCATCAGCCCCAAGGGGGAATGAAGGGATAAAAAGGTTGTTTGGGTTATGGAGTTCCTAAACAATGAACTTGTCTTACTGAGAAATAAAATCTCTTATGCATGTAAGTTTTGGTAAACTTTTATTGCTTATTGCAACTCTATAAAAATAAAAGCAGCTCTATCTATCCCTAAGCTGTGATTGGTGAGACTTGCCATTTGAGATAAAAGCCATTGGGATCACAATTAGTTTTATTTTGAGTTTGAATTTAAATGTAGTTATTTGACAGAAATACCACAATGTACTCAGAGGGAATTCTGCTACAGGTGAAGTTTTGCTTTTGGGAAAAGTTGAGAGGACAATTTTAGTCTGAATTTAAAATGGGACCCTCCTGACTCAGTTTCCCCATTGTCTTCCTTTGAAAAGGAGTATTTGTCAGCTGGCTACTACTGAGTCTGTCTATGAGATGGATTTAAATTGACTCTTATATGAATTCAAACAGAGCTAAAGATGTTTATCCTGTCACATCTGTCATGTCCCTGCCTTTATGACAAATTTCTTTGATTAGAGCAAGTGGTCAATAAAAGACATAAATACAATGCAGGCATATAAAATTTTGCTGTTTTCAATCTGAATGTGTAGTCACTCCATATTAAGACAACTGGGTAAATTAGTACACAGGCTTGTCATCTGCCTGCCTGCATAGGCAAGTGAAATGTTAAATCCCTGGAGTAGAACATTTTTTTGAATGGCATGGGAACAATTAGACAAAGGAAAAAGAAGTTTGTGGAATAAAAGTACAAACACAAAGTTAATCAATATCCCACATACTAAGGCCAGGATACATCTGAGCTACTAAAGTGTTTGTTAGATCTGAGCTATTCAGCCTAAAATTATATATTTTTATTTACAGCCTAAATAATTTAGTAAAAAGGTACTTGGCCTAGTCAGCTAACTGTTACTAGATATATCGATCTTTCTCCTGTCTTGGGCCCTACACATTCAACTTGCCTGTCACATTTGTGTCTCTCAGATTACAGACCAATTCAATTACAGTTGGTGGCGAAGAGTGGATGCCAGTGTATACTCAACCATCATCCCCTGGATGTGGTCTATGCTCAGTTCCAGTCAACTTCCTCTGAGGGACCCATTGAGACAGAAACAGATCTATTCCTCTTTTCAGCCTGAAGAAGCTACCAAAGCTGAGACCTTCATCTCTTCTCCCAAATTAATTGGGGTCTCAGCTCTTTGAGGGGGGAATGATAGAATCCTAATAAAGCTGCCCCCAGTCCCAATATTCTAACTTCATTATAGAGCTGGCCCTACTGAACAGCAGGCCCACTGCATCTACCTAGCCTTCCCTGCCGCCCTCAGTGTCCTAACTTCTTTGTATACACTTGTCTGCTCACTGGAACAAGGTGTGTTCCTGAACTCTTAGTTCACACAGAAACAGTAGTGTGTCCATGTAATGGGAAACTAGCTACAGCCTCTACCTGGTCATGGTCCCCCAAGACCCATTCCCACAGAAAGAGGTATGTTCTTGTATTCAATTACAGTTACATCATCCATCTAGCACAAGACAGGACTATAATATCTAACTATCTGTCTTAACCAGGCAGGACCACAAAAGCTAGCAGTTGGAGGGTAGCATGTCCAGAATGTTTAACCACCAACCATAGATGGGACCCCTCCCCCTTTATCTAATCCCTTAACAAACTCCTTCTTCCTCTTTAATATTAATGATATTCCTCTATTCTATGTAAATTTCTGTTACGTAATTGCATCTTTACTCTATAAAAATCCATCTTGCTTTTTCTCTAAAGTTGCTGGTTCCTGTTGGAACTTAGCCCACTTCATGAGAGGCATCAATCTCAATAAATACGAATACTTGGTTTAGAGGGGGTCTCTGACTCTGAATTCTTTGAGATGGTTCCACCACAACACATCATGAAACCACAACACTTTTAGCATGGGTGGAGATCCCACCTCAACAGTTTTTGGTGTCCTTGGCTTTAAACCACAACAGCTTCACAGACCTTTAGACCTACCTACTTTTCTTCATTTATTCACTACTCTAATTTACCCTTGCCACCAGTTACCAACATGATTTTACCAACAAGCCTTCAAATTTATAATCTTCTCTCAAACGTCTCTTTTCTCCAATCTACCCTCTATACTAAGATGCCATATTGCCATTTCAAAAATATGACTTCACTACTCAAAGAACTCTAATGAGAGCCTATTGTCATTAGGATTAAATAAAACTCTTCTGTTTGGTACTTTGAATTCCTTCAGAATATGACTCTAGATTGTTATTACAGAATTATTGCATATCTTTTCCTTTCATGATTTCTAGAAAAATCTTATGTTTTTTTAAAGTATTATTATTATTAGAATATGGATCACAACATCTCTTCTGTTTGTCTTTGAGAAGGTCAACTCCCATGTCCCTCCTAATTTCTACCTTTTAATATAATAATCTTCTTTCCAGATTAAATTGAAGTCCTACCTTCTGTAGGAAATCTCTCCTAAAAGCACCCACCTTCCACTTAGTGTCTCCCTGCCATTTTTCATTGTCTTTACTTTCTGTTTAGGGACTTACCCAGATTGCTGAATGGAGGCACCCTACATTTTACATTTTTCTATAATACTAGCCTTCTTTGATTGACTATATAGTAGGAGCTGACTTCATTTAAAAAACCAGCCAGACCAAGGTAGTAGTTATCTTTCCCACTCAGTTTTTTCCTATGCATTCAAAAGATGAACATGAAAGTTTACCCATCACAATGGTAACATGAACCAAACAGGGTGAGGGGATACCTTCCTCCTCTCTTTTACACCTTAGGGTCTGAGAAATGGGACTAGGGATATCTGTCTTATTTTTTTTTCTACTCAATTTTATATGTCAGGAGTGATCCTTACCAGATGAACAGTTCATGCCAAAATAACCCCAGAGCCAAGGTTTCACTTGAAATGCTGTAGCCAGCCTTCCCAGAAGGAAAGCCCCAAGAAATTAATGTACCTGGGTCTTGGAATTGGGATTGTATTTCATAGGAAGTGGGTTAAGCTATGGACCTAATTCCTTTCTTTTTTATGTAGATAGATTGATTGAGGAAGGAGAGGATTAAGTTCCATGTGTCAGGGAGTAAAATTGTATATTTGTTATTATACCTTTTAGTGTACATTTCCATTTATAAAAATTAATCTAATAGTATTTAAATGCAACTGTGGTGAAAGGGACTATAGCTATACTTGGACCACCATCTGCAGAGTGGCATGTTGCCTCCAGGGCTTTAAATTATAAAGGGGCAGTAATCAGTATTACATTGTCTATATTTCATATTTACTTAGTTGTGTCAACATGGACCACTCTTAGAATGAAAACATCTTGAAGACAGACTTTATTTTTGTTAATATGTAGAATGCCTACCATAATGATTGACAGGACGTAGATGCTTAATAATAGCTTGCTAAATAACTTGATTCAAAGATAATATTCCATGTACTCATATGCACATATGTAAATGTAAAATATATACATGTACATGTACATTATGTATGGATTCTGAACACATGCATGTGTCTGTGTGTGTTTATGTGTATGAATGTTATATATGTATGATCCCCCCTTAATCATATATATTCCTCTAAGAAAGGTTGAATCTAAAAGAAAGTTAGTCTTTATTTCATGATGTAAATACTGATTAACTAAAGAAGGGTAAAAAAACCGCCAACAACCTGATGACAAATTTTGATGTTGAATTGAGAGATGAGAAGAAGACTTTGATACCCTTCATAACACTAAATAGCATTGTCACTGGAAAACATGTTTCTCCAAATATTTTCTCCAATGATTTTGATAACCATTCTTTTTTATACCTGATCACAACTTTGTTGTTTTCACTATCTGTTCTTCCAAATTCGAAAAAATATCTAATCCCTTTACAATTAATGCTACTTTTACAATATGATACAATATCTATTCATCTTTCTTAGGTTCAACAATAGATAGTTAAAATTACTTTTAAACACCACAAAACTATCAAGCTCCAACCATAATCAAGTTAAAAGTCAAATGGGAGCTGCTGGGAAGAGATATGAGAAGACAATTCCTCTCACTCATTTCAGTGGCTCAAGTTATTGGGAGAGGAAGGGAATGAAAGTCAGATTTTTTAAAAATATATTAATTAGTTTTACTGATGTTTTCCTTCCTTTTAAAATTTTCTTTACAAAATAATCTTTGTTATATGAGATAGGTCTTTAGTTGGTGCAGAGAAGGGAGACAGTGGAAAATTTAGAGTGTAAAAACAGATTCAATAACATTTTTATTTTTAAGAAAGAAACTGCCATTTAGGTTGGAAATTTGATTGACTCAAGAGATTAAAGACTTTGATTGGTGACCATTTCCTAGTTTCTTAAAGTTTAAAAAATTGAGGTGGTTAGGTGGCACAGTGAATAGAACACCAGCCCTGGAGTCAGGAGGACCCAAGTTCAAATCTGGCCTCAGATATTTGATACACACACACACACACACACACACACACACTTATGCACACACACAACCTTGGGCAATTCACTTTGCCTCAATTCCCCTGCCTTTCCCCTCCAAAACAAAGAAATAAAAGTTTAAAAAATACAAATATTTCCTTATTGACTCTGAAGCTTGGCTAGAAAATCCTATTGCATAAATCAGATGCAAGAGAACTTTGCTTCAAGAATCAACTCATGATCCCTTTGATTTACATATGTATTGAATATCATTTCTTTTCTCTGAAAAAATAAAATCCCTGCTTTTTACTATTGAATGGTCTAAAATATGTTTCATTCCAATGGTTAGATTTTAACAGCAATGATACTGAATCAGGCCTAGCTTAGAACATTGTTTTTTACCTGTCATTTTTCTTTTCTATAATCCATATAATCTAGATACATTTTTCCACCAAAATAATTTTATTTCCACTTTTAATTTGTCTTACACATAGGCATAACACAAATTTACAATAATTAAGTCTTCATGCAGTCTTATACTCTTTATAAAAGAAACCAGTTCCATCTGGAGATTTACTTGTTACACTCCTATGGTATAACATATGTGGATCAAATTTGGAATCTGAAGAAAAGATATACATATAATTGTTCATGTAAACTACTAATTTTACAGAAATACTTACAAAACTGATGTCATAAAGTACTAAAATGCATTAAAATTTTGAATATAAAATTCAGAGTTTCAACTGGAATACTTAAGGAATGGAAGTTCTGTAGACACCTTTGTCATAATGTAATAAAACATTATTCAAAGAAGGCTTTCGTCCGTTCATTTTACAATCCTCAATTTTAACATTAACAGTGTGACACTCTAATAAACCCAATGAAGTGTTGATGAAGCATTTTTGTTAGTAACTAAAACAGAAGAACAAATTTGCTGCATACTAATGCCAGCTGTTTTAATCATTTCTGATCACAAACCTGTTTAAACTTTATAGCATGTTGTAAAACATACTTGTCTTATTTTTATGCAACTCTCTAATATATGCATTTTTCTTTTTTAATTTGATTTGTTCATTTACTTTTCCTTTACAAGATTCAGTTTCATAATCTCTTGAATTTCAGATTTTCTTCCCTCCCTCTTCCCCCCACCCATGGTGGCATGTAATCAAGTATTGGATCTGCAAACATTTTCTAATTGCAAATTAGTCTGGTTGTATAGAAGAGTTGTAACCAATGGAATTAACAACGGGAAAAAAGAAAGAGAATCAAACATGAAAAAGAACAATAGCATGTAGGTTGCTTCAATTTCCATTTAAACTCTGATCTTTCTAAATCTTTCTCTTAATGTAGACATGTCCTTTTATCCAGAGACTTGTACAGTTTTCTTATAACTATGTGTTGCTGAGAAGAGTCCAGCTTATCAAAGTTGGTCATCACACATACAATGTGTCTGTTATTGTGTATAAATTTTTCCTCATTCTGCTCTTCTCACTTAGAATCAGTTTGTATAAGGCTATGAAGGTGAATATGAAGATGTCTCCTCCCCATTTCTTATAAGATGATAATATCCCAATACATTCATATATCACAATGGGTTAGCCATCCCCCAATTGATGGGCAGCACCTTAATTTCCAGGTTTGCCCACCACAAAGAGAGCTGCAATAAATAACTTTTTGTGCATATGAATGTTCCTCCCACTCATATGATCTCTTTCGGGTACAACCCCAGAAGTGGTATTACTGGGTCAAAGGGTATTATATGTAATTTTCTTAACTTTATGTTCTTCTGACCACAGCAATACACTATAAAGATATCCTACAGTGAATATTAAGAAGCCAGACCAAAATGAAGGCAGAAAAATGATAATTGCAGAACATAAAAAAATATTTACTGAGTGATTGGAACATATAACAATGGGTTTTGAGTTGCTATAGTAGATAAATTTCTCCAGTTTAAAGAAACTTGTGAAATGATGATCCAGTGCCTGGGGAAAGAGATGATTTTTTGAGGATTGGAAACAAATATAGAAACATCATTTTGGTTCCCATTCTTGAATCTTTCACTATTTAATCATTCAGATGATTACATTGATATGGTAAGAAGAAGTCTATTTATCAAAGTTATCACCTTATCAAAGGTGTTAGGGGAGATACCTCTATCTCTTTCTTCAGCTTCCCCCAAAGTAGCATGATTTTAAGGTCTTTAAAATTTAATTTGCCCCTTTCTTAATAAATCCTAGTTTTACACTCATTCAAAGTGTCAAAACAGTGAGAAACAAAATAAAGAAATACATTCCGTGATGATAGCAGGGAAGCAGTTAATTATAAAGAAAGAATATTGTATACATTTTCAGATTGGTAACTGCAATGTATACATTTATTTAACTTTTTCTTTTGTCTTAGATCAGGTGCATATTACCTCCAAATGCAAGCTCAAGATCTAGAAAATTCATTAAATTCAGATAAAAGCAGATGAAAAAAATACTTTATTAAAGTACAGCTGTCAGCAATAATACACAATGACGAGTACATATATATATATACACACACGCATATATATATATACATACACACACACACACATACACACATATATACAATCCACCAGAATCAAATCTCCTAATGTTGCTTTATATAGAATGTACCAAAAAAATGATCCATAATGCAGTTGACCTAACATTGTTCTAGATTTTTATGACTATTAGATATTCATGATTTTTTCTCTCTTCCTTTTAAAAAATATTTATTTAGTCATTCATTCATTCATTCATTTATTTGTTTTTTATTTATTTTCTTGTTTACATCATTAATTTTCACAAGATTTTGAGTTATTAATTTTCTCCCTGTCTTTCGGTTATCCCCAACACCATAAGAGACATCCCACTGTAAACCTCTCCCCCTATCTCCTCTCTTTTATGCCCTCTTCCAACAACCCTCTAACTCTGTAGTAGAGCAAGGAGTGTCTCCCTACCCCAGTCCCTTTATATCTTAATTCCCAGTTGCATGTATTGTAGAGCTTTAAATTCTATATTCTTTTGGTTCCTCCCTTGTCACCTGCCCCCACTGTAAAGACAAGCAATTTAATACTGGCTGTACATGTATAATTATGCAGGGCATCTCCACAGTGGACATATTGTGAGAGGTTGATTATATAACACTCCTTACTATCCTACTCCCCGCTTGTTCTTTTCTCCACACTGTCCCTGTCCCTTTACTGAAGTGTATGCTTCCAGCAACCCTCCTCCAGACCCTGCCCTCCCCTACATCATCATGCCTCTCATCCCCGTGCCCCCTACTCTCCCGTGTAGCATGATACCCAAATTAGAGCTCATGGGGTTCCTTCCGTAAGCCAATTTTCACTGAGAGTACTGAAAGTACTATGATGAGCCCCACCTACTGAGCTTCCTTCAGCAGGAGATGTGTTTTCTGTATTTTTGTGAGTTTTGGAGCCCTAAAATTTGTTTAGAGTCAATTTTATGGGTATTTAAAGTGGCTGTGTGGAAGCTACAAAATTTTGCTTCTTCTGTGCTGACATCTTGGCTCTGCCACTGACATTCATGATTTTGAATCATTAAAGCCTTGCACCCTAGTCAGTCCCATAAGGCCTAAGGTTTTCGGGGAAAAAAAGAAAAACAATACAAGAACAATATTTTATGACACATTTTCACATACACACAAACAATTTAATTTGTAGTACATGGCAATTCCAAGAAATGACTGTTATATACACACAAAAGATATCCTTAAAACCTGTTTAAAATAAAGTATAGTACTCAATATTTTAAACGATGTTCAGATATGTTTGATGGTAACAGAGTCTGGACAGTATTCCTCTGTAAGTGAATGAATAAATGAAGAAAATAACGTGAATAATATTGAATAAATAAATTAAATAGGTAATTGCTACATACAAAGCAATGTGCTAAACCATGGGAATGTCAATGGAAAAAAAATTAAAAAAAATGTTCCTATTAAGAAATTCACATTTCAGCAGAAATACAAAAAATATGGAGAAGATCTCAGTTCAATGAGATGAAAAGCCTCTAGATTCTTTAAGGTATGGTAGAAAAATAAAGGGAAATATTTCTTAATTAATTCTATTCCCATTAATAAAAGCATGTTGGCTTTTAATGTTCAGAAATTGGGTAGTGTTAGGATAATTTTTTTCCTTTATTTTGTTAGTTGCAGTTTCTAAAAAAGAATAGAGATGCAGCATCTCTAGAGGAAGTTTCAAGAATATGGCTCCAGAAGTCCTGCTCTGTTCAATAATATTTGAGTATCAAGTCTAAAAACAGGGTCCACATTCTGTGGATGCTACCATTTCGATGGTCCCTTGACTTATCTTCTAATACTCTACACATTTAGGGAGCAGAAGCAGGGGCACAAATGTCAAAACATAATAATAGCATTAATTATCCATTTTTATGAAAAATATTTTGGATATAGCAATTGACCATTACATCAACCAGCATCTTTCCAGATTTTTCCTTATTGATGTTTAAATTGGTAGGCATAAACTATATTGCCACAAATTAGTTAAATATTTGGAAAATCACATTTAAAAGTCTCATGTTAGCTATTTACTTTCCTGTTCAATAGACTTTTCACTATAAGTGGTGAGCAAAAATTCAAAGAAAAAGAATACTCAAGGAAAGTATTCTTGGAAATGAAAGTCGCAATGAGACTTATAATACATTGGATTTGCATTCTTAATTTAGAATTGTAATTAAATGCAATTTTAAGTTTTTGAGAGTTAACTGTTGACTCGATGGTAGTTCTATTATCCTTTTATTCACATAGCTTTCCTGTAAGTACTGCTGAAATTACCCACAGAAGACATATTTTTCCACAGTAAGAGTAATGCAAAAAAACCAAAAAACATTTGGGAATTAATACTACTAGTTGCAGGATCCAGTCTGTTTCAGTCATTATTCCAAAAAATAAAACGACACTTTATGTCATTTTGGTCTCAGAAAGGAAGTGAACAAATGATTAATTAATAAATGACATTTTAAAAAGTCATCCTACCTACAATTAGTTAAACTTCATTTATAGAAGCTTCATAGAGCAATGGAGAACTTAGACAGCAAGTGGCTTTATTATTTTTTTATCAACAATTAGATCAGAATGTCTCCTGATATATTTACAAATGAGATGCAGTCTCCCAGTCTCCTGTGATGCATCTTCTTTGTCACACTGAGTGACAAATTGTTTATGGTTCTAGTCACCAAGTGTGGCAATAAGTAGGTTCTTTAAAAGTTTCTGAGCTTTCTATGCTGGACAAGAACAACAAATGTAACATTCTTTTTGAAAGAAAAAAATTCTGGGGGGCGCAGGGCTAAGATGGCAGAAAGGAAGAAATAGCTTTTCCAAGGTCCTCAAACAATTCTGTCACTAAAGGCTAAAAAGTGAATTTGAACAAATTTAAGTGTGACAGAACCCAGTGGGAGACAAAGCATGGCAGATTCCCAGCTCAGGAAAATGCCTACTCAGGTCTGGGCAAGGAGAACGTGAAGCACACAGGAGCTGCACTAGCATGAAGCTGAGAGTAGAGTATGGCAGACTGAGAAGAAGCTCCAGCCATCTAGCAGACTCACCACACCAGAGGGGTTTACAGCCATCTCACTACAGGACAGAGGATCATCAAACTGGGTAGGAAAAAACTCGGGGCCCATAGCAGGCTCAGCATCTTTCTCTGGGTCAACTTGTATGTTTAAAATTATACACCTAAACTTCCAGATGCCAAGATGGAAGAATAAAGTTAAGTTGCTCTGATCCTCCCTCGCTGACCCGGAAGAGTCCAGAGTTAAATTCTGCACCCAGAGTAAAATCTTGAAGTAGTGGAAACAATCTCAGGATTGGGCATGGCTGAGGAAAGGGGAAGGAAGACAGTACTAAGTCTAAGCCCAGGAGAGTGGAGCCAGCAGACCCAAACAACAAGAGCCCAGGTGTGCTTTAGCACCACCTGAACCATCAGCAAACTGCAACCTTGGCCCTTTGGCCCCCAGCTACTGAACCTGCCTCAGCTGGACCCCAGAAATAGAGGTGGAAACCTGAAGGAGCCAGAGCACTCCACCCCCATAAGTTACTCTGTAAGCCTCAGGGTAACTCAGGGGAATCATTGAGAGTCCTGGTGTTGGCCTCAGTCTACACACCCAGAGCCTACAGCTACCAAACCCCTACCTCTCACCCTGAGAAGCTCAATACTTTGGCATCCGAGAAATGGACATCCACTCTAAAAATCTAGGACATAGGCACTCACAATGGGGAAGAAGGAAACTGCAAAGGCTAGGACCTTAACATCTTTATATACTGAGCAAGAACAACCAAATTCTAAAGGCAACATGGATCCTATCATCACACTGAAGATCGCAGAAGGAAATGTGAATTGGTCTCCATCCCAAAGAGCCTTCTTGGAGGATCTCAAAACAGATTTTAAAAATAAAATTAGAGAGGTAGGAGATAACATTTATTTATTTTTTATTTTTTAATTTATTTTCTTGTTTACATCATTCATTTCCACAAGATTTTGATTTGCAAATTTTCTCCCCATCTTTCCCCTATCCACAACCCCAAAACAGAGGTCCTACTCTAAAGCCCCTCCCCTATCTGTTCCCCTTTTTGCCCTCTCCCAATGCCCCTCTACCTATCTGGAACAGCACAGAGGATCTCCCTACCCCAGTCCCTGTATATCTTAATTCCCAGTTGCATGTATAGTAGAGCTTTAAATTCTAGATTCTTTCAGTTCCTCCCTTGTCACACACCCCCACTAGAAAGACAAGCAATTCAATAAAGTCTGTACATGTGTAATGACGCAGAGCATCTCCTCAGAGGACATATTGTGAGAGGTTGATTATATGTTCCTCTGCACTTTCCCACTCCCCTCTTGTTCTGTTCTCTACCCTGTCCCTATCCCTTTACTGAAGGGTATGCTTCCAGCAACCCTCCCCTAGACACTGCCCTCCCCTCCGTCATCCTGCCTCTCATCCCCATGCACCATACTCTCCTGTGTGGCATGATACCCAGTTTAGAATATATATCATTCCTTCCCTAAGCCAAATTTGATGAGAGTAATGGAAAATAAAGTTGTGACAGTTATGTCTTGCCTCTTCTATATGGGACGATTAACTCTATTTTGCCTCTCCCTGTCTCCCCTCATTCTAGTCCTCTCCCACCTCAGAATTCCACCTTTTAAAGGACCATCCCTTCATGTACAATAGATCCTGAAGCTTTTATGTACACATATACACACGTGCTCAGATATGTATTCATATGCATATATACCCTCCTATATGGGTATAGGTGTGGGTATATATGTATATGTATATACATACATACATACATATATATCTATATATCTAGATTTATATGTAGATATAGATAGATAGATAGATAGAGACATACATACATACATACACATATTTGTATTCTCTTCACCTATCCTCATACTAAGAAAAGTTTCATAAGTTACTATTATCATTTGTCCATATGGGCATGTAAGTAGTTCAACGTTGATAAGTTGCTTGTGATGTCTTTCCCAAATTTACCTTCACGTGCTTCTTGTGTTTGCACGTCCAATTTTCTATTCAGTTCTGTTTTTTCAGCAAGAATTCTTGAAAGTCCTCTGCCTCACTGAATGACCATATTTTCCCGTAGAACTTTATACTCAATTTTGCTGGGTAGGTGATTCTTGGTTTTAATCCCAGGTCCCTTGATCTTTAAAATATCGTATTCCAGGCCCTTTTATCCCTCAGTATAGAACCTTCCAGATCCTAGGTTATCCTAATTGTGTTTCCACAATATTCAAATTGTTTTCTTTAGGCAATATGTAGCATTTTCTCTTTGATCTGGGGATTCTGTATCCTGGCTATAACATTTGTAGGAGTTTTCTTTTGGGGAGCTTTTTCAAAAGGTGATAAGTGGAGTCTTCAAGTTATATTTTGCCCTCTCATTCTAAAACATCAAGGCTTTTTCCTTGAGAATTTCTTGAAGGATGCTTTCCAAGTGTTTTTTATCATGGCTTTCAAGTAGTCAAGAATTTTAAAATTGTCTGTCCTGGATCTAATTTCCAGGTCAGTGTTTTTTGAAGGAAATATTTTACTTTGCTTTCTATTTTTTCATTTGTTTGTAACTGTTTAACATTATCTTCTTTTCTCAGAAAGTCATTAGCTTCCAATTGCTCCACTCTAATTCTGAAGGAATCATTCTCTTCAGAATGCTTTTTAGATTCTTTTTCTATATGTAAAATTCTACTTTTTAAGGCATGCTTCTCCTCATTGGATTTTTGGGCCTCTTTCGCCATTTGAATTAATTTGTTTTTAAGGTGTTGTTTTCTTCAGGCCGGTTGCTGACTGTCTTTTTCCTGCTGTTCTTTCTTTGCTTCCTTTTCCTCATGTTAGCCAGTCATATAATTGCTTTATTTTTTATCTCTGCAGAACTCTGCTTCCTTGGGTGCCAGGAGAAGCTCTGTCCCAAATTGCCTGGGTTTTCACAGCAGCCAGAGCTTTTAGGGGGGTGCTACTGCCCCTACCATCTTTGGCTCACTGAAAGTGCAGCCCAGGACTAACACCCAAGAACCTGATCCAGATCTTGGCCACTCAATGTACAAGCCCTTGGCCCTGATCAATCTTCTTGGCTCCCTGGCAATCTGCAGGCCAAAAACTCTGAAGCAATCCAGTTGAGGGAGTTGCTGCTTGCAGTTGTTCCTGCAGTTTCCCACTGCTTCCCACCCATTCTTGCCCTGGGTGCAGTTAGGCCATACCCCTTTTTTCACCCAAAATTTAGCTTGAATTCCACTGACCTTCCTCTTAGCCTTATTTCTCCTGGCTTGATAAATGTGGAAACTGCCCCAGGTGCCTCAGATATGCTCTCCTATAGCTGCAGCTCCTCTGAAACCACCCTGGGGCCAGGCTGGACTCTCCTTGGCTCCCAGCTTGTCTCGATTGAGTCCCACTTTCAGAGCTGCCTTCAACAAGAATAATGTTTTCTGCAATTTTGTGAGTTTTGGAGCCCTAAAATTTGTTTAGGGTCATATTTTATAGTTGTTTAGGATGGTTTTGTGGGAGCTGTGAAACTTTGCTGCTTCTACGCTGCCATCTTGATGCCCCCCCCAAAGACATAAATTTAAATCTAGTGACAAAATTGGAAAAAAAATCTCACTGAAGAAATCAAATCTTTAAAAAGTAAAATTGTAGAATTAGGACAGGAGGTCAAAAATTTAACTGGAAAAAATACCTCCCTAAAAATGAAAAAAAAAGAGCATATGGAAAAGGAACTCTAAAACTAATTGAGGAAAATAAATCACTAAAAATTAGAATCAGACAAATTGAAGCTAATAACTGTATGATGTAACAAGATTTAGTCAAATAAAGCATACAGATTGAAAAATGAGAAGAAAGTGCGAAATATCTCACTTGAAAAACAACTGACCTGGAAAACAGATCCAGGAGACACAACCTAAGGATTATTGGTCTACTCGAAAGCCATGATGAAAGAATAAGCCTGGACAGCGTCCTCCAAGAGACTTTTCAAGAAAGGTGTTCTGAGGTCCTAGAACAAGAAGGAGAAATAGTTGTTGAAAGAATTCACTGATCTCCTCCTGAATGACATCCCAAATTGAAAACTCCAAGAAATATAGTATGCAAATTCCAGAGCTACAAGGTCAAGGAGAAAATACTGAAGGCAGACAAAAAGAAACAATCTAAATATCATGGAACTACAGTCATGATTACACAGGATTTAGCAACTGCTACATTGATAGATCAGAGGGAATAGAATGCAATATTTTGTAAAGCAAATGAGTTAGGACTGCAACCAAGGATCAACTGCCCACTAAGACTGAGCATATTGTTTCAGGCAAGGAGATGGTCATTTAATGAAATAAAGGACTTCCAAACTTTCCCTATGAAAAAATCCTGAGCTCAGTGGCAAATTTGATCTCTACCTACAAGACCCAAGAAAGACATAACAAGGTAAACAAGGAAAACATGCTCTCACACATACACGCACAGTTGCTCACAAACCCTATAACTTGGGACTCAATAAGAGCAAACTGATTATGTTCTTTATGAGAAGCAGATACTTGTCAATACTGAAATTTGTATAAGTATTGTGACACTTAAAAGGGATCTACATAGAAATAGGGTGTACATAGAAATAATTGGACTAACCTGTAGATTAAAAAAAAGAAACCTATTAAGGGTAAGACAGGGACTGTAATGGGAGAAAAGGGAAGGTAGAGGGAGAAGATGGTAAATTATGCCTAAAGAAGAGGCATAAAAACAGACTAAACTTGAGGGGTGCGAAGGAAAGAGATGATCATCATATGACCATTACTCTCACTGGTTCTGATTTATAGAGAGATCAGTATGAATGGCTAAGTTTAGATTCTAACATGAAAAGACACAAAATTAATAATAATAGACTGAAAAGAGGGAGGGAGAGGAGCAATGTATGAAATTTGCTAGCATTGGTTTGGGTTCCAGGAGGGAATAACATTCTGTTAAGAGTAATACCATACTCCGTTTTCATTCACAAAATAAGTGGGGGGAAAATTTTTTTATTTATAATTGATACTTTTTTGAACATCATCTTATGTTGTTGGATATCATAAATGTCTGGAAGAGGTAGATTTCATGATATTTCATGAAGGAGATGGCAAATGATTTGTTAAAGGAGTCAGCTAAAATGATCAAAAGAATACCAATAGGAAGGTCAGAGTAGAAATGGAAGATTTTGGACAGAAAGTAGATTGTACACACTGCACCATTTCTACCCAACATTAACTGTGTAGTGAATTGATAGTTATAATATCAATAAAGAGAAATAAAGATGGTGGAGGAAAGACCTATAAGAGCAATGACACAGAAAGACAGAAGATGGATAACAAGTCATTATTTTAGAGGCTTTAATCTCATAAGGGATACAGAGATATTAAAGAAGAAACAAAGAAGGGTCTAGACAAAACATCAGACACTACAATTTTAAATACTTTAGAGGAGGGAAAATTAATGAAAAATAAAAATAAAATATATTAGAAAATATCTCAGAAAAATGTTTTAAAAATAAATAGAAAAAGAGGTGAGGAAAAGAAGAGAAAGGAAAATATGAAGTTAGTTATTTAATAGAAAGGGGAAAGAAAAAGAGGAAAAATGTTAAGAAATTTTAAAAAGACAAGAACCTCACATGAACACTACCAAACTGATACATATCCAAAAGATAATCAGAATTATGATAAGACATAACAACCTTTCCATGGGAAGAGCAATAAAAACTCTTCAGGTTGAGTAAAGTGAGAACATACACATCCAAAAAGGTTATAAATGACTTCTAATGCAATAAAGAAATAAGAGGAATAGAGGACTGGATAAGTAAGGGACTTTTAGAAAGGCACATAGATTAAAATTAAGGAAGATGGGAGGAGAAGATGAGGGAGAGATTCTTACAGGGGTTGATACAATAAGGAATAGGAAGGTAGAGGGCTCATAATGAAGATTCAGATAAATCTGGGTATGATATAAATTTTAAAATTAAGAACATATAGGAACAACTAGAAAGAGCAATTATTTTGTACAAATGTGGTGCAAGAGGAAGAATCAATACAGAGAAATTACATGGGGAGGAGTCCTGGTATTTCTGATAAATTATTTTCATTGGGAATGGGTGTAATGCCATGCACAAGCAGCTTTCCAAAAGAATGCTACTGTGAACAGCTTTTACGGTTCTGATTACACAGTGTAGTGAATCCTCTACTTATGCCACAACAAATCAAAACAAAACATTCACATAAAATCAAGATACAATATTCATAATATTTCACCTTATCACAGAATATCATAATATAATGTTCACAATAGCTTATTGTTATAATGGCCACATAGTTTCCACCAAAGTGGTCACAATATCTTTGATCAAAGAAAAATCATCTGTTATCCCTAATAAGGTTTGCCTCCTTACTCAGTCATTCAGTCATCTCGGAGTACAATAGTCTTCCACTCATGGGGCAACTAGGTTAACTTAATCATTCACTTATTAACAATCACTTACTAAGTATCATTAATCATTAAGTACAATCATTAGAAAATACACAAACCCCCCAACGCTAGGTCACTAGTAAACCACAATTTCATCACAGCATTTGATACGCAAGGAGAGGTCTTTTCTTCATCTTGACTCAAGGCAAGTTCTCAGCAATCTCTTTTCCTGGGGAGACAAAACTTAACAAAGTAAACAAAGCCAGAACATACATTGCCAGTGTCCTCGTTAATTCACTCTCTGCCTGCAGAACAGTCTCAGGGCCCCTGAAAACATCAGCAAGACTCTCTTCTAGGATTTTTGTAAACAAACAACAAAAAAGTCATTCTTCAGGCTCCTGAGCCAACAGCAAGGTTACAGAACCTCTGCAACAACAGCACTGTCCTTCACCAGGAGAATAATCTGGCAAAACAACATCAAAACAAACAGTCAGAATCTTAGCACCAGAGGCATACTTCAGAAGTCCTCCAGTAGTTCAGCTTGCCTTAGGCCCAGAAGATATCTCAGGAGGTTCCTGGAATCAAAATTGCTCCTCTAAGGTTTTCAAAATCAATATTTTTTTCTCCAGCCATAGGAGTGGAGATAGGGGAGGGGCTTTCTTCTTAAGCCTTCCTGGTGGCAGCAACTTCAGTCTCCATGATTCTTGTCCAAAGAAAATTCTGACTCTGTTCTCAGTACAGCACTACCAGCCTAGGCTCTAGATGCTGCTGAGAGATACTCTCTCTCTTCCCAGCAGAACAGATTCTACCACCAGATTCTGTTCTCAAGAAATTCTGACTGTGCTTCTCTGGTGCTTTTTTTATATACACACAGCATTGGCTTTGTATTTCAGTTAACCCATTCCTGTTATGTCAGCTAAAGTAGAGAGGAGTTCATACCTTCTGTTTCTTTCACAAAATTTTAATTAGTTACTAATGGCTAAATACCTGCTTACATGCCAATGCAAAAAAGGATCTTCAAATTTTAATTATTGGCCATTATATTTGGGTAAGCAGATAATTTTTATGACACTTTTTTTACCTTTTATCTCACATCAGGAGGTTAGTAGCGTGGTCTTTAAAAGGTTTCTCAGACTCTAATCAGAGTTTGTTCATCCAAATGCCAGCCCCAAGTGGAATAAGGCTGGAAATGAAGGTCAGGTGGCTGAAATTGTAGCTGGAAATACGTTTTCTTTTTTTCCTTTTTTTCTGGAGTGGTGGCAGTTGAGGTGTGTAAGTTTTTGTGTGAAGTGTGAAGCTTGTGTTGGTTTTTGCAATCAAATTTAGTTTTTTGCAATTTTTTGGCAAATTACAAAATTGCAAATTTTGCAATCAAAATTACTCTCTTTAACAAACTTGTATGCCTACCAAAATGTATTGAACAATAGGCTCATGACAATACAATTGACACTTGCAAGAAAATTTTACACCATCATCATCAATATGTATGCTTCCAGCATGAATAACCCTTTTGAGGGCAAAGAAAAAGATTTATGAAGACCTTATCATCAATGTGCCAAAAAGAACTCAGAGAAACAACAAAGTTGCTAAGGAACAGTTGTACTATGGATCCAGAAGACAGGAGAATTATAGAAACTATTCTAGGAACCTGCTTCCAGTGAGAAGACAGTGTGCAAGATTATGACTACACCTCCCAATGTATCTGCACTGCTACTTTTTCACTTGCCTGGCAATTGGAACAGATTGTTCTCATCTGCCCGTTCCACCAAGGGAAATCTTCACCTACTTGGGGTAGATACCCCCAACTCACTGACAAGCTTGAGATCTGTGATTATCATCAACTTAGTTGATCCCATCTGCCAAAATGGTTTACTGGTACCTTTGTTACTGACAGTCAAGAGGGCTTACGGAAAATCACATCAAAATTTGGTTGCCTGGATAAGTTCATGATGCATTGTACAGCAATTTCATGGCTGCATGATGGCAGAGATTCTGGTTAATAGACAATGTTTTTGTGCTTTCCCAGTCACAAATGAAAGTGAAACAAGCCTCTGTGCTTTCTCCCATGCTTTTTAGTATGATGTTTTCAGTATTTTGTTAAACGCCTTCCATGAACATGTATGAACATGACATCAAGGTCAGCTGCAGCA
Source organism: Pseudocheirus occidentalis (assembly GCA_028646575.1). Lineage (NCBI taxonomy): Eukaryota > Metazoa > Chordata > Mammalia > Diprotodontia > Pseudocheiridae > Pseudocheirus > Pseudocheirus occidentalis. The sequence goes on from CM053600.1 coordinate 59,700,973, forward strand.
CTAATAGTAAATTCTTCAACCTGAAAACATATAAGCCAAGACCAAAGTGGAGAGAGTGTTGGTGCATGATTTTCTGTTTGCAGATGATTGCACACTCAATGTATCCTCTGAAGCTGAGTTACAACAAAGAATGACTTAATTCTCTTCTGTTTTTGCTAATTTTGACCTAACAATTAACACCAAGAAAACACAGGTGCTTCATATGCTGCCACAACCACACCATCCACATGTGGAACCAGTGGTTAAAGCAAATGGAGAAGATGTGAATGCTGTGGATAAGTTCTCTTGCCTTGGTAGTGCTCTTTCCAATGATGGACATATCAACAATGGGGTTGACACACACACATTACCAGAACGAGTTCGGTGTTTCTGAAGCCCTGAAGGAAAGTGTGGGAGAGAAAAGTTATTTGACTAAATACCAAACAGAAGGTCTAAAGGGTACTGACCTCATTGTTGTGTGCCAATGAAACCTGGACAGTATACTAGTGCCATGCCAGGAAACGAAACTGCTTTCATGTGAATTGTCTTAGGAAGATTCTGAACATCACCTAGTCGGGAAATATACCCGATGCTGAGCACCTTTCTCAAACTAAACTGCCAAGCATTTATACTCTACTTCAGAGAGAAAAAAACAGCTTCGGTGGGCTGGGCCCATTGTTTAAATGCACTAGGTAAGCTTGCCAAAAAGATTGTTTTATTTAGAACTCACACAGGGCAAGTGTTCACATGGTAGTCAGAAGAAGTGATAAAAGGACACTCTCAAGATCTATCACAAGAAGTTTGGGATTGATTGTATGATGTGAGAAACAGTGGCACAGCACTGCTCAGCATGCCATGTGCACATCAGGAAAGACACTTCACTCTGTGAGTAAAGAATTGATGTAGATCAAAAGAAACACAAGACGCACACATTAAGAAAATCCACCTCAAATATTCACAGGGACTAGTTGTGCCTGACCTATGGGAGAATATTCAAGGCCATGAAGGTATGATCAGTCACAGTTGAACACTATATAACTTGACTCTAGCATTGCCTCACCTGTCATTTTGGTCCTCTTTGAGAACAAAGGACAACCATTCATTATCTAAGCTCATATTGGCCTTTATTCATTAAAAAAGGTCTTTGCCCTTTCCCTATTGTTTATTAGATCATATTCATCTGCTCATTATTGATGGACTTTTCAGTCTCAAGTTCTTTGTGCAATAATAAACATATAGATGTCCTTGAGCAGAATTTTACAACATATATCAATTACATCTCTTTTTTTACATTTTTCTCAACTTTTGTAATGATTAAATATAGTTATTTTTCCCAGTTTAATTATAATTTTTCATTGAATAATTAATTCCTAGAAAAAAGTTTACTTTCTCCTAAAGACCTATGGGCCAAATGGACCCCATACCTTGTAAGTCTTAGTGGGAATAAAACCAGCTCTAGGTACTTTGTGACTATAATAGGGGAAGGGAGGAGCTCTCTCTTTGTTATTGCCAGCAAGACGTCTTCCAGAGTCCTCCTTAAAGACTGATTCTTCCCCTGGAAGATGGCCATCTACCTAAAAGCCATTTGGTTTCAGAAAGGGCCAAACAATTGTTGATATGGTGTTTGGTCTTTGAAAACTCCAGGACGAATGACAAGAGCTGAAAAGTGGTCTGCACACAACTTTTGTAGATCTTACCAAGTACTTTGGTACCACCAATCAACCAACCAACCAGCTGCATATATTTATTTATCTGTGCATGGTAGGGTGGGTAACATCATCAAAAATGCAAGTTGTTTCTATGTTCCATTTTCTTAGACTTTTGTTCCATGCAACAAATACAGGTACCCTCCTATTACCTTTACAAAAAATGACACATATTTAAGGCATATTATGTTTTGTATGTCAGTAGTCACATGGAGGAAACATACATAGTTTTTTTTTTACTTTCCTTTGAGCAGAGCAGGATGCAAAAATTATCTTTTCTAGTACAACAAGGAAAAAAATCTCTAAACTAGTTGTTATTAAAAAATAAATTGTTGACACAATACTGCTTCCTTTCTCTCTCCCTCCCTTCAGACTTCTTTTCTTCTGTCTCTCCTCCCTTTCTTACTTTCTACTTTCCTTCCTTTCTTCATTTGAAAGTAATGTTTAAAGGGGGCAGAGTCAAGATAGTGGAGTAAAAGCAGCAAGCCTACCCAGTTCTCACTTTGACCAAATCAAATATGTATGAAATATGACTCTAAACAAATTTTAAAGCTCCAGAACTCACAAAATAACAGAGTATCAAAGCTCCCACTGAAGGCAGCATGGAAGGCAGACAGTAATGGTTTCCTTGCAAAGCATGGGGAGCCCAGACCAGTGCTACATGACTGGAGCCCTGGGGCTGCCAGAACAAGCTATGGCTGGAGCGCAAATCGCTGAGAGCTGTGGTGTTTTTCCAGAATTACCAACCCATAAGAAACAAGGGCTAATTGAAAAGTTAGTGGAACTCAGAAAAATTTGGGGGAGAGCTTCTGGCCAACTTCCCTAGGGCTAGAAGCAATCTAAAGTGGTGGCCCTAAAACTACCTCCATGTGGTTGCTTCAGAGCTCAGAGCCTGTAGATAGTGAGGGGGAAAAGTGATCATTCAGAGGCTAAGTGTTCTTGCATTGAGTTGCCTGGATTGGGAACATGGTGTTGCGTGGTGGTCATGAGGTGTGTGACCAGTGAGCCAAAGCTGGTGGTGGCAGAAATTGTGACCTCCTAATAGCTCCAGGAAGCTGCAAAACCCCCAGCAGTTTGGGACAGATCTCTTCCTTCTGAAAGAAGAGTTGTACTGAAACTAAAACTCAAGTAATTGCCTAGCAACACGAGTAGGCAAAGGAAGCAAAGCACACACAGCAATGTAATTTTAGGTTCTTTTTGGTGGAAAAAAATGATCAAAGCATGGAATGGGAGGAAGACAACATGGCCAGAACTCCTGCAACAGAAGCTTCCAAAAATATAGACTGGTTACAAGCCATAGAGCAACTTAATAAGGATTTTGAAAACCAAATAAGAGAAGGGGAGGAAACATTGGGAAGAGAAAGGAGAATGATGCAAGAAAATTATGAAAAGAGAGTCAACAACCTGACTGAAGCAAATAAGACCTTAAAAATAGATTAACTCAAATGGAAAAAGAGGCCCAAAAAGCCAATGAGGAGAAGAATGCCTAAAAAAAGTTGCATTTGCCAGATGGAAAAAAAATCTCAAAACCTTCCTGAAGAGTCTAATTCCTTCAGAATTAGAGTGGAGAAAATGGAAGCAAATGAATTTATTAGAAATCAAGATACTATTAAACAAATGGAAAAATAGAAGGCTTGAAAAAAGCACCAACGTGGAAAATAGATCCAGGAGAGACAATTTAAAAATTATTGGACTATCTGAAAGCCATGATTAGAAAAAGAACTTAGAAAGCAACCTTCAAGAAATTCTCAAGGAAAATTGCCCTGATATTTTAGAACCAGAGGGCAAAATAGAACTTGAAAGAATTTACCAATGACCTCTTGAAAAAGATCCCAAAAAGAAAATTCCTAGAAATGTTATAGCCAGGTCCTGGAGTCCTCAGATCAAAGAGAAAACATTACAGGCTGCCAAGAAGAAACAATTTGAATACTGTGGAAACAGAATCAGGAAAACCCAGTACCTAGAAGCTTCTACATTACAGGATAAAAGGGCCTGGAATATGATATTCCAAAGATCAAGGGAGCTAGGATTAAAACCAAGAATCACCTCCCCAGAAAAATTTAGCATAATGTTCCAGGGGCAAATATGGTAATTCAATAAGTTGGTGGACCTCCAAGCATTCTTGAAGAAAAAAAAACTGACTAGAAAATTTCACATTCAAATATAAGAAGCATGAGAAAGTAAACATGGAAAAGAATTCATAAGAAACTAATAGAAGTTGAACTATTTATATGCCAACATTGAAGAATGATCATTATAACTTATGAAACTTTTCTCAGTATGAGGATAGTTGAAGGTAATATAGATGTACATGTGTGCACACACACATACATATATAAGTATATATACATATACACACATATATGCATACATATACACATACATGTATGTGTGTACATATGTATTTGTATACTTATGTCTATATAGGAGAGTATATAAGCATATGAATACACATGTGAGTATGTGTATATGTGTGTGTGTGTTTGTGTCCATAGACAGAGGGTGCAGTATCAATTGAATAGGACTGGATAATATTTTAAAAGGTGAAATTGAGAGGTGGGAGAGGAATAGCATGAGAGGAGACAGGGAGGGACAAAATGGGTTAATCCTCTCATATAAAAGAGGGATAATTGTTACAATGTAGGGGAAGAACAGGAAGGCAAAAGGGAATGGGTCAACCTTGGTCTCACTGAAGTTAGCTTTGGGAAGGAATGACATACATTCTAAATTGGGGATCTTGACCTACAGGAAAGTAGGGGAAAGGGGATGAGAGGGGGGAGGATGGAGGAGGGCATGTTGGGGGAGTGTTGTCAGAAGCACACACTTTTGTAAATGACAGGGACAAAGTAGAAAATAGAACTGGTTGTGGGTGGAATAGGTAGGAGGGAAATATATAAGTACTGGGGTAGGGAGATCCATCTTGTCTTACCAGAAAGTCAGAGGGGTGATGTGGGAGGATATAGAGGAGAGCTAATTGGAGGAGGGTGTATACAGTGGGATTGCTATTTTGGGTTGGTGGATAGGGGAAAGACGGGGAGAAAATTTGTAAATCAAAATCTCATGGAAACGAATGGTGTAAACTAAAAATAAACAAAAGTTTTAAAAATGGAATTAAATGAAAAAAAGTAAAAGAAAGAAAAGTAGTGATTCATATTGAAGACTACTGATACAGTCTAACAGTAAAGTATCAGAAATACAAGAATTCTAAAACGCCAAAAATGTTGTATGGCAAAAGTTCTCATAAGTCAGATATGTCAAATTTGCAATGTTTTTCCATCATTTTACAAGTAGCAAAAGATACTGAGTAGATTCTCAAGTTTTCTGACAAAATTTTATTTAATAAGTACGCAATGTATTTAATATGTATTACTTATATGTGCTGTGATTCTTCAATTTATTTTAAGATTGAGTGAATTTCAAGAGAGCATACCAGCTGTCCAATGCTTATGCTTTATTCTGACTTCCTCAGCCATTTAATTCATTTTACGAATGTTTTTGTCTCATTTTCACTTTATGTTGCACCATTTTTTGGGAAAATATTTATGGTGTTTCTATGCTCAAATGCCTCCGCTGCCAGTGATTCACTCTCCAGAAGTCTGATTTGGCCGTTCTGTGCCACTGGTCTGGTGTGGAGTGGGCTCTCTCAGGACTGTGCTCTGCTCTCAATCAGTTGTGATAGACCCTTCTTGTTGGTGTACCAGGTTTTCTTCAGCAGAAGATTTGCTTCTACCTGTCACTTTGTGGGCTCTGTAGTACTAAAATTTGTTTACAGTCATATTTTACATATATTTTAAGTGGCTGGAGTGGGCGATCAAGCAAGCTCCTGCTTTTAATCCACCATCTTGACTCTGTCTCCAAATTTTAATTTTTAATGAGTTCTTTACTCCAGTTAGCTTTTGTTCCTCCTTTTCCATTTGGAAAATTTACCTTTTAATGTGTTATTTTTCTCCAGTTAGGCTTTATTCCTCTGCATACATTTGGACAATTTTACTTTTTATCTTCCTTGTCCCCTTAGTAAGAATCTATGATCTTTGCTTTTCTAAAGTTGTTTTTTGCTCATTATGAATGCCTTTTTCCTGGCTTTTAAAATGGATCTTTGCGTCTTTGGCAGAAATGATTCTGTCTCATGCTTCTTGTTTCGGAGGCTAGGGACATGTTTACTGATTTTATGGGCTGATGTCTCTGGTTCTGCTAGTTGTAAACTATAAAATCTTTAGCTTACCTCTTGCTGAGCTGGAGCTAGCAGGTGTGTGCCATGTCCAGTTGAGGTCTTTCTGCATTTTTCTGGAGTCACAATGAAGTTCTAGGTATGAGGTGTGAGGGAGTGATGGTCTGCCCACTGGAGATCACCTCCTACCCTAGGGCTGCTAGAGCAAGTGTAGGTTCATCTGATGGTGGATGCCTGTCAGCATTTGTATCTGCAGATGTCCCTGGCTCTGTGAAGACTCTCAGATGGTCCTGTTGTTGGTCCTTGATGGTTCTACTACCTGAGGCTCAGGATCTTCTGTTGGCCTCCTGAATTGGGGATTGCTGCTGTGTTGTTTTGATGCTGCCTATCCTATATTGGTTCTTCAGCCACAACAACAGGGATTTTTCCTGTTTATCCATCTATCCTATAGAGCTTAAAGACTGCTATACCAAGACTTCCTGTTGGCTCCACTTTTACAGGATTTTTCCTGCAGCAACATTCTCTGTGTTTTTCAAGGTCAATGAGGGAGGGTAGAAGTGATATGGAGTTTACTACACCATCTTGGCTGCTGGAAGTTTAAATCTTGGATTTGCTGTTAATATGTAGAAAAAAAACATTGATTTGTGTGGATTTATTTCATATCCTGCAACTTTGATAATGTTGTTAATTGTTTCAAGGAGTTTATGTTAATTGGTTATCTAAAATTCTCTATCTGTCTTTCCATCTGCAAAGAGCAATAGTTTTATTTCTTCATTGCCTATTCTAAATCTTTTGGTTTCTTCTTCTTCTATTTTTCTAAAGGTAATATTTCTAGTATAGTATCAGATAATGATTATGATCATGGGTATCCGTGTTTCACACCTGATCAATTCTATTCAGTGACATTTTTTTCACCTTCCATGTGCAAACACCATTTTTGAGCCACGCACTAAGAAACAATTCTTTTCCCAGTGAGTTTATATTTAATAACGGAATGAAAGCTGTATAGAAACAACTTTAATCAAGAGCAGAATTTAGTAAGCAAATAAAAAAAAAGAAGAAAGATACTATAACAACTTGGTAAAACATTTGATCATTTTGAGCCAAAAGCTATTTAGCAACACTTCTTTGAGGGGTTGCCATTTCAGCATAACCTAAGGAAAAATTTCTGATTATGAGAATTATGAATGAAAAAATACATTTCCAGTTTAAGGAATATTATTTTAATAAATACTTTGAGACAAACAACCATGGAAAACTGTGAGTGACAACATAGCAAATTTTCTGAAACATTGGAAAAGTGATGGAATATACGTAAATACATACATTCATGAACACATACATACATATATGTGTGTATATATGTAGGCATGTTTATGTCTATGTTATTACTGTGTCATTTCAGTCATATCTGACTTTTCCTGCCTCCATTTGGGATTTACTTGGCAAAGATTTTATAGTCATTTATTGTCTCATGAATCCAGCTCATTTTGCAGTTGAGGAATTGAAGCAAGCAGGGTTAATTGACCTTCTAGTGGTCACGTAGTTAATAAGTGTCTGAGACCAGATTGAACTAAGAAGAATAGTCTTTCTGAGTGTAAGACTGGAGCTCTATTCCTTGCACCACCTAACTGCCCTCAGTAAAAGTATGTAGAGTCATATTTTGATGTGCCTTGAATATCAGTCTAAAGAACTTGTACCAACATTGTTGGAATTGGAACTTCAACTGATATAATAATTGGTTATTGAACATTTTTGAGCAGTTGTGTCTTGCTTGTACCATATCAAATTTAGAGATATGGCTTTCTGGGTATTAAAGATCAAATTATAAATTAGGACTGAAAAATAATCAATAAATTGATGTCATCCATCTCTTCTCCTGATAAAAGTTGAAAACGCACCATCTGATGTCACCTTAAATCTCTCCTTTAACTCTTAATGTTTCCCTTCTGACAGGCGTATTCCCTGCTGGGTGGATATTTAATGAGGAAGTTGGATAAGAGTTCTTTTTTCTTGTTACAAGAAATATTGAAAGCTGAGAATGTGACCTAGTCACCAGGTTCTAAAATCTCCTTACAATCTAGACACCCCAATCAGGATCTTTCTGTCTTGGTTTCTCCTTCCCTGGCAGATACACCCAAATTTCTATGAAGGGAGCAAAGTCAAAATTCACACTCCCTGAGAACGGTTTAACTAAAACTGAGTTCTATTTATAATATAAAAAAGTCAGAGTCTCATTTGAGTGGAACTGTGCCCAAATTAGTTAAGGAGCAGATGCCTTGAGAGGGTAGGCAAGTTTGAAATGCCCTTTTGAAAGGAAAAATGAAATTAAAACTTAATATTCAGAATCAAGTGAATTTTTCATTAAAGGTGATTTTTCTCATGTGATGGCAGAGAGTTCTTGATATCCTCCTTGGTACCATGCAATAAATAAACACTTATAGCATAGCTATTTCCTTAATGTGGATTGAATACCAATGGGTAGTTCAGGTAATTATGAAAGGGTTGTTTTCTGGAGTAGGGAGAGAAGAAAATGGTGCTCTCTGTGTGGAAAATATGAAGCTGAGCCATAAAGCATAAGATCCTTGTGGTAAATGCAATGCCTAGCACATTATAGGCTTTCTATGCATGTTAAATATTAGTATTAATAGAGGCTTTTAAAAATTGTGATGCTATCATGCATTGTCATGTTTTCAATCAATTACATGATATGGATCTTTTTCATTGCCATTTTGAAGTACTTTTCAGCTGGCAAATTTTGTGTTTCTACTTCCTCAGAGGGAATTTGTAAGGATTATCTATTACCATAGTTGTCCTTTTCTTCATATAATTTTTGTGTACATCCTAAGTTAGAAGATAAGCCATTTATATGTTAGAATTGTGTTATTAGAATGAACACCTCCTCTATAAAATATATCCCTTTGCATTCCTTTCAGGATTAAATTCTCTGAGTGCCCGTCACAATTTAAATCTAAATTAGACATATTTATTTGATAAGGCCTTTCCTTTCTGATTTGTAAAGTACTTTATAATGTGGATAAGAGGGGTGCTATATAAATGCAAATAATTGACAAATAGATAGAAAGTCATGGATCAGGGAGAGTATGAAAAGTTAAGTACAATCTATTTTTCTCTTATTTTATTAACATAAAATTTTGTTACAAACAAAAAAAACTGCTTCAGTTTATGATTAAATAAAAACTATATACAAACCTACAACATCCAAGTAGCAGCCCCATCAGAAAGTTCATTTGTGTTTGTATGAAAAAGATAGCATATTAAAAAGATAAGAACCTTGGTTAAGCTAACAACAAGACATCTATGTTCTAGTTCCCCTTCACACTACCTTTCTTTGCAAATCTGAGGGAAATAACTTCTTGCTGTTGCTTCTTAATTCCCTCATTTGTTAAAGAGATTCATTTGGACTATATTATCTTTATATTGTTGCTCCTAGACATTCAAATCTGTCTCAGGATCTAGGTTGTTGTTAAATTTTTCATGCTAAAGCTGACATTCTAGGAGTATGCAAATCTCTTAAACTGATAAGAAGGATGGTAGCAACTGTAGAAATATTCTAATTCAATTTCATCACTTTGCAAATCACTATTGCATAGTCTCTGGATTCACTCTTTCAAATAACATTTGGACTATCAAAGTCTTCAGAGATTGAGTTCTATTTCTTTCCTGAGGGTTATAAAGGTAATCCTGTCATCTTCTGATGCCCAAGACACATAGGTCTCCCAAAAGTTTGCACTCCAATATTATTTAAATAATTAACATCATCAGAATATCAATTAACCACTTAACATTCATTATCCTTTACAAAAGAATATTTACTGAGAAGGTATAACAAGGACCAAATGACAGCATCCTTTTCAAAATCAGAAGTAAACTATGTCTTTTTACATACATTCCATGTGATGATTCATATTTAAGGTGCTTTTTATACTGCATTCTTTCACCAACTATGGGCACTTTCTCCTTTCTATGGTTACTACTTTTTGGGGGAAGTAGATTCAAGCCTACTACAAAAATGTACTGAAACACATGTATAGAAAAAAAGTGTGTTTGAGAAGTACCTTCTGACCCTTGGAGTTTTTTTTCCCCATGTATGGAATCAGGTTCAGTATTGGGTATGGTTAAGCCAATGGGCAAGATACTTCCTTTCTCATCTGGACTTTCTTTTCTGGTCTGAGTAAAGCAGATTCATTCTAAGGGTCATCTTCTTAGCAGATCCAAGTGTTGTCACTGTCTCCAAGAAAACCATTTGTTGTGATTTCAAAGGGTTTTGATGTGTCTCCCACTCTCACATTTTATTAGGGTAGCCCTATCTCAGAATATTTATTCATCTATAATTAGAATATATATATATATATATATATATATATATATATATATATATATATATATATATATATATATAACAGATATACCATGAATTCACAGATACAAGGCAGTCGGATGGTCAGAAAAGGCAAGTGAAGTTACTCTCCTTTCCCATACGGGGAGGTTTACAATTTTTTTCCTCTTCAAAATCCAATAGGAAAAAGTATGGAAGACTGCCAGATCAAAAATTTTGTATACACATTCAGCTCTTGTTCAGAAATCAATTAAAAAAGAAAAACATCATCAGTATACATTAAGCTGAAAGAAAAAGAAGAATCCTTTCATCTATTCTGAACTTGGTAGTCATGGTGATGAGGGTTCCTCCATTCTCCATAACTGAAAATGTAGTCATCAACTCTCATGTGGATTGGTATCAAAGAGTGCATGCTGCACATAATTCCAAGTAAGGTCAGTTCCTTCACTAGGGAATCCTCATTATGTAAATAGCAGATGTCTAGTGAGATAAAGTGAATGGAAGTTCACATGTTGTAATGCCATGCACAAGCAGACTCCCAAAAGAATGCTACTGTGAACAGCTTTTAAGGTTCAGATTACACAGTAGTAGTTAACACTGTGTTTATTCCATTACAAATCAAGGCAGACATTCATAATATAATATTCACAGCATTACATCTTATCACAGAAAGTCACAATATGGTGTTCATAAGAGTGGGATATCCACGCAGTTTTCACTACAGGGGCCCCAATATTTAGAACAAGGAACAGAAGAATAATCATCTGATTTTCCTAAGGGGAAACCCTTCTCACTTAATCTTTCATTCAATCAATTTCCAATAATCGACTTCCACTCATGGGGCAACCATTAACTTAATCTGTTGCTAATCTGGAGTCACAATTACTAAATATCATTAATAACTAATACAGTCATTTGAAATCCACACAAATCCTACACCCCATGGTGTCCAGCAAACCTCAGTTTCATCCAAGGGGAGGCCTTTTCTTCATCTTGACTCTTGGTGGTCTCTCATTCCCTGGATCCCCTTAAATGGTCGTAAGTCCCTCCTGAATCCACCAAACAGTCACCTGGATACAGAAGCAGACAGCTCCCAGGTCCTTGTCCAGTCCTCATGGCAATCCCCAGCACACACTGAAGTTCACAGGGTCCAGCACATGTCAAACCCTTTGCCACTTCTCTTGCCTGGAACTCAAGGATCAGCCAGGCCATGAATAAACAAAGTCTTATCCTGATCATGCTTCTTCTGTTTTCCAGCAGTTCACCTGGCCCTAGGACCCAGAAGGAATATTTGCCTTCTAGGTGGCCTCCACCAGATTCTGGTCTCAGGAAAACTCCATCTCCTTTCTCAGTCAGCTTCCAGATGTGCCAGGAGAGAAACTCTGTCTCTATCTTTGTCTCTGTCTCTGTCTCTCTCCTCTCTCTGTCAAGAAAACTCCAACTCACTTCTTCACCTCCCAGATGCTGAGACAATTCTGTTTCCTCTAGAAGGAAAATTCCAATTCTGTCTCTCTGTCTCTAGAATTATTCTTTATATACAGTATTGGCCTCCTGTCTCAGCCAATAGCCTTCTTCCATGTCAACAGGGGAGTTCACACATTCTCAACATTGGATAGGTCTCACACCTTCCATACTTAGCCCTCAGTTACTAAGTCCTAAGTAACTGCTAAACTTGATTTCTAATTCACAAGTGAAGTTATAGAGATGTGTTTTTATATTAGTTTTATCTTAAACATATTTTCAAGATATTTTGAAAGAGTAGATCAAGGATTAAAACACACATCTGTTCAACAGTAGCATACTAAATGATATTTCCTTGAAGATACAGAAATTCTTAAATCATATTTTGTTTATTATGACTCACTTTACTACTTTTAAGAGCAAGGTCTACAAAGGCAAACAAGAAAGCATCTTTACATTTTATCATGTGCTTTGGGAAATAAGCATAAAAGAGGACAAGTTGTTCATTGCCTCCTTTTTTAGGATTTATGATTAGAAGGGATCTTTGCAATTATATAGCCACGTACCTTATTTTATATGTGAGGAAATGGGATAATTGAGAGGATAAGTTATTTGTCCAAGGTTCCCCTTGCCATGAATGACAGAGCACAGATTTGAATCTTGTTCTTCCTCACTCCAAATCCAACCAATTTCCTTTATACTTCATTAAAAATTCAAACAAATTATGTTAATTTAAAATTATTCTGAATACTCAAAAACTGAGCAGTTTTAAATAACAATTTTTGTAAGTAGTTCCTTTTTAACAAAACACTGTGTTAGGTACTAAAGGGTACAATGACAGTCTTTACCATCATGAAGGTTATAACACAATAGTGGAAAGATGACATATACAAAAACCTCATGCTTAGAATAACTGGATGTACGATAATATAATGTCACATAGCAAGGGATGGCAAAAAATTTTTTAGCATGACATAACAAAATAACATGATGGTATAACCTAAAATAACATAATGCAGCATTTTGGCAACATATCACACAACATCAGAACAAAATAAAGTATACTATAGAATTGTTAGCATGCTATATGACAGCAAATATATAAAAAATATAATACTGCTTTCAAATGGTAGTTGGAACTGGAAGATCTTCCCTGCCCCTTGTATTTGCAAACAAGAGATCCTTAGCACCTTGTTCCAAGTTCATTATTTTGTTAAGTATTAATATGCAGAACTTGTAAATTTCACAGTGGGATGTACTTCTTGATGTAACAGGAATGTGTTAGTACTGTATGTAAATAGAAACGCAAGCTAGAGAGCCAGAACTTCTGGGAGCAAGCAGCATGGAGTCTGAGTAGCTAAGAATTGAGAAGAGAACTGAGAACTGAGAAGAACTGAGAAGATTAGGATTAAGAATAACTGAGAAATGTTAAAGAGAGATTTTGAAAAGAGAACTTGTGGAGGAAGAACTTCTGAGGGCCTGTCACAGATGACAACAACTTCTGAGGGACAGCTGCAAATCCTGCAATGGGTAACTGAGAAATAAAAAGAATGCAGAACAGGGAGGAAGCATGACTGTGTGCTGGTACTTTTTCTGTCTGTTTTGATGTTACTTTGTCTCAGATCTTTGGTGCTGGATATATGTTGATTTCTCAGGCAGAAAGCGAATTGATGGGGATGGCAGAAACTTGTATTAATGTTATTGTTGCTTTGTTAAGCTTTGTCTTCCCTGGAACAGAAACTGTGAAATATTTGAAGTGGATCAGACACTATGAGATTCAATATGGAAAGGAACTGAACAAGAAGTTGGACAAAGAACTGAAAGCTGTCTACCTTTGAACCCAGGTATCAGTTGGATAGATTTGGCTAGGAGCTGGGACAGTGGAAGAGGAGGCATGGAAATGGAGAGTCTGCCTTGTGTGGAGATGAAAAAAACTCTCCTTGGTCACTTAATGCATACCCAGAAAGTCAAGAGTACTAACTAGGGGTGGAGAACTCTTACTTTATATTTAGGTAATAGAGTTAAGAATTTCTCCAATTAAGAAGAAAGAGTTCTTTTTGATTTAAGAGATTAAGACAATGTGTCCTCAGGGGTAGAGAACTTTGAACTTTATACTTTGTGACAATTAAGGCGGCTTCCCTCCTTAAATATGATTGAATTAAGTATTTACTAAATGATTGTCTTACTAAATGAATGTTGTGTTTGCTTAAAACTATGTGACCACTTTTGTGAAAACTGTTGCCACCTTAGTGAAAGTCAGTAAGTTATAACATTGTGAATGTTATACTTTGATTTGCATGTCTTAGTTTGTTCCTGAATAGAGAGTTCAGTATACTGTGCAATCAGAATCCTGAAAGCCGTCCACAGTAGCATTCCTCTGGAAAGCTGCTCATGCTTGGCTTTACACACATAAAATAATTCAATGTGTTATAATATTGTGTAAACAGTGCAGTATATGAACCATAGAAGCATTGATGTGTATGATGTACTAGGACAGAACAGGAAAGGATAGGAAAGGATAGCATAGCATAAAAATGGATAGGAAAGGATAGGATCCTGAAAGGGCAGAAAGGAGTATTTGAGGCAAATGTAGTAAGCAGGATGAAGAATATGTGATATGAACTAAGATGAAGGATGTGAACAGTCAGAAAAGTGATCAGATAAGGCTATGCATTGAAATACCCATCTTTGACTTCTCTGTGTTCAGAACTCCTGACTATATGACATTGCAGAGTAGCCCTCCAAACTTTCCTGTTCTCATTGTTTATTAGTATGACAAAGAAACCTCTGAAGTATCTGATATCCCAGGATTTCTTCAGTCATAGTTGCCCCTCCTCCATTCTCCTGCTCCTCTTCCCACTAACCAATCAAACTAGTTAGACCACAGACTTAACCTGACCAGTCACTAGGCCTCCTACTGGAAATAGGACCCTCTTATCCTCTGCTCCCTGGTGGAGCAGGGTAGCTCAGACTTTGTCTTTCACAAAAAGAAGCAGGGTCTGCTGTGTGCGTGACCCCAATAAATGCAGTTATTTAACTGGGAGACTATTTGAGTGAATTCTTTCAGGACACTAGAATCCACCCATCTATTCTTCATCATTAGGATAGGATAGGTAGGATAGGATACAACTTATTCAATATGAAATAGAATAAAATAAAATATACTATAAAATAACAAAATGTAACAAATAATATATAGTACAAGATAGTACATGATATATGTTATCAAATATGTTAATATGTTATCAAAATAACATATAATTGAAACGGATGTAATTATTGATATAACATATAATATGATAAAATATAATATAATTGAATATAATGAGGCAGGAGACATAAAAGTCATATAAGATACAGAGAAACAAAAGTCATGCTTGCGTGAAGAAAATATAGAGAAAAATTTTATAAAATTGAAAGTGAGAGGGGTGGTGCTGGAGCAAAGATGGCAGTGTAGAAGCAGCAAAGTTTCACAGCTCCCACACAGCCACATTAAATACCCATAAAATACAACTCTAAACAAATTTTAGGTCTCCAAAACCCACAAAAATACAGAAAACATATCTCTCTCTGAAGGCATCTTGGCAGGAGGGACTCATCTCGGCAGGTGGGAACCAAGGCCAGCCCAGCCCAAAACCACGACCTGGCCCCAGAGTTGTAGGGAAAAGCTGCAGCTGGAGTCTACAGGAGAGGTTAATGGTGACACATGGGGCAATCTCCACATTTATCAAGCCAGGAGAAATAAGGCTAAGAAAAAGGTCAGTGAAATTCAAACTATATTTAGTGGAAAAGAAGTGGCCAAACTGCCCCCAGTGCAAGGAAGCAGCTCAACTCAGTTGCTTCAGAGCCCCTGGCCTGCAGACAGCAGAGGGACAAAAGCAATTGATCAAATGCCAAGGGCTCTTGTGTTGAGCAGCCTGGATCCAGATTGTAGACTTAGGTGGTGGTTCTGGGATCTGTTTTCAGTCAGCCAAAGCTTGTGGGGGCTGCAACACCCCTTTATTAGCTCCAGCAGCTGTGAAAACCCCAGAGATTTGGGACAGTGCTTTCCCCCCTGGAAGCAGAGCTCCACAGAGCTGAAAAATCACACAATTAATAGACTGGCCAATATGAATAGGAAAAGGAAGCAAAGTAAGAACAGTAACCAAACTCTAGAATCCTTTTTTGGGGACAAAAAGGATCAAAACATGGAATGGGAGGAAGACAACACAGTCAGGACTCGCACACCAAATGCTTCCAACATACATGAAGACTGTCTACAAGCCAGAGATAGACTTAAAAAGGACTTTGAAAACCAAATATGAGAAGTGGAGGAAAAATTCAGATTAGAAATGAGAATGATGTAAGAAAATCATGAAAAGAGAGTCAAGAACATGACTGAAGAAAATAACACCTTAAAGAACAGATTAACTCAAATAGCAAAAGAGGCCCAAAAAGGCAATGAGGAAAAGAATGCCCTGAAAAGTCGAATTTGCCAGATGGAAAAATAATCTCAAAAGCATTCTGAAGAGAATAATTCCTTCAGAATTAGAGTGGAGCAAATGGAAGCAAATGACTTTATGAGAAATCAAGATACTATAAAACAGATACAGACAAATGAAAAAAAAATAGAAGGCAATGTAAAAATATCTCCTTGAAAAAAACCACTGGCCTGGAAAAGAGATCCAGGAGAGACAATTTGTAAATTATTGGTCTCCCTGAAAGCCATGATCAAAAAACAGAACTTACAAAGCATCCTTCAAGAAATTCTCAAGAAAAATTGCCCTGCTATTTTGAAATCCGAGGGCAAAATAGAACTTGAAAGAATTCAATCACCTCTTGAAAAAGATCCCCAAAGGAAATCTCCTAGAAATGTTATTGCTAGGTTCGGTAACCCCCAGTTAAAGGAGAAAATATTACAGCCTGCCAAGAGGAAAAATTTGAATACTATGGTAGCAAAATTAGGATAACCCAGGATCTGGCAGCTTCTACATTGATGGATCAAAGGGCATGGAATATGATATTGTGAATATCAAAGGAGCTAGGATTAAAACCAAGAATCATTTACCCAGCAAAACTGAGTATAAAGTACCAGGGGAAAATATGGTCATTCAGTGAGGTGGAGGACTTTCAAGCATTCTTGCTGAAAAAAAAACAGAACTGAACATAAAATTTGACAACGAAACACAAGAAGCATGAAACAGTAACCATGGGAAAGTAATTATAAGGAGCAGGATGGAGACAAGATGGCTGTGTAGAAGCAGCAAAGTCCTGCAGCTCCCACACAGCCACCCTAAACACCCATAAAATATGACTCTGGACAAATTCTAGGATTCTCAACCTCATAAAAATACAGAAAACACATCTCACGCGGAAGGCAGCTCAGCAGCAGGGGATCATCACAGCAGCCTGAAATCAAAAATGTGGCCAGGCCCCAGGGCAGTCATGAGGAGCCAAGGGGAGCTGAGTGGAGCTGAGCTGCAGCCAGTGTACAAGAGAAATCTACAGCCTCCAGCAACTCCACATCTACCAGGGTGTGAAAATTAGGGATTAGAGAAAGGCAGCTCAGCAGGAGGGGATCATCCTACAGGCCTGCAGGCCAGGAGCTGAGACCAGCCCAGCCTGAAACTGCCATGCGACCAGGCTCCAGGGTGGCCAGGAGGAGCCAAGACTCCCAAGCCACATCATGAGTCTATTTCATAGAAGACCTAAATCACCAACAATCTTCACATCTACTGAGCCAGGATTAGAGGTCAGTGAAAGTTAGTGAAGCTTTCAAGCTAAATATGGGGGAGGAAAAGCAGTTTGGCCAATCTACCCCCAGTGCAAGGAAGCAGTGGGGGAAGGGCAGGAAGTGCTTCAGAGCCCCTGGCCTCCGGCTCCAGCAGGGGGGCTGAGTCAATTGATCAGGGCCAAGTGCTCTTGCATTGAAGAGCCTAGATCTGGATTGTGGTCTTGGGTGGTGATACTGGGGAGTGCTTTCAGCAAGCCAAAGCTGGGGGGGCGGGCTGCAAGACCCCCCTAATAGCTATGGCAGCTGGGAAAACCCCAGGGATTTGGAACAGAGATTTTGCCCCTTGAAGCAGAGCTTCAAAAACCTAAAAAAAAAAAACAACCAATTAATTGACTGGCCAACATGAGGAAAAGGAAGCAAAATAAGAACAGCAATCAAACTCTAGAATCCTTTTTTTGTGGACAAAAAGGATCAAAGCATGGAACAGGAAGAAGACAACACAGTCAGAATTCCCGCACCAAATGCTCCCAAGACACTTGAAGAATTCCTAGAAGGTACAGATAATCTGAAAAAGGACTTTGAAAAACTAATATGCGAAGTGGAGGAAAAATTGGGAAGAGAACTGAGAATGATGCAAGAAAATCATGAAAAGAAAGTCAACAACCTGACTGAAGAAAACAACACATTAAAAATACAATAACCCAAATGGCAAAAGAAGCCCAGAAAGCCAATGAGGAGAAGAATGCCTTGAACAGTTGAATTTGCCAGATGGTTAACAAATCTCAAAAGCATTCTTAAGGGAATAATTCCTTCAAAATTAGAGTGGAGCAAGTGGAAGCTAATGACTTCATGAGAAACCAAGACGCTATTAAACAGTTACAGAGAAATGAAAAAAATAGAGAGCAATATGAAATATCTCCTTGAAAAAACCACTGACCTGGAAAATAGATCCAGGAGAGACAATTTTAAAATTATTTGTCTACCTGAAACCCATGACCAGAAAAATAACTTGGAAAGGATCCTTTAAGAAATCCTTCAAGAACATTGCCCTGATATTCTAGAGTCAGAGGGCAAAATAGAACTTGAAAGAATTCACCGATCACCTCTTCAAAAAGATCCCCCAAAGAAAACTCCTAGAAATGTTATTGCCAGGTTCCAGAATACCCAGTTAAAGGAGAAAATATTACAGGCCTCCAAGAGAAAACCATTTGAATACTGTGGAAGCACTATTGGGATATCCCAATATCTGGCAGCTTCTACACTGAGGGATCAAAGGGTCTGGAATATGATATTTCAAAGATTAAGGCAGCTGGGATTAAAATCAAGAATCAACTACCCAGCAAATTGAGCATATTATTCTGGGGGAAAATATTGTCATTCAGTGAAATGGAGGACTTTCAAGCATTCTTGATGAAAAAACCAGAGCTGAACAGAAAATATGTCAATCAAACACAAGAAGCATGAGAAAGAAATCATAAGGAACTTATCAAATTTGAATTATTTACATGCCAATATGGAAAAACGATAACAGTAACTTATGAAACTTTTCTTAGTATGAGGATGGGAGAAGGGAATACAAATGGATATATATGTTTACTTACACATATGTCTATATAGGAGGCTACATATGCATATGAATACACATCTGACCATGTGTATATATGGGTATATAGAGGGCTTAGGATCAATTGAATATGAAGGGATGACACTTTAAAAGGCAAATTCTGAGGTGGGAGAGGTCCAGAATGGGAAAAGACAGGGAGAGACAAAATGGGGTTAATAATCCTGTGTGGAAGAGGCAAGGGATAAGTGTTACAACTTTACTTCCATTTACTCTCATTGAATCTGGTTTGGGAAGAAATGGCATAAACTCTAAACTGGGCATAATGCCACACAAGAGAGTAGGACATGTGGGATGAAAGGCAGGATGGCGGAGGGGAGGGCAGGGTCTGGGGGAGGAATGCTGGATGCTCACACTTCAATAAAGGGACAGGGACAAGGTAGAGAACAGAACAAGGGAGGTGAGACACAGGAAGGAGGGACATATGATCACTGTCACAATATGTCCACTATGAAGATGTCCCATATAATCACACCGACATAGTATTGAATTTGTTGTCTTTGCAGTGGGGGTGGGAGACAAGGGAGGATTCAAAAGAAGCAAGAATGTAAAGTTTTGCAAAACCTGCAACTAGGAATTAAGATATACAGTGGCTGTGGTAGGGAGAGCCTCCCTGCCCTACCAAAAAGTTTGAGAGCAGACCACGGGACGGTCTCTATAGTGGGATTGCTGGTTTGGGGTTGGGGTAGGGGAAAGACCAGGACAAAAATCCGTAATTCAAAAATCTCATGAAAATGAATGATGTAAACAAGAAAGAAATAAAATTACTACATAAAAAAGAGAGGCAGACGAGGAGCTAAGTTTTGTAGTCAGATGAAACAGCTGAGACTCTAAGGAATCACCTAGACAGGGGTAGGGAAACCTATTTAGTCTGACAAAGGTAGAGCCCATCTAGAAAAGGAAAGATTTTCAGAAGAATCAGTGCAAAGATAGAGTAGAGACAGATTTGGCTTCTATTTTAGGCATATTTCATTGATACACTTCACATAAACAAAGTAAGCAGAAACACAGATTACTGTAAATGAAAGCAGTTTTGGAGGAAGTATGGACAGAACATTGGATCTGGAGTCCAAGGACCTAGGTTCAAATCCCCCTTCAGACATATACTGCCTGGGCAACCTTGAAGAAGTCCCTAAATTATTCTGGATCTTCCAACCCAAAAAAAATTTGGTTCAGATGACCTCTAAGGCCCCTTCTAACTGTAGATTAATAACCTACTAAAATGGAAATGAAATATAAATTTAACAATATAATAAATGCCATATAATTATTTATTAATATAGTAAATATATACAATATTAATAATGAAATATAGATGTATTATAATATTATGTAAATAATATAAATAAGTAATAAATCACAAAAAAATTTAAAAAAGCAACCATAAGGAACTTATAAAAGTTGAACTATTTACATGGCAATATGCAAAAATAATAATAGTAACTTATGAAACTTTTCTTAGTATGAGGATAGGAAAAGGGAATCCAAAAGTGTGTGTGTGTATAGATAGATAGATAGATAGATAGATAGATAGATAGATAGATAGATAGATAGATATAGATATAGATATAGATATAGATAGATATAGATAGATATATAGATAGATATAGATACATATAGATATATATAGATATATAGATATGTAGATAGATAGATATATAGATATACACACATACACACATATACATATATGCATGCATATATGTATATATGTATATATATGTATACCGACACATATGTCTGTATAGGAGGGTATTTATGCGTATGAATACATATATGAGCATGTGTGTATACGTGTACATAGAGGGTACAGGATCAATTGAATACAAAGGGATGATACTTTAAAAGGTGAAATTCTGAGGTGGGAGAGGCCTAGAATAAGAGGCGACAGGGAAATACAAAATGGGGTTAATCACCCCATATGGGAGAGGCAAGGGATAACTGTTACAATTTTACTTTCATTTACTCTCAGTGATTTTGACTTAGGGAATGAACGACATAAACTCTAAACTGGGTATTATGCCACACAGGAGTGTAGGAGGGATGGGGATGAGAGGTGGGATGACAGAGGGGAGGGCAGGGTCTGGGGGAGGATTGCTGGAAACACACACTTCAGTAAAGAGACAGGGACAGGGTAGAGAATAAAACAAGGGGGGGGTGCGAGATAAGTAGGAGGAACATATAATTACCCTCTCACCAAATGTCCACTGTGGAGATGTTCTGCGAAATTACACATGTATAGCCTATATTGAATTGTTTGTCCTTCCAGCAGGGTGGATGACAAGGAAGGAACTTAAGGAATCTAAAATTGAAAGCTCTACAATCAAAAGTTAAGGAAAAAAATGTGTGTGTGTGTATATACACATATATACACTCTTAACTATGTATATATATATATATATACTTATATATAATTATTATTATTATCATTAACTATATGAAATTGGGAATTAAGATATATATGTACTGGTGTAGGGAAACCCTCCCTGCCTTACCAGAAAGTAAGAGGGGTGTTGGGGCAGTACATAGAAGAGAGCAGATTGGGAGAGGGGCTTTACTGTGGGATCACTGTTTTGGGAATGGAGGTGGGGAAAAGATGTGGAAAAACTCTGTAACTCAAAATCTGGTGGAAATGAATGATGTAAACAAGAAAATAAGTAAAATAATTTTAAAAATTAAAACTGAGGTTGGGAAGGTATGGATGAATGACAATATTTGCCATTAAAAAAATTCCTTACTCTGGTCTAGACTACCATTCAAAATTAGAAAATAAATTATCAGTTTTTCAAATCCGTATCTGTCCAACATTTTACCAATCCTGCATTATATTATGCCTACCGTCACTGTTGCTGCTGTTTACCACTACCAGACAATTGTGGATCTCTTTAAAGCTGGAAAAGCATTTTATATACACTATGATATTCGAACATTACATTAGCACTTTGAATTGTGTATTACTAGCAATATCTTCACCATATGGCAGATGAAGAGTCTGAAGTTTAAGGTAGTCAAAGGATTTGCATGTTATTGTATTATTCAATCAGTTGGCAAGCTACTCTCAAGCTCCTTCTTTTCTGTGACCTTTGGCTAGGCACTGAGGATCCGCCCCCCCCCCCCAAAAAAAAAGAAAAAAGAAAACAAAAAGAAAGAAACAAAACTACAATCCCTGCTCTAGATAAACTTGTATTCTTTCAGGAGAAAGAATAAGTATATTAAGAAATATGAATGCATAGCCAGTCTTGATTTCACAGGTCAGAGTTAAAATGCTAAATACTGTAGAAATGAAACTAAGAAGATACAGTTTTCTTTTTGGGTTACATTCTAAAAATATTTTGAAGGTATTTTGAAAGACCTAAAAACTGGGCTGAAGAGTCATTAGACAAATTAAATCCTTTTTTTTTAACAAATTCGTTAATTGGGGTAGCTAGGTGGCACAGTGAATAGAGCACCAGCCTTAGAGTAAGGAGGACCTGAGTTCAAATAAAGCATCTGACACTTTACATTTACTATCTGTGACCTTGGGCAAGTCACTTAAACCCTATTGCCCTGCCTTCCCTTCCCCTCCAAAAAGCCAAAGAAAAAAAGAAAAGAAAATAGTTTATCTAATTTTAGTTTTAAACATTTATTTTTATAAGAATTAGGGCCCTAAATTTTTTTCCCTCTCTCCCCAACTCCCTATGTCGGCATGCAATCTGTTATATACTATACGTGTTCAATTATATTAAACACGTTTTCACATCAGTCTTGTTCTGAAAGAAGAATCAGAACAAAGGGGAAAACTATGAGAAAGAGAAAAAAAGGAAAGGGAAAACATGTGCTTCTATTTCCATTCAGACACCATTGTTCTTTCTCTGGATGTTAAGAGCATGTTCTATCATGCTTTTTTTAGAATTCGCTTTGATGATGGCATAGCTCAGAAAAACTCAGTCTAGAAAAGTCTCATTGCATAATGTTGTTGCTACTGTGCAAAATGTTCTCCTTGTTCTACTCATTTCACTTAGCATCTTTTCATACAAGTCCTCCCAGGTTTTTCTGAAATCTGACTACTCAATATTTCTTATGGAGCAATAGCATTCCATTCAATTATTATACTTTAATTTTCTCAGCCATTTTACACAATTAGTGGGCATCCCCTCAGTTTCCAGTTCTTGGACACCCCAAAAAGAACAACGACACATATATTTGTATATGACAGTCATTTTCCCATTTATATGATCTCTTTGCTATATAGAACTAGAAGTGGTATTGCTGTGTCAAAGGGTATGCAGTTTTAAAGCCCTTTGGGCATAGTTCCATCTTACTCTCCAGAACAATTAGATCAGTTAACAGCTCCACCAACTATACAATTTTCCCACATCTCCAACATTTATTATTTTCATATTTTGTCGTTACCCAGTCTAATAGGTGGGAGATGGTACCTCATATTGTTTAAATTTACATTTCTATAATCAATAGTGATTCAAATATTTTATCATGATATTATAAATAGCTTAAATTTCCTTATCTGAAAACTGCCTGTTCATAACTTTTGAAAATTTTTCAATTGTGGAATTACTTACATTCCTACAAATTTTACTCAGTTCTTGAAATATTTTGGAAATGAGGCTTTTATCAGAGACGCTGCCTGCAAAAATTATTTTCCAACTTTCTTCTCCCCTTCAGATCTTGCATTGTACTGACTTTGTATAAAACCTTTTTATTTTAATGTAATCAGAAATATTCATTTAGCATTTTATAATGTTCTCCCTTTCTTATTTGATCATAAATTCTTCTCTTCCCCGTAGACCTAACAGCTAAACCATTACTTGCTCTCCTAAATTGCTTATGGTATCACATTTTATGTCTAAATTATCTACCCATTTTGACCTTATTTTGTTATACAACATACAATGATGGTCTATGACTGTTACCTGGACTAAATGCACCATCTGAAATGAGGAAGCTTGAATAATAAGTCCATGGCCAGGCAGAGACTGCATTTATACATTTATTGCATACCAAGCAAATCTCAAATAAGTATCTGAGCATTCAGGTTTATATATTATAGCTAAAGTACTTGCATAATACTGTCTTGTGGGAAACTTTGTGTTGTTTGCTACATGAGGCAACTAGACTGCAACCTTTAGGAGGTCATTTCCTTGAGACACTTCCCTGCTTTCTTATCCCATGGGTTACTATTTTATCTATATCATTCAAGTAGCCAGGGTTTCAGGGCCAGTCAGAATGTTCCAAAGTTCCCTTGCATTGGGGGTGAGTGAGGGGTGGCGAGTCAATATTCTGAGATATTGAGCCTAGGTGTGTGGAAACAGGCTCAAGGGGGTCCTTGGCCTGGATTTGCACCCATAGCAAACCCCCCACATCTTATCATCATCACTTACATATTGCCCTTTTCTTTTAGCAAGCAGTTTGAGGCTATGGATTTCTGTACCCATCACAGTTACCCATAACTCTATTAAGCAAGTGAGGCATGTCAGAATAAGGCATGCTACCACCAAAATGCTAAGCCAAGAGAGTAGGGGGAAAAGTATGGAGAGTATGTTTTTTCAACAGATTGGTAAGTTCCAAATTATTCAAAATTTGGTTTGCCAGATCAACAGGGACAACCCCAGGCATATGGTTCTGATCAATATTATGGATTCCCTTAGTTAGTACATTGAAGTTTGCTGGATAAGCACTATTGTTCCATACTCCTGCTAGATGAATTTTGATCGATGTCCACTCTACCAAAATGGACTTGTAGGGAATTGAGGTTACACAAATATAAGTTTAGCAATACTGACAATGTAATTTTGCATTCTACTCTCATAATGTACTGTTGAAATCTAGTAATACATTTTGGGAGATTACAATTGCTAGAAGTAGCATTCCAATATAAATTCTGACTTTAAAAATTATGTTCATACATTTGAGTTGATAATGGTTACAAAGGCAGTGACATCAGTCTGGTGAGTGTAGGAAATCAGGTACAAAAAAATAACACCATAATCAATACAGGTAAAATATGTAAAATAATTGACATCAGATTAAAAGAGATAACTTTAACAACGTTGATAATATTGTGTTGACAATGTTCCTCCATCAATTCCAGAACCATGATGATTTTGGATCTTTTCTGATATAATTTGTAATATTCAAATCATGCCAAGTATCCATAAGGTGGGAATGTATTTTGTCCCAAAAATATTAGAAAAAGAGTTAATACATAATAAAAGAGTTACACAACTATATGTACATTTAAAACCACATCTAAATAACAGATGAGTTTTTAAGGCTTTTAACTCATCATCTAAATACAATTCTCATTGTTCTAATACATTTATCTCTTACAAAAGATTGATCTTATATAACAGATCCTTATGCATATTCTGTCATGGCTCAAAGGCTACAGTAATATTGTTGATACTTCATTAGCATAGTGTGCAGTTTTTGAATTTTTCTAGTAGAGAGCTTGCAGACATAGTGGTTGAAATTGAGAAATTACAAATAGTGATTTCTTATCCAAAACCTGGGGTCTTTGGGCTTATCAAACAGTTTGTTACTATAATCATTGACTATTGAGTCTTTTGTACCCAGTCCATTCTATTGATCCACTACCCTATTCCTTAGCCAGTACAAAGCAGTTTTGATGACTGCTGCTTTATAACAGTGACTAAAATCAGGTACAGCTAGGGCACCTTCCCTAACATTTCTTTCCATTAATTGCTTTGATATTCTGGACCTTTTGTTCTTCCAAATGAATTTTGTCACTATTTTTTTCTAGTTCTAAAAAGTAATTTTTTGGTAGATTGATTGGCATGGGACTAAATATGTAATTTAATTTAGGTTAAATTGTCATTTTTATTATATTTGCTCCAACCAGCCATGAGCAATTGATGTTTTTCAAATTAGTTAGATCTTATTTTATTTGTGTGAAAAGTGTTTTGTAGTTGTGTTCATAAAGGTACTGGGTTTGTTTTGGCAGGTAGATTCAGAAATATTTTGTAACATCTACAGTGACTTTATATGGGGTTTCTCTTACTAGGTCTTGCTGTTGGACTTCATTGGAAATATATAGGAATGCTGAGGATTCATTTGACTTTATTTTATATCCTGACACTTTGCTAAAGTAATTTATTTTCACAAGAAGTTTTTTACTTAATTCTCTAGGATTCTTCAAGTATATCATTATATCATCTACAAAGAGTGATAGCTTAGTCTCTTCTTTGCCTAATTAGATTCCTTAAATTTTGTTTTCTTCTCTAATTGCTACTGCTAACATTTATAGTACCAGATTGATTAAGGAGGGTGATAGTGGACATGATGGTTTCGCCCTTGTTGAATATCCAATTAAGGCCTCATTTCTAAAATATACAGGGAATTAAGTAAATTCTATAAGAATACAAGTCATTCCCCAATTGAGAAATGGTCAAAGGATATCAACAGGTAATTATAAGAGATAGAAATTAAAGATATCTATAAGCATATGAAAAAATGCTCTACATCACTATTGATTTGAGAAATGCAAATCAAAACAACTTTGAAGTACCACATTTCACCAGTCAGATTGGCTAAGATGACAAAACAAGAAAATGACAAATTCTGGAGAGAATGTTTAAAAATTGGAACACTAATGCATTGTTGGTGGAGCCATGAACTGATACAACCATTCTGGAGACCACTCTGGAACTATGCCCAAAGGGCTATAAAGAATTGCATACCCTTTGACTCAATACTACCACTTCCTGGGGTTGTATCATAAAGAGATCATAGATGTGGGAGAAAGACCCATATGTACATAAATATTTATTGTAGCTCTCTTTCTGGTGGCAAAAAACTGGAAATTTAGCGGATGCCCTTTAAATTGGGGAATGGCTAAACAAGTTGTGGTATATGAATATAATGGAATACTATTGTGCTATAAGAAGTGGGAAGATTGTCTTCATATTCACCTGGCAAGGTTTATAAAAACTGATGCTAAGTGAGAAGAGCAGAACCAGGAAAAATTTGTACACAATCATAGACACATAGTATGTGTGATGAATAACTTTGATAAACTGGACTCTTCTCAGCAATTCACATTTGTAAGACAACTACAAGTCTCGGGATGGAAAGAGATATTTTCATTCAGAGAAAAATCTAGAAAGAACAGAGTTTAAATGGACACTGAAGCAATCTACATGCTATTGTTCTTTTTCATGTTGGATTTTCTTTCTTTTTCCTTTGTTCACTGCATTGGTTACAATCCTTCTATACAACCAGACTACGGTAAAATGTGAAAGTATTTGTAGTTCCTGTACTTGATTGCATGCTGCCATGGGGGTGGGGGAAAGGGAGTGGAGAAAATTTGAAACTCATGGAATTTGCAAACTGAATCTTGTAAACTAAAACTAAATAAAAAAGCCAATTTAATAAAAGGAAATAAAAAAAGAAGGGGAAGGAGATGAGAGGAAGGGGTAGTGATAGAAGGCAAGGCAGATTGGGGAAGGGATAATCAGAATGTATGCCATCATGGGGTGGGGTAGAGGAGAAATGGGGGAAAATTGGAATTCAAAAACTTGTGGATGTGAAGGTTGAAAAAATATCATAAATAAATAAATTGAAATGTGAAGAAAAATATTGAGAAATTAAAGAGACAGTGGTTGAAATTATCAATAATAGTACAAACCTTTCTTCCCTTTTTTTAGTGAATCAGAAATGTTTTTTAATTACCTGAACAAAACAAATGAAGTTGTTCGACAATTGTTCTCTACCATATATTTATTGAGTAAGAGTAAAGTTAATGTAAGCAATATTCCATATATAGGGGTCATACATAGATTGGTGTATCCATAATTACTTGGGTTTTTGTGAAGCTTTCTTTGCCAATTCAGTCAAAAAGGGAACAGTGTGTATTTCACTTAGTAAATAAATAGAAGACATGTTTTTTGATATTTAGAGGGAAGCTACATCAATTAGTGCCATGATTAAAAGTCCTTTTTAGCCAGAGAATCAGATATTATTTAGAAAGTAGGTTCCCCCAAAGTCTGAAACCAAAAAAGTTTGGTTCTATAACCAGTACAATGACATCATAACCACTAATACATTGTTTAAGTGTGCAGTTAAAGCAGGTTGTATTCCAATAAAATGTAGTATTGACTTATATCATCTATAAATGATTCATACTGGTAGAAGTAAGGAAGACTTAAGGGGGTTAAATAAATGCCCTTATAGGTTATATATGAAACAATTGACATGACAGGGATTAATGTCTCAGGATTTAAATCAGTATGCAACCAGCGCAGTTCATATTGAAATCAGAGTGATAATAGCAAGAAATGCAAATCCTGGGGTAACAGGTTTCAGTTCGTTGGCTTGGTATAGTAAATGCTTAATGTGTCCCCATGTGGGCAGAGGTTTTTTTTGTTTAGTGGCTGCTTTAGGAGACCTCTATTTTTTATTCCTATGTTCTGTCTCTATGATTTCTCCTTCTGCTGCTGGAATTCTTTCATCCTCTGGGTGAACCGAAGTACATGACCTGATATTTCTTTTGGGCAGCCACACTGGTCATTCCATGGCTACAGGAAAACATAAACACAGCCTTGCTCTTTCTCCCCTCCCATTAGTTAAGTTGCAGAAATTTCCCATATTTGTGTTTGAAAAACCTTCATTTGGTAAGTACGTACCTTTTCACATTGTATTACTCCTGGTGTATACTCAATTTTAGGTATGTATAAAAAAGAAATTGGAGGGGTTATATAAAGTGGTAGCTATATGGCCTATGAGATGTACTGGACCAAGTCCCCTTTTTATTATATTTGTAATGGGTTTAAATGTCTTTATTATATAAGGGTTTTGGCTGTAATTAATTTTGTTGGAAAAATTATGGCAGAAAGATTGAAATAAGTTGCCAGTGTAGGCGGGAGCATTATCAGTTTTCAATTGTTTTTGAGTGTCCATTAAAGTAAAAGACTGTAACAAATGGTTAATTTTATTGTTTACTGCTTCCCCTCTTTAAAAGGAAACTGGAGGAATATATATATATGTTCATATTTTATATGTTATTATATACTTTATTAATTCTATAAAATACATGAATATTAAGTTTTATAATACATGATAATATACACACAAGACTATATTATAATACAATTATAATTATATAATTAC
>CM053600.1:59730605-59748967 GCA_028646575.1 Pseudocheirus occidentalis
GAATATGTATTCTAAAATAATGAATGCAATTTTAAAAATAATGTTAAATAATTTTATATATAGATATATAATCATGTATGTTTATATGTAACACATTGAGGACAGGTTTTAATAATCCGTCTAGCATTTTCCCTAGTAACATGGGATTGTTTACGTAGAGTATGCGCATTTTGACTAAAATAGAAGTGCCATAATATAGCTCTATAAATATTTAAGGAAAAAAATGGAAAAAAGTGGAACTTTTTCATCAATATTAACATTATTTTGATAAAGACCCCCAGGAAGTAAAGAATGAACTGTAACACAGATTAAATAGGTTGTAATCTCTATTTCATGAGGATTTGAAATTTTTTAAAAGGTTAAAACGAATTGTATTCTGTGTGTGTTTAAGTTTAGCATTATCAATATATGGGCATACCTACACTAAATATTGGCTATCTGACATAATATTAAGGGGTGTCGTTTGAGCAGAAGTACAGTGAGTATTAATAACTTTATCATGATTAGATTTAATGTAGTAGCTTGCATTTCCAGGAAGCTGATAAGAAGTTTCTGACTAGAACCTTACAACTGAATAGTAGACCTGCATCCTTGTTTTACAGTGATTGTATATCCTTTAATTACATTCATTGTGGAAGAGATACCTCAGAAATTGAATCTTTTAAATATAATAATTTCAGACACTTCTTTAACTATTGCCTAGGCTATAGAATGTCTATACATTGAGATCAAAAAGGCAAAATCTGTTTTACTTCACCTTAATTTAGCAATAAATTGTTTAAGAAATGAAAGTTTTAGTAGGCCTATTAAAATTTTACTAGGTATTGAAAATAAAATTTAAAAGCATTCCCCCTTTATTCAAATAATTTTAGGATTCATAAATGATCAATAAACATTTATGAAGAAAATTAATTTAAAAGTTTGAAAATGATAGCTCTGTATTATATTAAAGCAAAAACAAAACTGGACATATTGAGGTTCATTTAAACCAAATTGGCATAAAATGTCTTTAAGTAACATAAATTCCCAAAGTATTATTATCAAACTTGATTTCTAGTTAATTGCAGATACTAATAGAATCTGATCACAGTACTTTTACAAGCTATTAGTTTTTAGTCTTCTTAAGGTGAACCTTAAGTAGTTTAAATAAATTTCTGTGCATGTTCTAATTCTTTTTTTGTTACTTTTATATTAAAATTATTTTTAAATTTACTTTTGTTTATTTTTATTTTACATGATTCATTTCCACTAGATTTTAAGTTACAGATGTTCTCCCTGTCTTTCCCCTGACCACCACAATAAAACAGCAAGACCACCTTATAAAACCTCCCCCCATGTACTCTTTCCTATATCCTCCCCCATCACCCCTCTGATTTTCCATTTGGGCAAGATGGATCTTCCTACTCCCTAAATATATATGTATGTATATGTATGTGTATGTGTATATGTATATGTATACGTATACGTATATGTATACGCATATGCATACGCATATGCACACACACATGTATACGCATACGTAAAGTTATACGTATATGTACACGTACACGTACACGTACATGTATATGTATATGTATATGTATATGTATATGTGTATGTGTATGTGTGTATGTGTATGTGTGTATGTGTATGTGTATATGTATATGTATGTGTATGTGTGTATGCGTATGTATATGTATATGTATGCACGCATGCATGTATATATGTGTGCATGCATGCACGCATGTGTTTATGTGTATGTATATGTGTACACACGTATATACATATACACACATTTTTCATGCATACATATATGTGTTTGTATGCATAAGTATGTATATGCACATACATGCATATGTACACATATATACATATGTGTGTATAAGACATTTGATTTTAAAACTTTAAATACTAGATTCTTTCCCTCCCTCCCTCATCCCCCACCCCCACTGGGAAGACAATCAAGTCATTACAGGCCACATATGTGTAGTTAGGCAGAAAATGTCCACAATATACATATTGTGAAAGGCTGACTATATTTCCGTCCATTCTATCATGCACTCCACTTGATCTATTCTCTACTTTGTCCCTGTCCCTTTAAAAAAGTGTGTACTTCAACAAACCTCTAAGCCATCCTACCCTCCACTCCATCATCCCCCCTCTCTTCCTCTTCCCCCCCTACTCTCTTGTAGGACAAGAGGCCCAATTGAGAGTATATGTCATTGCCTCCCTAAGCCAAATTCAGTGAGAGTAAAATTGACCTATTCCCTTTTGCCTTCCTGTTCTTGCCCTGCATTGTTACAGTTATCCCTTTCCTCTTCTATATGAGATGATAAACCCCATACTGTCTCTCCCTGTGTCCTCTCATTATATTCCTCTCCCACCTCTCAACTACCCCTTTTAATTATCAGCTCTTCCTATTCAATTGATTTTGTGCTCTCTGCCTATGTTTACATGTACACATATAAACACACTCACTCTTCTGTATATACATATGTGTATGTATACATCTATATACATTTATATTCATTTCATCTATCCTCATACTGAGAAAAGTTTCATAAGGTGCAAATATCATATTTCTATGTAGGCATGTAAATAGTTCAACTTTGTTAAGTTACTTATGATTTCTTTACCCTGTTTTATTTTCTCATGCTTCTTGTATTTGAATGTCAACCTTTCTAATCAGTTCAGGTTTTTTCATCAAGAATGGTTTAAAGTCCTCCACTTCATTGAATGACCATATTTTTTCCCTGAAACATTGTGCTTTGTTTTTCTGGGTAGCTGATTCTTTGTTTTAATCCTAGTTCTTTTGATCTCTGGAATATCATGTTACAGGTCCTTTGATCCACAAATGTAGAAGCGGCTAGATCCTGTGTTATCCTGACTGTTTTTCCATAGTATTCAAATTGTTTTTTTTTCTTTGCAGCTTGTAAAATTTTTTTCTTCATTCGGAAATGTGAGAATCTGGCTATAACATTCCTTGGAATTTACTTTTTGGAATGTTTTACAAGAGTTGAATGGTGAATTCTTTCCATTTATATTTTTCCCTCTGATTCTAACATACAAAGGCATTTTTCCTTGAGAATTTCTTGAAGGATGATTTCCAGGTTCTTTTTTTTAGGATGGCTTTCAGGTAGTCCAATAATTTTTAAATTTTCTCTCACTAATCTATTTTCCAGGTCTGTGTTTTTAAGTAAACATTTCCCGTTGCCTTCTGCTTTTTTTTCATTTGTTTGGATTTCTTTTATAGTATTTTGCTTCGTGATAAAGCCATTAGCTTTCATTTGTTCCACTCTAATTCTGAAGGAAGTAATCTCTTCAGTGAGCTTTTAAGATACTTTTTCTATTTGGCAAATTTGGGTTTTTAAGGCATTCTACTCCTCATTGGTTTTTGGTCCTCTTTTCCTGTTTGAGTTAGTTTATTTTTAAAGTTTTATTTTTTTCAGTCAGATTGTTGGCTCTCTTTTCTTGATTTTCCTGCATCATTCTCATTTCTCTTCCCAATTTTTCCTCCACTTTTCTAATTTGATTTTCAAAGTGCTTCTTAAGCTCCCCCCATGGGCTGTGACTATTTCATACTTTTCTTGGAAGCTTTTGTTGCAGGAATTCTGACTGTATTGTCTTCTTCCTGTTCCATGCTTTGATCTTTGATCCTTTTTGGCACCAAAAAAGGAATCCAAAGTTGGATTGCTGTGCTTGCTTTCCTTTCTTTTCCTGCTCATGTTGCCAGTCAAATAACTTCTGAACCATAGAGGAACTCTGCTTGCTGAAGAGAGAACTTTGTCCCAAACCTGGGGTTTTCACAGCTGCTTTATTTTTGGCTCACTGGTTTCACACCTCAGGACCACCATCCAAGACCATGTTCCTAATCCAGGCAGGTCAAGGGAAGATCACTTAGCCTCTGAATGGCTGCTTGCCCCCCCCCCCCACCCCTGCGATCTGCTGGCTGGGAGCTCTGACATAGTCACATGGAGGAGGCAGCAAGGCTGCCACTTCCTAGACTTCAGCTTCTGTGGCAGAGGCCTGGACTCACTCCTCTGTTTCTACCCCCCTCCAACTTCAGTTCCCTTTCACTGACTTTTTACTTTGCTTTGGCAATTATGGGTTGACAGTTCTGGAAAACACTGCAGTTGCTGTTGAGCCACTCTTCTGAATGCTCAAATCCTGGCTGTTGCTGGCTGCTCTGGGGCTAAAACCTTGGGTCTGGGCTCAGCTCCCAGTGTGTTATGTGATGAACCCTTCCCATCTGCTTTCCAGGTTGCTTTCAGAAGATTTGCTTCTTTGTCACTTCATTGCAGAGTAGTCTGGATTTCTAATATTTGTTTCGAGCCATATTTTCTAGGTATATGCAGTGGTTATAGGGGGAGGTCACAAAGTTTTACTGCTTCTACGCCACCATCTTGACTCTGCACATGTTCTAATTCTTGATTTAAAATAATATTAAAATTACCAAGGGATGATACATTAAAAGGTGAAATTCTGAGGTGGGAGAACAGAATGAGAGGAGACAGGGAGAGACAAAATAGGGTTAATCATCCCATATAGAAGAGGGAAGGGATAACTGTTACAACTTTACTTTCAATTACTCTCAGTGAAGTTGGCTTAGGGAAGAAATGGCATAAACACTAAACTGGGTATTATGCCACACAGGAGAGTAGGAGGCATGGGGATGAGAGTGGGGATGATGGAGGGGAGGGCAGAGTCTGGGGGGAGGGATGTTAGGAGCACACACTTCAGTAAAGGGACAGGGTAGAGAACAGAACAAGGGGGGAGGGATAGGAAGGAGGGACATACGATCACTGTCACAATATATCCGCTATGAAGATGTCCTTTATAATCACACATCCACAGCCTGTATTGAATTGCTTGTCCTTCCAGTGGGGGTGGGTGACAAGGGAGGAACCAAAAAAATCTAGAATCTAAAAAGCTCTGCAATACCTGCAACTAGGAATAAAGATATACAGGCGCTGGGGTAGGGAGACCCTCCCTGCCCTACCAGAAAGTAAGAGAGCAGATCAGGGAAGGGTCTTTACAGTGGAATCGCTGTTTTGGGGTTGAGGTAGGGGAAAGACAGGGAGATAATTTGTAATTCAAAAATCTCATGAAAATGAATGATGTAAACAAGAAAATGAAAATTATTTAAAAAAACTGAAAATAAAAAACAAATCTTAAATAAACATTAAATTTCACATAAAGCTAACACAGAAGAATTCATATCTCTTGCAGAGTAATTAGTATCATTATAAAAACTTTTTATAGAAAGAAAAATATGAATATGTGCATTAAATATAATCAAATGCTTTTTATTTTAAGTAGCAATTTTTCACCAATTCCTAGCTCATATCCAATTACATTCTCATTTTATTCCCATGGAGCTGAAATAAACAATAAAGATTTATTAGATCTCTCACAATGATTTAATTTAATATTTTTATTTCACAGATTTAAAGTTGTCCCCATGTAAAAGCCAGTTGTTAGAAATTATTTTAATTTTTTGCAGCTCTCTTATCAAGTTAGATTTACTATTTAGGAACTACATAAGTAAAGCAAGTTCCTTTCCCAGGCTGAATGACCTTGTTTATAGAGATAGCACCTAGGGGTCCTGCCAGTTTTACAAAATAGGAAAATCTGAGATAGACTTTAGGGAGGAGCTGGTGGTGATGCGCCTACTTTGTCAAATCTCATCTATGCAGGAAGAATGGTCTGAATGGGCTCTTTAATCCAAAATAAAGTTTTCACCTAATCTCCTCCTTTCTACATGCTGTAATTAATTAACAACTCTGAGAGCCAATTTGTTTTAGCTGTAACTTCCTCTTTAACTATAGATAAAAGTGTAAATACCTGGTTTTCTATATAGAATATGTAAACATTATAAGATATATGTAACTATATGAGATAACTGTATTTTCACAAGTTTTCTTCTCTATCTTTTAGTTTCAACAAAATTCAGATTACAGTTTTGCTTATTGCTGTCTCCCAACTCACCTTGGTGGCAGCAGGAGGTGCAACAGCTACACCAGCATGTCCCACAGGAAGTTCTCTGTTCCTGGGCATGGGTCTCTGGGCTTCCCACCTTGAAAGAGAAGTAGCAGGCATTAAGGAAGGTGAACAGCTTCCCCAAAGATGACCCACCTAATCCATCCATCTGAAAGCCTTTCTAAGCAATAAGGAGGGCATGACCCACATCACTCAAGAGGCCTGGATCAAAGGTTAACAAAAAGGAAGTAGTAGAGGCAGTTACCATTGTGGAAACATCCCCCTCCATGATCATTGTAGGCATTGTGGACTATGTTCAGACCCCACGGTGTCTGCACAGCTTTAAAACCATCTTTGCTGAGCAGATCAGTGACAAGTATAAGAGGCAATTATATAAGAACTGGTTTAAGTCCAAGAAGGCCTTCACCAAGTACTGCAAGAAGTGTCAAGAAGATGATGGCAAAAAGCAGCTAGAGAAAGACTTCAGCAGCATGAAGAAGTACTGCCAGATGATCTGTGTTATGGCCCACACCCAGATGCTCCTGCTCCCTCTGAGGCAGAAGATATCTCACCTGATGGAGATGCAGGTGAATGGTGGCAATGTAGTGGAAAAGCTGGACTGGGCCTGTGAGAACCTGGAGCAGCAGGTGCCCTTGTCCACAGTGTGGTTACAGGATGAGACAACTGACATAATTGGAGTGACCAAGGGGAAGTGTTACAAAGGGGTCACCAGCTATTGGCACACAAAGAAACTACGCAGAAAAACGCACCAAGTGCAGCTAGGTGGTGCAGTCAATAGAGCACCGTCCTTGGAGTCAGAAGGACCTGAGTTCAAATCTGGCCTCAGACACTCTACCCAAAAGCTAGCCTTGTGACCTTGGGCAAGTCACTTAACCCCAATTGCCCTCCCAAAAAAGAAGAAAAAAAAAAGAAAAACCCACCGAGGTCTGCATAAGGTAGCATGTATTGGAGCTTGGCATTCTGCCTGCATGGCCTTCTCCTTGCCTCGAGCTGACCAGAAGGGCTGCCACCATTGCACTGAGATCAACAAAAAGATCTATAAGATTTTCCAGGGCTAGCAGCTCAGGGATGGCAAGCTGATCAAGAAGAATGCGTCCACCAGTCATGATCTATCCGACAAGAGCATCAACCCTCTGGGAGGCTTTGTCTACTATCATGAAGTGACCAATAACTTCATCATGTTGAAAGGCTCTGTAGTTGGGACCAAGATAAAGTCCTTACCCTGCGCAAGTCTCTCCTGGTACAGACAAAACATTGCACCCTGGAGAAGATTGACCTGAAGATCATCGACACCACCTCCAAATTTGGTCATGGTATGTTCCAGACTGTGGTGGAGAAGAAAATTTTCATGGGACCACTCAAAAAAGACCGTGTTGCAAAAGAAGAAACTGCCTAATGTTTGCAGAACAGCATGGAGCTGGTGGATTCTCAATAAATTTTTCAGAACTGTCAAAAATTTGCTTATCTAACAATATTTCTGATTTACAATGATTCCTTAATTTTCAAATGAGAAAATTTTACTACTATTTAGCAAGACCATGATAACACAATGACATTATGACATTAATTTTATTTCCACAACATTATTTGCAAAAAATAATGATAAAAAATTGGGCTTATAGAGTGCAGAGGTTTTTCTCCTCTCCTCACAGATGCAGAGCCTGATTCTATATTTAGTGGTTTTTAATGGAGAGGTTTATCTGCTTGCTTAAAGGTGTGGACTTCAGTGTTCCAGGGCTGTTGCTAGTGGGGTCCTTGACAAATTTAAAAGCTTCCTTCCTTTTGCCAGATTGGGAATATAAAACCAAATTGCCTTTAACACTGTTTCTTTGTTTCTTTGTTTCTTTCTTTGTTTCTTTCTTTCTTTCTTTCTTTTTTCTTTCTTTGTTTCTTTCTTTTCTTTGTTTCTTTCTTTTCTTTCTTTCTTTGTTTCTTTCTTTGTTTCTTACTTTCTCTTTCTTTCGTACAGATAGAAAGGGAACATTTATCTATTCATGTTTAACTTGATTTTGCCCCCAATTAGATGTAAAAACAATTTTTAACATTAAAAACTTCTGAGTTCTAAATTTTCTCCCTCCTTCTCCTCCCCACTCTTCTCACTGAGAAGGCTAGGGATTTGGTATAGGTTACACATGTACAATCATACATATTTTATTTCCATATTAGTTATATTGTCAAAGAAAACACAGACAAAAAATAAGAAAAATAAAGAAAAATAATTCTTCAATCTTCATTCAGACTCCATCAGTTTTGTTTTTCCTTTTTTTTTCTGAGGATGGATAGCATGTTTCATCATAATTCTTTCAGAACTGCCTTGGATCATTTTATTTCTGAGAATAGCTTAATAATTCACAATTGATCATTGTGCAATATTACTGTTCCTTGTACATAGTTTTCCTGCTCCTGATCACTTTACTTTGTATTAATTCATATAAGTCTTTCCAAGTTTCTCCGAGAACATTCTGTTTACCATGTTTTAGAGCACAATAGTATGCTGTCACAATCATATGCAACAATTTGTTCAGCTATTGCCCATTGATGAATGTCCCCTCAGTTTATAATTCTTATCCACCACTACATGAGCTTCTAGAAATATTTTTCAGATATAAACATAGATATATTGTTTTCCATCTTTTTGGGATACAGACAGAGTAGTAGTATTGCTAGGTCCACGGGTATGCATGGTTTTATAGCCCTTTGGGCATAGAAGAACAAGTATTTACTAAACACCTACTATGTTCCAGGTACTGTGCTAAGTGCTTTTAAAAAATGCTATCTTGTTTGATCCTGATAACCACCATGGAAAGTAGGTGCTACTATTACTCCCATTTTAGGGTTGAAGAAACTGAGGGAGACAGAGAAGATCAGTGACTTATCCAGGTTCACACAGTTAGTAGGTGTCTGAGAATAGACTTAAGCTCAGGTTGTTAGTACTCCAATCCTGTGCTCTCTCCACAGGAACACCAAGCTATTCCAATGAGTGTCTGTTGGGAGAAAAGCATAGCAAATCCCTCTTGGGAGATATTAAGCTAAGTTATAAGATCTTAGCAGTCCTGCTGACCATGTACTGTCAAAGATCGCCATTCCTGTGGAAGTTCCCTGTCCTTGATTTCTGTAATAACAGTGGAAAGTCCCAAAAGACTCCAATCGAGCAGCTTCATTTTTGGTGTTTCTCATTTATAAAAAGAAGAATGCTCTGTAAACTCTTTTCAGGTTCATTAATCACTGAGGAGCTTTTGACTTTGATTTATTGTTAATTGTATGCCTTGTATGTCACCAAATCAAATTTTTTGGAAGTTTTTGTGCCTTGGTTTCTTTTATTTCACATAATTAACAAGAAGGAAGGAGAAAAGGAAGAGGAACAGGCAGGAGAAGTGTAAAGGAAAGAGGAAAAGACATAGGGAGAAGGGAGGAGGGAAAGGAGCAGGAAGAAAGGAAGGGATGAAGAAGAGTCAGGTAGGAGGAAGGCAGAAGAGGAAGTGGAAACGACCAAGAGAGGGGGAAGAGGAGGGAAAGAAAGTGAAGAAGAGATGGAGGAAAACAGAAGAGGAAAAAGGGGAAGGAACAGAATGGTGAAAGTTGGTGAGGAGGAAGGGAAAAAGGGAGAGGAGAAAGCAGAGAAGGAGAGGGAAGGAGAAATGAGAAGAGAAGGGATAGGCAGAATGGAGGAAAGGAGGAGAATGGAGAAGAGGGAAAGGAAAGAGAGCACTCTTTCTTTCAATCTAATCTGGGATGAGAGGCTTTAATGAATTTTTGTAAAATATTTTCAGCTGATTTAACTTTTACCCCAGTAAACTTTATTCATGTGTTCACTCCTTAAAAACTTTGAAAGTGAGTTTTGAATCTTCCAGTAAATTTGAGTTGGGAATGACACCTCATCCATTCTCCCCTGTACTAGAGAGCTCAAAACTTCACCTGTGAGGTATCTCTCAATCAGATCTTAGTAATATCCAATTAGCCTTTGTACCAAATAGTATAATAAATTCTTACTTATCTTTAGCATTAAGTTATGAGTGACACTTTTCACTTTTTCACATTTGCAGAAATAATCAGAATAAATTCTTTTGTTTTTCAGTTGCATTCATATAAAATTTTTTTCTGCAATATGTGAGGCAGTAAATGGTTAAATCCTTGACTGTTTCCCTCTTTGATCTGAGAGGAAAAATTCCCTCTGTCTTAATCCAACTTGGCCAGAGTTAGAGAAGGAGATTTTCAAACTTTTAAAATTGAAAACTTTTAATACAAATAGTTTATGCCTTAACATATATTTTTCTTTTTTTAAATTGTACCCTGATACTTCTTTCTATAATCTATAATTGCTATAACCATTGTATAATCTATATAAAAATACCTTTTCCTTGTCATTCTCCCTTATTTCCCACCAGCTGTTTCTGATTCTGATGGGCAAGAAGGGAGGGATAGTGAAAGAGATAACAACATTTCAAGGAAAATCCAGCAGTCCAGCTGCATATTAAACCTCACACGGTGTGGGACTACTCATACTCACACAGAGGTACAAAAACAAAACAGAAAATGACAGGAAGAGTGCACTCAGAAATTGTCAAAGATTGGTTGCAGAAATCAGATATTTTGCTTGGCCCTCCAGAATTTATCTGTTTCTAATAGAGATGGCTGCATCACACATCACACATCAAGTCATCTTTGGCACTTTCATTTCTAATGTTAAATATACCTTTAATATATTCCATAGAGAAAAAAACAGAAATGGGGAATACTGGAGTCCCTCCTCCTTTAGTCTGTCACTCATCTGTGTCCTATTCTATGGAAACCAGGGACAACATGTTTCTAACTGCTGGCAATAAGCAATCCTTTTTCCTCTTACTAATTTCTTTAAGTGTCTTAAATAATATTCATGGTCTCAACTTTCACTTTGTACTTGTTCCGTTTTCTCCTCAAAGTTTTTTTTTTCCAACACAGGGATCATCTGCTTACTTGATTTGTTACTATGCTCCCTACTGATTCCACCTAGCCTGGTGGTCATCCCGTTCTCTAACACTGCCTGGGAAACTGTCCCTCCCCATTTTTTGGTTTGAATGCTGGCCCGCTTAATGCTGCTGGGATGGTTGCTGTACTTATCACCTCCTTACCTTGTTTTCTTCTTTAGAGTTCCCAATGACGCAGCTTCCCTCATACCCTGCCAGGTCTTTATTCCAGGAGCCACTTGTTACCTGCACTTGCAGCACCATCTGAAAAATAGGAACTTGAATGATGAGTCTATGGCCAGATGGAGATTCTGTTCATGCTTTTATTGCATGAGACAATCAAATCTCAAATAAGCATTTTAAGGTTCAGGCTTATATACTATAGATAAACACCTAAATCATACTTTCTCATGGGAAACTTTATATTGTTTGCCACATGAGGCAATTAGCTTGAAATCTTTAGGAGGCCATTCCCATGGGTGACTTCCCTGCTTTCTTATCTCATGTGTCACTACTTTATCTATATCACACAAAAAGTCAGGGTTTCAGGGACAGTCAGAATGTTCCAAGCCTCCCTTGCAAAGGGAGATGGTGAGTCTACATCCTGAGATACTGAGCCTAGGTGGGTGGAAGCAGGCTCAAGGGGGTTGTTGGCCTGCGTTTGCACCCATTGCATATCCCTCAGAGCTAAACCTCTGCATCAGTATCTACAGGTCTAGGCCTACTTCCTGACATAGTATTTTCTAGTTTTTCCAACAGTTTTTATGGAATAGTGAGTTATTATTCAAGAAGCAAGTTTTGGGGGGTTTATCAGATAGTAGATTTCTATAGTCATCCACTATTGTGTCTTCTGTAACTAATCTACTCCACTGATTCGCTTCTCTTTTTCTTAACCAGTACCAAATTGTTTTGTTGGTTGCCGCTTCATAACATATTTTAGACATCGTACAGACAGGCCACCTGCATTTGCATTCTTTTTTTGTTATTTCCCTTGATATAATTGACCTTTTGTTCTTCCACATGGATTGCTATTTTTTTCTAGTTTTACACAATAATTTTGATAGTTTTTTTGTCTTACATGAATTTATTTAATAAGGAAATTAATTTAGGTAGAGTTGCCATTTTATTATGCTACCTTGGCCTACCCAGGAGCAGTTGATATATTTTCAGTTATTTAGGTCTGACTTTATTTGTGAGAAAAGGGTTTTGTAATTTTATTCATATAGTTTCTGAGTTTCTCTTTACAGGTAGATTCCAAAATATTTTATATTGTATAGAGTCATTTTTTTTGCTTTTTTTTTTTGGAGGGCAGTTGGGGTTAAGTGATTTGCCCAAGGTCACATGGCTAGTTTTTTGTGTTAAGTGTCTGAGGTCGGATTTGAACTCAGGTACACCTGACTCTAAGGCCGGTGCTCTATTCACTGCGCCACCTAACCGCCCCTATACAGTCATTTTAAATAGAATTTCTCTTAATATCTCTCACTCCTGGGCCTTGTTAGTAATACATAGAAATGCCAGTGATTTATGTGGGTTTATTTTCTATCTTGCAACTTTGCTAAAGTTGTTAATTATTTGAAAAAAATGTTAATTATCTATTTATTAATTATTTTAGTTGATTCTCTAAGATTTTCTAAGTATACCATCATATCATCTACAAAGAGTGATGATTTTATTTCTTCATTGTCTATTATAATTCTTACAATTTGCTTTCCTTCTCTTATTGCTAAAGCTAACATTTCTATTACAAAGTTGAATAATAGTAGCAATAATGGAAATTCTTGTTTCACCTCTTATCTTATTGAAAGTGTTTGTTGCTTATCCCCATTGCATATGAAGCTTGCTCATGGTTAGGTTAAGGAAAACTCCACTTATTCCTATGCTCTCCAGTGTTTCTAATAAAGACAAAATTGTAGTTAATCAGTAACTTTTTCTGAATCTGTTGAGATAATTATATCATTTCTTTTAATTTTGTTTTTTATATGGTGAATTATGCTAATAGTTTTCCTAATATTGAACCAGCCCTGCATTCTTGTTATAAATCTCACATGATCATAGTGCATTATACTTGTGATAAGTTCCTATTATCACTTTCTTAACATTTTATTTAAAGTTTTTGCATTAATACTCATTAGGGAAATTGGTCAATGATTTTCTTTCTTTTGCCTCTTCCTGGTCTAGGTTTCAGCACCATCTTTTGATGATAAAAAAATTTTCTATGATTCCTTTGTGCAAATTTTCCCGTATCTTTTACATAGTATTGGAAGCAATTGTTAAGAGTTTGGCAGAATTCATTTATAAATCCATGTGGCCCTGGCAATTTCTTGATAGGTGCAATGGCCACTCAGTTCAGTAGCAAAAGGGCCAGTCTTAGGCTGTATTCTCAGAAGGGCCTGGAG
Source organism: Pseudocheirus occidentalis (assembly GCA_028646575.1). Classification (NCBI taxonomy): domain Eukaryota; kingdom Metazoa; phylum Chordata; class Mammalia; order Diprotodontia; family Pseudocheiridae; genus Pseudocheirus; species Pseudocheirus occidentalis. Next base: position 59,743,924 of record CM053600.1, read on the forward strand.
ACCAGAGGGGAGAGAAGCTTGCAACATTTGTGTTTTATTGCATAATGGCATTCTCCTTTTATACTCTAAGGGCAACATGATTCAAGCACAACCTACTCATGCACAGGGACTCTGGACCAATGGAGGAGGGCCAAATCAGCTATGTCAGCTTCTGCTCATCAAGTGATTGGTCTTATGGGAGACTTCCTTGTGCGCCAGCAACTGGGCTGTGACCCTCAGCACTTGCTCATCTCTCACAGGCACAGGGAGACCCTGAAACCAAGAGGCTTTGAGGAAATCCCTGATTTTCAGGGTGACAAAGGTGCTTTTGACTCCCATTGTCCTCTACAGATAGGTATGGCTTGTTCTGTTTCTTTGTTCCCCCTGAAATGGAGTTGTTTAAGTAGTCTACTTCCTCTTCCATTAATCTGGGCAATCCTTTTTTTGTTGGTAAATATGCATTTATTTCACTTAGATTGTCAAATTTCACAAAAATATTAAATTTATTAATATGTAAATGGGCAAAATAGTTCTTAATATTTGTTTTAATTTCCTATTTATTGGTGGTGAATTAATCCTTTTCATTTTTGATACAGGAAAATTGGTTTTCTTTTTTAATCAAATTAATCAGAGTATTACCTTATTTTTGGGGTTTTTTCATAAAACCAAGCCTTTGTTTTCTTAATTTCAATTTTTAGTAACTCCTTTGAGCTTCACAATTTCTTATTTGGTATTTAATTGGGAAATTTATTTGTTCTTTTTCTTGCTTTTTAAGATTCATGCCTAATTAATTATCTCCTCTTTCCCTATTTTATTTATGTAAGTATTGAAAAATATAAAATTTATCCTGCAAATGGCTTTAACATTTTCCTATAAGATTTTGTATGTTGTCTCATTATCATATTTCTTTTGAATGAAATTATTGATTGTTTCTATGATTTGTTTGACCTACTTATTCCTTGGGGTTGGATTATTTAGTTTTGATTTAATTTCTATTCTGTCTTTCCTTGGCCCTTTATTACACACACACACACACACACACACATATATATATATATATATTTGCATCATAAGCTGAACTGTAGCATTTAATATTGCTTCATTTCTGTACTTGAATGTGTGGAGTTTATGTCCTCTTACATGGTAGATTTATGTATAGGTGAAACATACTGCAGAGTAAAATCTATATTCCTTTCTGTACCCATTCAATTTTCTCCAGAGGTCTACCATGTCTAACTTTTCTAAAATTCTTTTCACTTACTTGATTTTTTTCTTGCTTATTTTGTGGTTAGATTTATAATATTCTGAGAGAGGCACATTGCGGGCTCCTACTAGTATATTTTGGGTTTCTATTTCTCCCTGTAAGTCCTTTAACTTCTCCTCTCAGTATATGGATGCTATACTACTTGGTGCACAAATGTTTAGTATTGCTATTACTTCATTGTCGGTGGTACCTTTTAGCAACATGCAATTTTATTCCTTATCACTTTTAAGTATAACTTTCTTTTTTACTTTTTATGAGATCATAATCACAACTCCTTTTTTTTACTTCAAAGGAAGCATAATATATTCTGCTCCACCCTTTAACATTTACTCTATATGTATGTCTCCACCTCAAATGTGTTCCTTGAAAACAAGATACTGTAGGATTATGATTTTTAATCTACTCTGCTGTGTCCTTTTTAGGGGAGAGTTCATTCCATTTATATGTACAGTTATGATTACTAAGTATGCCTTTCTCTCCATCCTTTACCCCCCTCATTTATATTTCCCTCTCTACTTTCACCTTTTCCCTCCTTACAAGTGTTTTGGTGCTGACCATTCCCTGCCCCTTAAGTTTCCCTCCCTTCTGTCAGTTTCCTCCTTTTACCCTACTACTTACTTCACTTTGTCCCTTCATTTTATTCGCCCTCCCTCCATTTTCTTTCTCCTTTCTTCCCCTTCCTCCCTGTAGAGTAAGATAGATGTCAATAATGAACTGAATGGCTAAATTATTCCCTTCTCTTTGAGTCAAATCTGTTGAGAGCAGAGTTTCCAATAATTCTTCACCCTTCCATTTTTTCTTCTACTTTAATATCTTTCTGCACCTCTTCATATGAGGCAGTTTACACTTTTTTTCCTCCTCTTCAAGCATTATCCCTTTTTCATCCCTTAATAAATTATTCTATCATCACATCAAAGTCAACTTATACCCACACCATCTATGTATAGCATTTCTAAATGCCACAATAAAGATAAATTTCTCAAGAATTAAAAGTATCACTTTTTTCCCTCTTTCCTGTTTTTTTATGTTTCTCTAGAGTCTTGTATTTGGACATAACATTTTCTGCTCAATTCTGGCTTTTTCATCAGGAAGGATAGAAATTCCCTATGTTCATGATTTCCACTGAAAGATTAAACTCAATTTTGGTAGGTAATTGATTCTTTTTTTAAAATGAAATATGCTTTCTCTTCTAGAATTTCATATATCATGCCCTATGATCCTTTAATGCAGAAGCTGGAAGGTCCTACATAATCTTGATTCTGGTTGCGTAAACTTTAGATTGTTTCTTTCTGGCTCCTTGCAACATTTTATCTTGCCTTGATAAATCTTGAATTTTACTACAACATTCTTAGGAGTTTTTGTTTCGGGATTTCTTTCAGGAGTTGATTGGTGGCTCCTTTCAATGACTATTTTGCTCCCTGGCTCTGGATTTCATGGCAGTTTTCCTTGATTATTTCTTGAAAGATGCTCTCCAGGCTTTTTTTTTTAATTTAATGGATTTTAGGTAGACTAATAATCCTTAAATTATTTCTCCTGGTTCTATTTTCCAGATCAGTAGATTTTTCCAGTAAGGTATTTTACATTTTCTTCTTTTTTATACTTTTGTTTTTGTTTGAGTGTTCCTTGATGTATTGTTGAGTTATTAGCTTCAATTTGTTTAGTTGCAATTTTTAACTAATTAGCCTCTTCAGTTACCTTTTATATCTCCTTTTCCAGTTGGCCAATTCTAATTTTATTTCTTTTTTTCCCAATTCTACTTTTCAAATCTGTGTTTTCTTTACTCAATATTTGTCCTTCTTTTCAGAATCTGTTGACTTGCTCATATTTCTCATTACTGTCCCTTGTTTTTCTTCTACTTCTCTTATTTGAATTTCAAAATTCTTCTTGACCTCTTGCAAAATGTTTTTTTTGGTACTTGAGACCAATTCACACTCCCCTGTGAACTTTTAGATGTAGGAATACTGACAATATTAACTCTTTTGGGTCTGGGTTTTGATCTTCTTTGTCACCAAAGAAGCTCTCTCTGGTCAAGGTTCATTTGTGTTTTGTGTTCATTTTTTGCATATTTCTAGGCTTCTAAGGATTGGCTTTTAGTGTGGGGGCCTCAGGTGCTGGCAAGACACTGTAGAGGTCTAGCAGCTTAGTGCTCAGCTGGGGACATAGTAGTGGAGTTTGGTCTGTGTTGAAGCCAGGTGGCTTTTTTCGGCATTTTGGGGGGCTGCTCTGAAGTAGATTTTGGTCTGGCTACTGAAGGGTGCCTGTCCACCCAGTGTTGGACTAAAGCAAGACATGGTTTTCTGAGCTGGAGATGGATAGTTCCCCTGGCTGTGCTTGAAGAGTCCTGGTATTGGCATCTACTTGTTCCACTCCTCTTGGACTCAGGATTTCCTTCAGGTTTCCTGAGATGGAACTTACAGCTGGCTTGTCTGAATGCTTCCTGTCCTGTAATGTGCTTATACATGAGTGATGTGAACCTTTTCTGCCAATCTCCCAAATCTCCTAGGCTAGAAGTCTGTTCATTTCAGCTTTACTGCTGCCTCTTCTGTTCTAAGCATTGATATGGGGTGCTATTTTATGGTTCTTTGGTTGTTAAGAGGCAAATATGGGAGTGGGGTTACAACTTATTTCTTACTCTATCATCTTGACTCTCAGAAATCATGAAAGTTTTAAAGTATGTCTAACAAACCCATAAGAAAATGTAAAACAATCTTACAACAGAATTGGAATCTTTTGTTGCCATGTTCCATCAATGAATAGGTACACCCTCCCCACGCACACACACACACACTCATAAACACAATGTTGAATGCAGAAAAAGCAGATAAGGATAAACAATGGGAGATCACTTTCTCCTAAACTCTGCTATATTTCAAGAGAAATGGAAGAAGTTGTATCTTATTTTAAAGCTATACCAAAAAAAAATTTAGGAAGTTATTGCATTGAACAATCCATATTGGACTAGATATAAGCAAGCTGACATAATAGGTCTTTTCCATCTCTAACTTCTATTATTCTATGATTTTTTGGATGGAAAAAAGTATTCAAGTCAGAAGTACAGTTGTAGACAGCACTGGAATATTTGTATAGTTTTATAATTGTGAGCAGAAATGTCAGAAGACTGCAGAGCTCAGTGCTGAAAAAGTACATGCTGAAATTTACAAATGGATTATGGTTAATGTGTTAGTGCAAACTTTCCTGGACTTCAGGTTTATTCATTCAGTTTAATGTAGTTCTGTCCCAAAATAATGAGTTCCTGAAATTCACATTTGGCATTTTAGCTTAACCTATATTTTGTCTTAAGATTGAACTTAAATAATTTCAAAGTTGCCTAAATGAATATTTTTGAATAATGTATTTTTACTCTTGTCATTTTAATGCATGACCAAATCAAGGAAGATTATTTTAAATACAAAAAACACCCTTCACGTTAACTCCTTATAGTGTTAAAAATGAAACAGTATGAAGTGGTTTGAGTTATACAACTGTCTTGAAGAAATGCTGTCTACCTAAAAGAATCCTAATATCTTGCATATGTACTTCAAACTGTCATAACTATTGGCTTATTCAGCTGTGGAAAATTTGCTCATTAGGAAAAAAAGGCGTCCTTTGGGTTTATTCCCAGATGCTTCATTACACTCTTCATGATATACTTGCCACTTCCTTTATCTTGAAGAGAGAATTACCTGAAAAAGAAATATTACCTTTAAGAAAAGAAAGATATTATATAAAAAAGTTATATTTTGAAGGCTTATAATAATTGTGAATTTGTGTATTTTTAAAAAATATATACGCTATGCAAAA
>CM053600.1:59749067-59763577 GCA_028646575.1 Pseudocheirus occidentalis
AATAGACAGATTTTTATTTTGGAATAAAATTTATTATATGGGTCAAAGTGCTATGTAATATTATATTTTTAAATGCTTAAAACTTTTGTCACAGTTTGACATTTTAGGTCAATTTTTTGTTTTAAAAATGAGTATTAGAATAATCAGCAAAAATTTTTAGTTAAGTGGAAGAGGAAGGAACATGTCATAAAAGTTTTCTGTTTTTGCCTCTATTTGTATATCCAGTGCTTAGAAAATTGTCTGGAACATACTAAGGCACTTAATAATTGCAGAGGATGGAGAATACAAGAAATTAGAGCTTAAGGAAGGTTAACAGGAATAATGCAGTAGGATGAAGCCTATAACAAAGCAAAGAAACAGTTTTCTGCAGACAGACTGTGGGAACAAGGATATCCAGGATATTGTGTTACAAAATCTTACAAAGAATGAACTTAAATGGGGTAGACAGTTTTGCACTAAGTCAGAAAGATGTCCTGGATCCACAATGGAGGCACCTTAGAATGTGCAGGCAGCTTGCATAGGTTCCAACTGGCAACTTTGTAGCTGACACTTCAGAGCTATGTCAAAGTTCCAGTGTGTGGGATAGGGGTGAAGGTTAGGGGTCGGGGTCATCCTATCATGGTGTAAATCAAGAAAAGCGGTCCAGAAGATTACAAACAAAAGAAACTCTAAGGTTCTATTGTTTTGAATCTGCAGGTTCTTCTAGCTACATACATGGATAAGCAGATTTCTCTCTCTCTGTCTCTGTCTCTCTGTCTCTCTGTCTCTCTCTCTCTCTCATTATTTTATATGATTGTTTTCTTCTATTTCTGAAACGTGTTTTAATATCTTAAAACAAGAAATACAAATTTTGTGAATAGTGGCCATAGTTGTGGTATTGAGGGAAAGTCTATTAGCAATGAAGGTGACATCTAATCCCCATACAGTTACTAAATTCCTTAGTTCAAATTCATAATAATAATAATAATAATAATAAACAAGAGCATTGACAACTTAATGACAAAATGTATCACAAAAGGCAATTAAAATTTAAAAAGATAAGCCTAATGAAAGAAACTGATCATTAACGTCCTATCTATCTTGGTAAAGTTGAATAGATCAACAAGTAAGAGAATTCAACAATTAACTCCCAGAGAGATTAACTTGCTAATGTGTCAAAGAATGAATTCAATAACTGTTAAAACCTGAATTTATAAAATCAATGTCACCTAGAAAAAGAATCAAACAGGTGAAATGCCTGTCCTTTCTCCATGTTTTCTTTCTTCTATAGACTATTTAAAGAATAATTCAGAAACCCTGACAAGGTTTTTTTTTTTGCAATGAAAATGGACCAACACTACCAGGGACTTTCATACTAAAATTTCACTGTCCCTATAAGGGAGAGTATGAATATTCTAGAATCAAATATTTACTTTTTAAAAATTGTTTCATAGGAAGAACTTTTATGTGATTCTTTTAAATCTGTTTTTCAGTGATTGAAAATCAGAGGCTCATGTCAGATATATGCTCATATCAAATATTTTACTAAAGACAAATTACACCATCTTATTAAAGCTTGGAAACTATTTGTCACCTCATCTTTTTCCTGTTTATGTTAGTTAAAACAATGGCGTATTAGTAATGCTCATGTGCCTATATCTATCTATCTATCTATCTATCCATTCATTTATCTGTCTACACAATGACTTCCCTCTCATACTCCAAAAAAGACTGAGATTTGAATGCATAACCAGTGAAAATTGTGCCAGCATTGTAAATGCACATGAGGAGAGTGGGTTTACAGTCTTACACACATACTCATTTTTTTAGTCCTTGAATTTGCAGAGGGTGAATGACAAGTTAAGAACATGGATAGAGCTGCCAAATATATTAATGTGGGTCACTTCAGTTACTCTCAAAGGGCTCTGAATATCATGTTTGACTCAAAACCCCTTTAAAATGCCCTTACCAATATGAACCACTCAAGGCTGAGGCCACAGGCAGGCATCAACTTTTTTTTTAAGCTGAAGTGGGTATCGGAAAAGAAAAATAAGCCTTTTGTGTATTCAGCTTATAGAAGGCAATTGGCAAAGTTCTGTGACTGGAGATTGATAGAGCTAATGCATGTCATACTTAGTTGTTGGAAACTGTCACAAGGAGAAATATGATCTGACTCAGCCTTCCTAATCCAAGTGACACTCTTGATAAGGTTTTTCTAATGTTTAATGGATCCTATAACAGAACACTTAGCTTTTCTAAAGGTTACTGAAGCAGAGAAAATAGATATGACAAAAAATAGCTTTAAAGGTCAAAAGAGCTATAAGTTGAGGTCAAGTAAAAGACAACCAGCAACTACAACCAAAAATGCATACATACATACATACATGCACACATTTATACATATATATACACACACATACACATATTCACACATATAAATATATATTTATATATTTCCCCAGTCTTTAATCAGAAGAGTATTGTCTCACTGTGACTAAGGGGCATTTAAGAGTGACCTGAATAATCATGACCACTAAAAACAAATACGAAGAAATATTGCTGGAAGGTTAAGTTGAAGAACTTCACACTCCCACGTATTAGAAAGAACACTCTTATCAGTTATTTGATGACTCATCCTTAAAACTACCATCCCCCAGATCTTATTCTTTGCAGATTTCACAGTCCGGGAAATGATTCAATGATTATTTACTTTTCTCTTTCAGTTACATAAGAGAAAGAAAAAAATCATTTCTAATTTGTACATTACTATTCATATTCTCCGTTGAAAGATTTTTTTTGATTCTGCAGATAAACACTCAAATCATTAACATAATTAATGTAACATAACTAACCTCCATAATAAAGTTTCACATGCCCTTTGCTATATTATCTATTTAATTACTATTTTTATAACCATTGTTTTCCTATGGGACTAACTGATGTCTCTAGCATTATATCACTGTCATATTAGTGCATAACTCATTAATAGTAAGAGGTGGAATACATCAGGAATTTTTAGTGGGGAAAGTTCAAAATCATAAATCCTTATGTTTTCTCATTACAAATATATGATTAAAAAGGTAAAAACCACAATGCATTATGCAAGATTATGGAATTGAAGCCAGGAATTATAGAATGTGAGGCAGTTTTTATTTTACATTGAATCAACCTGATTCCAATCACATGATTCTATTGGAATCATTGTTCAGTGTCATCCTTGTCTCAGGCCAGTCACGCAATTTGGGTACAGATGCAATCTTGGTGAGATACAATCTCCTTGACTCCATAATAGTTGTGGCTTTATATTGGTCAAAGCATGTATATCAAGTCTGAAAAACAAACTGACTCCTTGTGTTTTTGTAATAGGTGATCAAGAAGCCAAGTACATGGTTTGAACTTTAGCTCACTTCAACAATGGAGAAATTAAATCGCAATGGCAGTTTCATTCATTTTTAAGAAAAAACAAACAAATTAGCTTAGCTTTACATGGGGGGGGGAGGGATTGGATATTATTCCATGGACAAAGGCTAATAATTAGGTGCTTGTTGTTCAATCATTTCAGAGTCTTCATTACCTCATTTTGGATTTTCTTTGTGAAGATCTTCTCTAACTCATTTTTACAGATGAGGAATTGAGTCAAATAGGTTTAAGTTAGTTGCCCAGGATCACACAGCTAGTAAGTGTCAGAGATCACATTTGAACTGAGGAAAATGAGTTTTCCTGACTCAGTTCCTAGGATTGTATTTAGTGGGATAGCTCTGAAGGTAGGAGTTAATTCTTCAACAGATAAAACATACAATCAAAATCATTCAGAGAAGACTAAAACTTATAATTTTCAATCTATGTATGGTGAAAAACTATTTTTATTTCCTTTATGAAGGTTAAGGATATACTGATGTTGAAGAACTTGGTCTAGGGGATAATAGACTCTAAGCCCTAAGGTAGGGGCATGCTGACGTGCTTTAACCATGTCTTCCACTCATTTGAAGTGCTCATGGAGTAAAGTGAAATGAATTACAATGGAATTCACTGCCTCCTTAATGATTTGATCATTTTAAAAGATTTTTTATTATTATGAAATTGATAAGTAATAACAAAAATTAAATTGCAGATATATGATGCTATAAGTTTCAGTTGTGTGCAGAGACAGTATTTTAATTAAATTTTATGTTTATTTTTAGTTTACATCATTCATTTCCACAAGATTTTGAGTTACACATTTTCTCCCTATCTTTCCCCTACCTACCACCCTAATACAGTGATCCTGGTATATATCCCTTACCCCAGTCTACTCTCTCCTACATCCTTCCACATTCCCCCTCTGACGTGCAAGATGATTCTCAATACCCCAGTGCCTGTATATCATACTTCCCAGTTGCATATAATAATAATAATTAATAATTAAATGATAATAATATTTTAAAACATTATATTTTACAACTTAGAATTACAGATTCTTTCTCTTCCTCCCTTGTCACCCACCCATACTCGGAAGATAAACACTTCAGTATGGATTGTCCATGTGTACTTATGCAAAAACATTTTCATAGTGGATATGTTGTGGAAAATTGACTAAATTTCCCTCCATCCTATCCCACCTCTCATTAGTTCTATTCACTACTTTGACCCTGTCTTTTTCAAAAGTGTGTCCTTCTAACTACCCTCCCCCAAACCTGCTCTCCCCTCCATCCTGCACCCTCTCATGCCCTTCCCCCCATACTCTCCTGTAGAGCAAGATACTGAATTAAGTGTGTATGTCATTCCCTCCCTAAGCCAAAAACATATAGAGTAAAGTTGATCAATTCCCTTTTACCCTCCCCTCCATTTTCCCCTCCATTCCCCTCCAGTTATCCCTTGGTTCTTTTATAAGAGATAATTGGCCCGATACTTTCTCTATCCATCTCCTCGTATTATATTCCTCTCAACTCTGAATTTCACCTTTCAAATATTATCCCTTTGTATTCTATCAATCCTGTGCCCTCTGTCTATGTGTTTCTGTATGCATATATACAAAAACTCATAAATGTATTTCCTTGCGCATATACCCTCCTATATAGACAAACACATGTATGTATACATACATATAAATTTGTAGTTCCTTTAACTACCCTCATACTAAAAAAAAGTTTCATGAGTTACAATTATTGTTTTTCCATGTAACCATGTAAATAGTTCAACTTTGATAAGTGCCTTATGATTCCTTTTCCTGGTTTACCTTCTCATGCTTTTCTTGCTTCTAGTTTTTTAATATCAAATTTTCTATTGAATTGTTTTTTCATCAAGAATGCTTGAAAATCCTCTACTTCACTGCGTAACCATATTTTCCCCTGAAACATTATACACAGTTATGTTGGGTAAGTGATTCTTGGTTATAATCCTTGCTCCTTTGTCATGTAGAATGCCATATTCCAAGGCCTTCGATCCCTTAATGTAGAAGCTGCTAGATCCTGTGTTATATGGATTGTGTTTCCACAATATTCAAATTGTTTCTTCTTGGTGGCCTGTAAGATTTTTCTCCTTCATCTGGGAACCCCAGAACCTGGCTATAATATTCCTAGGCATTTCCTTTTTGGTATCTTTTTCAAGAGGTGATCAGTAAATTAATTCTTTCAAGTTTGATTTTGCCCTCTGGTTCTAAAACTTCAGGGTAATGTTGCATGAGAATTTCTAAAAGAATGATTTCTAGGTTCTTTTTAACCATCACTTTAAGGTAGTCCAATTATTTTTAAATGATCTCTCATGGATCTATTTTCCAGGTGAATTTTTTTTCCAATGAGATATATCACATTGCCTTCTATTTTCTCATTTGTTTGGATCTGTTTAATAGTATCTTGTTTTCTCATAAAGTCATTAGTTTCCATTTGCTCCACTCTAATTCTGAAATAATTGTTCTCTTCAGTGAGCTTTTGAAATTATTATTCCATTTGACAAATATGGCATTTTATGGCATTCTTCTCTTCATTGGCTTTTGGGCTTCTTTTGCTATTTGAGCTAATCTATTTTTAAGGTGTTATTTTCTTCAGTCAAGTTGTAGATTCTCTTTTGAAGATTTTCTTATATCTTTCTCATGTCTCTTCCCAATTTTCCCTCAACTTCTCTTACTTGATTTTCAAAATCTTTCTTGAACTCTTCCATGGCCCATAACTAGTTCATACTTTTCTTGGAAACTTTTGGTGCAGGAGTTCTGACTATGTTGTCTTCCCCCTGTTCCATGCTTTGATCCTTTTTAGCCCTGCAAAAGGAATCTAAAGTGGGATGGCTGTGCTTGCTTTGCTTCCTTTTGCTTGCTCAACTTGCTACTCAATTACTTGACTTTTGAGCTCTTTTCCACAGAAGAACTCTGCTTGCAGAGGGGAGAGGTTTGTCCTAAATCACTGGATTTCTTGCACCTGCTGAAGCGATTTGAAGGGTGCCATCTCTGCAGCCAAACTCTAGCTCACTGGTCACACACATCAGTATCATCACCCAAACCTGTAGTCCAGATCCAGGCAAGTTAAAGCAAGAGTGATTACCCTCTGAATGTTGGCATGGCCCACCTATGATCTGCAGGCCAGGAGCTCTGAAGTAGCCAAGTAGAGGAAGTGACTGCTCCCGCTCCACCACTTATAGCTTCTAGGAAAAGGGGCCACACTCATTACTCCATCCCCACCCCCACACCTCCTGGAGTTCTAACAGAGTTCTACACTGAGATCTCTCTTTTTCTTCAACAGTTATGGGTTGATAAATCTGGAAACTACCTCCACAGCTGGTAAACCACTCCCCCATTGTCCACTACAGCTAGTGGGGTTTCACCCTGGGGCTAAAACAGTGGACTCATGTGACGCTGGGCTATTCTCCCAGCAAGCTGTGGTGAACTCTCCCTGTCCGCCCAGCAGGCTACCTTCAGTGGGAGATATGTTTCTTTCTGTCACTTTGTGGGTTCTGTAGCTTTCAAATTTGTTTGGAGTCATATTTTATAAGTATATATGTGGCTATGGGGAGACCTATGGAGTTTTTCTTCTTCTACACCACCATCTTGGCTCTGCCTCCCCTTGAAAGCATATATATGTTTGTGTGTGTGTGTGTGTTTGTGTGAGTGTACGTATATGTGCTATTCAATTTAATAGAATATATATATAGAATATATATATATAATAGGATACATATAATGTATATTCATACATTATTCAATTTAATAGAATATTCAGTTTAATAGAATAATCCTAGTTCTTTTCAATTTGTGTTTTTTTAACTAACTTCTCTCTTTTGTTCTTTTCTGTATTTCTTTTTTTATTCATTTTGTCTTCCTGTTCTTCCCCTCCATTATAACAGTTATCCCTTGCTTCTTCTATATGAGATGATCAATCCCATTCTCTCTCTCTCCATCTCCTCTCATTCAATTCTTCTCCCACCTCAGAATTCTATCTTTTATATCTTCCCTTCCTATTCAATTGATCCTGTGCCCTCTATCTATTCATCTATACACATGATCAGATATGTGTTCATACACATATATAAACCCTCCTATATAGACATATGTGTATGTATACATATATATACATTTGTATTCACTTCACCTATGCTCATGCTGAGAAAAGTTTCATAAGTTAGAATCATTGTTTTCCATGTTGGCATGTAAATAGTTCAGCTTTATTAAGTTCCTTATGATATCTTTTCCATGTTTACCTTCTCATATTTTTTGTATTTGAGTGTCAAATTTCCTTTTCATTTCTCTTTTTTTTCAGCAAGAAAACATAAAAGTCCTCCACCGGATTGAATGAGCATATTTTCCCCTGGAACAATATACTCAATTTTTCTGGGTAGTTCATTCTTGTTTTCATTAACTCAAATGTTAAAAGAGGCCCAAGAAGCAATGAGAAGAAGAATGCCTTAAAAAGCTGAATTGGCCAGATGGAAAAAAGAATCTCAATAGCTTTCGGAAGAGAATAATTCCTTCAGAATTAAAGTGGAGAAAATGTAATCAAATGACTTTATGAGAAATCAAGTTATTATAAAACAGATCTAAATAAATGAAAAAAAATTAGAATGCAATGTGAAATATCTCCTTTTAAAACCAACCACTGATGTGGAAAATAGAATCAGGAGAGACAATTTAAAAATTATTGGACTATCTGAAAGTCATCACCATAAAAAGAACCTAGAAAGCATCCTTAAAGAAATTCTCAAGGAAAATTGTCCAGTTATTTTGGAAGCAGAGGGCAAAACAGAACTTGAAATAATTCACCAATCACCTCTTGAAAAAGATCCCCAAAAGAAAGCTCCTAATAATGTAAAAGACAGTCTCTGGAACCCCCATATCAAGGAGAAAATATTACAAGCTGCCAAGAAGAAACAATTTGAATACTGTGGAAACACAATTAGGATAACCCAGGGTCTAGCAGCTTCTACATTAAGGGGTCGGAGGCCCTGGAATATGATATTCTGTAGATCAAGGGAGCTAGTATTAAAACATATTTCTTTAATGATCCACTTATCTTTTTTTTTCTTTAGTGCTGATAATGTCCCCTCTCTTCTTTCTACATTGTCTCCCAAAATAAAATAATGATAATAATAGGAAGAAGAGGATAAGTAAGAAGAGGACAAGCACAAGTATGAGGATGATGATGATGAGGATAAAGACAATGACCCTCCCTTATAATACATAAGTATGAACAAAATAATTTGTACATTTACTATAGCAAAAAATGCAAGTTGTATTCTGTATCTACATTCCAACAACTCCCTACCTGTTAGCTTCACATGCTTTATTTTGAACTTACTAAGGAAATTAAAGGGCTATGGTTTCTCATTGACTTACTTGATCATTATTTATTCAGTGCTTTTTAAGGCAGGTTTTTCTCCCCCCCCCCAACCCCCAGAGTCCAGATACGTGGAACTTCTAGTTCTACAGTTTCAAGTCATGCAAGCTTTTTATCTGGAAGTCTTGAATGAGATGATCCTTTAGTTGTTCCCAATTTTTACATGTTTTCATGACAATTTTTTTTTACTAGATACTTTACAATTTCTTCCATTTTTTACCCTTTTTCAATCTCTTCACTTTGGTCTAATATATCTTATTGTCTCATGGGATCACTGAGTTCTAATATCTCCACTGTTTTTTTACGAGGAGCTTAATTTTATAAGGAAGGTTTCTCACTGTCTTTAGTTTTATTTTTTTTCCACCAGAGTCCTCATTAAAGAGATAATTTCATTCTAAAAAATTGATTTATTTATTTACTTTTAGCTTACAAGATTAATTTCCACAATCCCTTGAGTTTCAAATTTTCTTCCTTCCCTAAACCCCATGGCAAAATGCAGTTCCGTATAGGATCTGCAAATACTTTCACATTAGACATTAGTCTGGTTGTATTGAAGGGCTGTAATCAATGCAGTGAACAATGGGAAAATAGAAAGAAAATCAAACATGGAAAAGAGCAATATCACGTAGATTGCATCAGTTTCCATTTAAACTCTGGTCTTTCTAGATTTTTTCTCTGATGGTAGATATTTGTTTCTATCCTGAGACTTGTAGAGTTGTCTTATAACTGTGCATTGCTGAGAGGAGTCCAATTTATCAAAGCTTGTCATCACACAAAAGATGTGTGTGTGACTGTGTTCCAATTTTTCCTGGTTCTGCTCTTCTCACTTTGCTTTATTTTGTATAAGGCTCTCCAGGTGAATATGAACTCCATCTGATCCTCATTTTTTATAGCACAATAGTATTCCATGGCATTCATTTACCACAACTTGTTTAGCCATTCCCCAATTGATGGGCATCCCAATAATTTCCAGTTTTTACCACCACAAAGAGGGCAGCAATAAATATTTTTGTATATATGGGTCTACCTACCACTTCTACGATCTCTTTGGGATACAACCCCAGAAGTCATATTACTGGGTAAAAGGGGATGAAATTAATTATAGCCCTTTGGGCATACTTCCAGATTGTTCTCCAAAATGGTTGTATCAGTTCACAGCTCCACCAATAAAGCATTAGTGTGCCAATTTTTCCACATTCTTTCCAGGATTTTCCATTTTCCTGTTTTGTCATCTTAGCCAATCTGACTGGTAAGTTGCAGTCCTCAAAGTTGCTTTGATTTCCATTTCTCACATCAATAGTGATTTAAAACATTTTTTCATTTGCTTACAGATTCCTTTAATTTCTGCCTTTGAAAATTGCATGTTCATATCGTTTTACCATTTATCAATTGGAGAAAGACTTGGATTCTTATAGATTTGATTCAATTAACTGTATATTGTACAAATGAGGCCTTTATCAGAGACTCTGTAACAAATCTTTTCCAATTTCTCACTTCCCTCTTCATCTTGGTTACATTGGTTTTGTTTGTAGAGAACCTTTTCAATATTCATCATTTTGCATTTTATAATGCTCTCTTATTCTTCTTTGGCCATAAAGTCATTCCTACTCCATAAATCTGACAGATAAACTATGCCTTCCTTCCACAGATTTCTTATAGTATCAGCCTTTATACCTAGATCATGCACCCATTTAGACTTGATTTTGGTGTATGGCATTATTGATTGTCTATGCCAGTTTCTGCCATATTCCAATTTTTCAAGAAGTTTTTGTCAAGTAGTGAGTTCTTATCACAACAAATGGTGTCTTTGGGTTAATCAAAAAGTATATTAATATAATTGGTGACTACTGAGTCTTTTGTACCCAATATGTTCCACTGATACACTACTCTAATCCTCAGCCAGTATTCAAGTTGTTTAGATGACTGTTGCTTTAGAACACAGTTTAAAATCTGATAAAGCCAAGCCACCTTCCCTATCATTTCTTTTCATTAATAGCCTTTATATTCTGGACATTTTGTTTGACTAAATGGTCTTTGTCAAGATTTTTTTAGCTGTATAAAGAATTTTTTGATAGATAAATTGGTATGGCACTAAATACATAATTTAATTTAGGTAAAATTGTCGTTTGTATTATATTAGCTCCACTCAGAAATGACCAATGGGTGTTTTTCAAATTACTTAGATCTTCTTTTATTTCTGTAAAAACAGTTTTATAGCTTTGTTCATATAGGTACCTGGTTTGTTTTGGCAGTTAGAATCCCAGATATTTTATAATGTCTAAAGTAACCTTTAATGGGTTTTCTCTTACTATCTCTTGCTGTTGGACTTCATTAGAAACATATAGGAATGCTGAGGATAAATGCAGCATTATTTTATACCCTGCATCTTTGCTACATTTATTTATTTCCAAAAGAAGTTTTTTGCTTGATTTTCTAGCATTCTCAAAGCATATCATCATATCATCTGCAGTGTGATAGCTTAGTCTCTTCTTTGCCTAATGACTTTGATTTATTTTTTCTCTAATTGCTGTCAACATATCTAGTACCAGATTGAATAAGGGGGGGGGGGTTATAGTGGACATGCTTGTTTTACCCCAGATGTCATTGGAAATGCTTTTAATTTTTCCCCATTACATGTAATACTTGGTGACGGATTTAAATAGATGCTACCTGTTATTCTAAGGAAAACTCTATTTATTCCTATACTTACTGGTGGTTTTTAATAGGAATGTATGTTGCTTTTTGTAAAAACTTTTTATGCATCTATTGAGATAATTATATGGTTTCTGCTAGTTTTATTGTTGATACAATCAATGATACTGTTGGTTTTCCTAATACTGAACCATCCTTGCCTTCCTGGAATAAATCCAAATTGGTCAAAATGTATTTTTCTTTTAATAAGTTGCTGTAGTATTTTTTTATTTTTACATCTATATTCATGAAAGAGAATGGTCTATAATTTTCCTTTTTCATTTGATCTCTCCCTGATTTTGGTATCAGTACCATATTTGTGTCCTAAAAAAGTTTGGTAGGACTCCTTCCTAACCAATTTTCCCAAATAGTTTGTAGAGTATTGGGATCAATTGATCTTTAAATGTTTGACAGAATTTACTAGTAAAT
The DNA here is from genome assembly GCA_028646575.1 of Pseudocheirus occidentalis. Classification (NCBI taxonomy): domain Eukaryota; kingdom Metazoa; phylum Chordata; class Mammalia; order Diprotodontia; family Pseudocheiridae; genus Pseudocheirus; species Pseudocheirus occidentalis. The sequence continues at coordinate 59,760,965 of CM053600.1, forward strand.
CCATCTTGCATGGGGATTTTTTCCTATGGAGTTCCCTGATACCTTGTTTGATTTCTTTTTCTGAGATGGGGTTATTTAAGTAAGTTGCTTCCTCTTCAGTTAGTCTGTGGAGCTTATACTTTTGTAAATATTCATCCATTTCAATAAAATTGTCTAATGTATGTGCATGCAATTGGGCATGATAATTTCAAATTATTTTTTTAATTTTGTTGTCATTGGAGATACCTTCACCCTTTTGATTTTTGATGCTTAAAATTTGGTTTTCTTCTTTTTATTATCATATAGAATAAGGGTGTATCAGTTTTATTGTTTGTTTCATAAAACCAACTCAGGTTTTTTATAAGTTCAATAGCTTTCTTAATTTCCATTTCATTAATCTCTCATTTGATTTTCATTGTTTCTGATTTAGTATTTATTTGGGGATTTTCAATTTGTTCTTTTTCTGGCTTTTAAATTGTATGCCCTATTCATTGATCTCCATTTTCTCTAATTTTTTCATGTATGCATTCAGGGATATAAAACTTCCACTAAGAAGAGCCTTTCCTAGAGCCAACAAGTTTTGGTATGATGTCTCATTATTGTCATTCTCTGGAATAAAGTTAGTGTTTGTTTCTATAATTTTTCTTTTTTTGACACACTCATTCTTTAGGATTAAATTATTTAATTTTCAGTTAGGTTTTTCTCTCTCTGTCCATGGTTTATTGCATATAATTTTCATTGCATCATGATCTGTGAATGATGCATTTAATATTTCTGCCTTTCTGCACTGAATTATGAGGTTTTTATGCCTTAGTACATGGCTGATTTTTTTGTATGTGACATGTACCACTGAGAAGAAGGTATATTCCTTTTTATCTCCATTCAGTTTTCTCCAGAGAGCTATCATTTCTATCCTCTCTAAAATTCTTTTTGTTTCCTCAACTTCTTTCTTCTTTATTTTGAGGATGGACTTATCAAGTTCAGAGAGGGGGAAATTGAGGTTCCCCCACTAGCATTGTTTTTTTACTTGATTTGTTTATTTACATTTATTTTATAAGTTCCATTCTCCCTTAGTTTCAAATATTCAACATTCTCTCATCCCCACTTCCTGCAATTCCTTTGACTTTTCCTCTAGGAATTTGGATGCCATACTTCTTGAAGCATATATATTAAATAATTATACTGCTTCATTCTCGATGGTACCTTTTAGCAGGATGTAGTTTCCTTCCTCATCTCTTTTAATTAGATCTATTTTTGCTTTTGCTTCATCTGAAATAATGATTGCTATTCCTGCTTTTTTTTACTTTAGCTGAAGCATAATATATTCTACTCCATCCTTTTACCTTTACCCTGTCTGTTTCTCCTTGTTTCTTGTACACAGCATTTTGCAGGATTGTGGTTTTTAATCCATTTTGCTTTCTTCCTCTGTTTTATGGGATAGTTCATCCCATTCATATTCACAGTTATGATTACTATCTGTGACTTTCCCTCCATCTTATTCCTTCCCCTGATAATATCTTTGCATCTTCCTTTTCTCTTGCCCTCCTTAAGAATTTTCCTTTTGACCTTCAACTCCCTCAGGAACCCTTCCCTGTGTTCCCCCCTCTTTATCTACCCCTTGTTCTTATTCCTCTTTCCCTCCCTTCTGAAAACCATCCCCATTCTTATCCCCCCAACCCTCCTACTGCCTTTAGGGCACAATAGATTTTTATTCTTTTTTAGGTATAAATTTCTTTTTATTTCAGATGTTTGTTTTTTTAATTAATTATTTTATTTATTTTCTTGTTTACATCATTCATTTCCACCACATATTGAGTTACAGAATTTTCTCCCCATCTTTCCCCCACTCCCATCCCCTATACAGCAATCCCTCTGTAATGATCCTCCCCAATCTGCTCTCTTCTGTGTCCTCTCCCAACACCCCTCTTACTTTCTGGTAGGGCAGGAAGGGTCTCCCTACTCACATACCTGTATATCTTAATTCCCTGTTGAATGTAGTTAATGAGAATAATAATTATGTATATCTGTATATGTACATATAAACATATATAAACATATACACACATATATATATACATGTATATCTGTATCTATATCTATCTATCTATCTATAAATATATACATGATTTTTTTTCTTCACATTTGATTATAGAGCTTTAAATTCTACATTTCCTTGGTTCCTCCTTTGTCACCCATCCCAAATGGAAGTACCAGCAATTGAATACAGGCTATACATGTGTAATTATGTAGGACATCCTCAGACTGGACATATTGTGAGAGGCTGATTATATGTCCCTCCTTCCTATCCCACCCCCACCCTTTGTTCTATTATCTACCCTGTCCCTGTCTCTTTACTGAAGTGTGTGCTTCCAGCAACCCTCCCCAGATTCTGCCCGCCCCTCCATCATTCCACCTCTCATCCCTGTACCCCCTACTCTCCTGTGTGGCATGACACTCAGTTTAGGGTTTATGTCATTCCTTCCCTAACCCAAATTCAATGAGATTAAATGAATGTAAAGTTGTAACAGTTATCCCTTGCCTCTTCTATATGGGATGATTAACCCCAATTTGTCTCTCCCTGTCTCCTCTCATTCTAGTCCTCTCCCACCTCAGAATTTCACCTTTTAAAGTATC
>CM053600.1:59764077-59799077 GCA_028646575.1 Pseudocheirus occidentalis
ATATATATACACACACATTTGTATTTCCTATTCCCTTCACCAATCCTCATATTGAGAGAAGTTTCATAAGTTACTATTATTATTTTTCCATATTGCTGTGTAAATAGTTCAACTTTGATAAGTTCCATATGATTTCTTTCCCATATTTACCTTCTTGTGCTTCTTGTGTTTGAGGGTCAAATGTTCTGTTCAGTTCTGGTTTTTTTTTCAGCAAGAATGCTTGAACGTCCTTCACCTCACTGAATGACCATATTTTCCCCTGGAACATTATACTCAATTTTTCTGGGTAGGTGATTCTTTGTTTTAATCCCAGCTCCCTTTTTCTCTGGAATATCATATTCCAGGCCCTTTAATCCCCCAATGTAGAGGCTGCCATATCTTGAATGTTTACATCAGGTTATCCTGATGTTGTTTCCATCATTCATTTCATTAAGATAATCATAATCATACTATTACATATATAGATATACATAATTATTATATACATTATTATCATTAACTACATGCAATGGGGAATTATGATATACAGGTAAGGGAGTAGGGAGACCCTTCCTGCCCTACCGGAAAAGTAAGAGGTTTGTTGGGAGAAGACATAGAAGAGAGCAAATTGGGGGAGGGTCATTACAGAGGGATTATTGCATTGGGGATGGGGTGGAGGAAAGACGGGGAGAAAATTATGTAACACACAATCTGGTGGAAATGAATGATGTAAACAACATCAAGATAACCTGATGTTAACATTACATCATTAGGTTATCCTAAATGTGTTATAACAGTATTCATATTGTTTTCTCTTGGCAGCCTGTAATATTTTCTCTTTTTACTGGGGGTTCTGGAACCTGGATATAAAATTTCCAAGAGTTTTCTTTTGTTTCTTTTGTGAATCTTTTAAGAGGCATGTGATGAATTCTTTCATGTTCTATTTTGCCCTCTGATTTTAAAATAGCAGGGCAATTTTTCTTGATAGTCTCTTGAAGAATGTTTTCTAACATTCTTTCAGGTAGACCAATAATTTTCAAGTTGTCTGTCCTGGATCTATTTTCCAGGTCAGTGGTTTTTTCAAGGAGATATTTCACATTACCTTATATTTTTCATTTGTCTGTATCTGTTTAATAGTGTCTTAATTTCTCATAATGTCATTTGCTTCCATTTGCACCATTATAATTTTGAAGGAATTATTTTCTTCAGAATGCTTTTGAGACTCTTTTTCCATCTGGTAAACTCGACTTTTTAAAGAATTCTTCTCCTCACTGCTTTTTTGGCCCTCTTTTGACATCGTGGTTAATCTGGTTTTTAAGGTGTTATTCTCTTCAGTCAGGTTGTTGACTGTTTCTTGAATCATTCTTATTTCTCTTCCCAATTTTTTCTCCACTTCTCTTATTTGGTTTTCAAAGTCCTTTTTTAAGTCAATCTATCACTTGTAGGCAATCTTCATGTATGTTGGAAGCATTTGGTGTGGGAGTTCTGATTGTGCTGTGTTCCTCCTGCTCCATATCTCCATCCTTTTTATCCCAAAAAAAGAATTCTAGCATTTGATTACTGTTCTTATTTTGCTTCCTTCTCCTCATATTGACCAGTCAATTTGAGTTTTTAGCTCTGTGGAACTCTGCTGCCAGGGGGAAAAGCTCTGTCCCAAATCACTGGGGTTTTCATTGCTTCCAGAGATATTAGGTGGGTGCTGCAGCCCCCACCAGCCTTGGCTTACTGAAAGTGCACCCCAGGACCACCACCCAAGATGACTATCCAGATCCATGCTGCTCAACCCAAGAGCATTTGGCATTTGATCAATCACTTTTGGCCCTCTGCTCTCCGCAGGCCAGGAGCTCTGAGGCAGCCAGGTGGGGCTGCTTCCTTGCCCTGGGGGCAGTTTGGCCAGACCGCTGTTTATTTTTCTCCCCTAATTTAGCATGAATTCCACTGACCTTTCTCTTAGCTTTATTTTTTCTGGCTTGATAAATGTGGAGTTGGCACCAGGTGGTGCCAGTCCACTCTCTTGTAGACTCCAGCTGCAGCTTTTCCCAAATGCCCTAGGGCCAGGCCCCAGTTTCAGGCTGGGCTGGCCTCCACTCCCAGCCTGTCGAAATGAGATCCTCCTGCTGAGTTGCCTTCAGTGAGAGATGCTTTTTCTGCATTTTTGTGGGTTTTGGAGCCCTAAAATTTGTTTAGACTTGCATTTTATGGGTATTTAAGTTGGCTATGTGGCAGCTATGAAACATTTATGCTTCTATGCTGCCATCTTGGCTTCAGGCCCCAATAGATTTTTATTCTTAACAGAGTATGTTATTCAGTCCTTGAACCCAAACCAATGCTAGTAAATTTCATATAGGGCTCTTCTGCCTCCATCTTTTCCCTCTACTCTTATGAGTTTTTGTCTCTTTTCATGTTAGAATCTACACTTAACTGTTTATATTTATCCCTTTTTAAATCAGTACAAATGAGAGTAATGATCATATGGTTTTCATCTCCTTCCTTTCATCCCCTCCACTTTAATAATTTTATCAATACTTATACATATTTCAATATTGACAGGTATCCAGTTCTCATATAGGGATGTAAACAGTCTGCTCTTATTGACTCCCAAGGTATATGCATGTGGGATTATCTGTATGTGGGTGTGGATGTGTGAGTGTTTTTTTTTCTTGTTTACTTTTTTATGTCTTACTTGGGTCTTTTACTTGGAGATCAGATTTTCCATTGAGCTCTGGCTTTTTCATTGGGAAATTCTGAAAGGCCTTTATTTCATTAAATTAACATCTCCTTGCCTGAAAGATTATGCTCAGTCTTGCCTGGTAGTTGATCCTTGGTTGCAGTCCTTGCTGTTTTGCCTTAGGAAATATTAAACTCCAGTCCCTCCATTCTTTTAACATTGCAATTGCGATGTCCTGTGTGATCCTGACTGAAGTCCCAAAATATTTGAATTTTTTTTCTTTTTGACTGAATAACATGGAATGCATCACAAATTTTCATGTCATTCTTGAGCAGGGGCCAGGCTAATTTTTTTCTGTATTGTTCCGATTTTAGTATGTGTGCTTCCAAAACAAGTACCATATGAATTATTGCAACAGGAAGGTGAGAAGCTAATGACGATATATAAGGATAAGTCCAGGATAGAGACAGTAGAAATAAGAAGAGCATTCTTCTGCTGGCAGAGTCAAGAAGGAGTAAATTTGTGGTATCCCAGCACTCTGTTTGTATGCTCTGTCTATGTTGGTGTTTTTTTTTTTGATACTTTATGTGGAAGCTCTGGAACCCTGCTGAAAGCCCTGATAGAAGATTTTCTTGTTTCATGTTCACAGATGTCCTGGAAGAGGGTTTTGGAGGTCCTAGGACTTTCCTGATGATTTGTGCTGATGTCTAGGACCTTTTTTGTGGGTCTGTGTTTATTTCTACTTTGATAATTTGTGTTGAGTTCTCTGATCTTGTTGGTGGGTCTGAGTTGATTGCAGAGGCCGATAGTGAATTGATGATGGTAACGCTGATGTTTCTGAATATTATTGTGGCTCTGTCAAGCTTTTTCTTCCCAGAAATAGGAATGGTGAAGCACTTGAGGTGTACTGGACACTGTGAACTTCAATGTAGTATGGGTACTGGATGAAGAGCTGGATATGGAGCTGGACAGGGAACTGGGAGGTCCCCACTTTGAACACAGATGAGAATTCAAGCTTGGACCATGGAAGAGAAATCATGGAATGTGAGAGCCACCCTTAATTCAAGCTGAAAGAAGACTTTACTTGTATACTGTGTACTGACTGAGAAGATTATGATTCACTGTGACCAAGGTGTGGAAAACTTTGACTTTTGTTCTTTGTGATTACATTAAGGTTTTTTTTTATTGACCAAAGGAATGTACTTTGTTTAAAACTATGTGACGATTCTGCTGAAAACTATGTGGCATTTTAATGATAAGTTGTTGAGATGTGACTTGGAAAATGCTGTATTTTGATTTTCTGTGATATGTTGTAGCATTCTGAATGCTGTACCTCAATTTTCTTTGAATGTTTTGTGCTGATGTGTTACTGAATAAATAGCAAGTTTGCTATACTATGTAATCAGATCTTTGAAAGCTCTCCACAGCAGCAGTCTTCTGGATAGCTGCTTGTGAATGGCTTTACAGTGTCTAAAAATAGCTAAGATGTATATTGAAAAATTGAAAATTTTCCCATCTATTCTATACTGAATTAATTTTCCTTTAACACAAATAGAAATATTAGAGCTTTATTTTCCTTTTTTTTTTTTTTAGAAAATGTAACAGCTTTTATAAATAACACCCACACGGTTAACAAGCTGAAAAGAACTTAATGGTGTAAAGCCAATCATCAGTAGATTCCTGAGAGAATGCTACTGTGAACAGCTTTTAAGATTCGGATTACACAGTATTAGTGAACACTCTGTTTATTCCATTACAAATCTTTATTCAGTACAATGCTCAGAATTTCAACAATTCACAATATTATATACACTCTTCAGAACAAGCAAAGTCTCAATATTATATCTTATTACAGAAAGGAATAATAATTTTATATTCTTTAGAAGCATGAACATTGTCCAACAGGGAAATAATAAAAAATGGAGGGGAGAAGCAGTCCAAAACAAAAGGGACAATACCTAGCATTCCTTTAGCAAAAACAGCAATAAATTGCTTCTGAGAATAATTTCAAAGCCTTCAATAATCTGCATGTATCTCAAGGAAGACTTCTGGCAAAATTAAAGAAATGTTTTAAGCTGCTTGAGAAATATATATTATATTTTTCGTGTATTTTTAATCTAGAACAAACATATGAGAATTACAGTATAGCACAAAGTTTTATATGAGAAACAACTAAAAGAATATGAAAATAGTATAATATAAAAATTCTCTAGCCTATGAAATTTCTATAGTAAATGAAAGATCCTCCCTTCAGTATGTAATTTCTTTCTCTGGTATTCAATAAGGATTTGTTAATTTGTTAGGTATTTTTTTGGATGGGGAAAGACAAGGCAATTGGGGTTATGTGACTTGCCCAAGGTCACATAGCTAGTAATTGGGTCAAGTGTCTGAGTCAAGATTTAAACCCACGTACTCTTGATGCCAGAGCAAGTGCTCTATTCACTGAATCACCTTGCTATCCCATAGAGCTAGGATTTGAATCAAGGTCTCCAGGAACTTTGCACCCTTTTTTTAATGCAATCATGTTTAAGTGATTTGCCCAGAGTAACACAGCTAAGAATTATCTGAGGCTAGATTTGAATTCATGTTCTCATGACTACAGGATGGGTGTTCTATCAACAGCACCACCTAGATATCTTCTTAATTTCGAAGCATTAAGCATTCTTTTAAAGAAAATTCCAATAAAGTATTTTCACATATATAAATCAGATGGGAAAAATAAATTGATATGAGTTTGCGTATGCACATGTATTCATATGTACATCTCAATGTTTACATAGGCATGTGTATATTTGCATACACATCTTAATGTTTATAAATAAGTATATATTCTCATGTATACACACATTCCCATCAGCTGTCCTAATACCGAGAAAAGTCTTATTTGTTACAATCATCATTTTTCCCTGTAGGAATGTGAATAGTTCAACTTTAACTAGTTCCTTATTATTTCTTTTCCTTACTGTCTCATGCTTTCCTTGCTTTTTGTATTTGAGGGTCAAATATTCTGTTCAACTCAGTTTTTGTCATCAAGAATATTTGAAAGTCCTCTATTTCATTGAATGACCATTTTCCCCTCTATAGTATTATGCTCAATTTTCCTGGGTACGTGATTCACGGTTTTAGTCGTAACTCCTATGACCTCCTAGAATATTATGTTCTAATCTCTTTGATATTTGAAGGTAGAAGCTTCTAGGTCTTGTGTTATCCTGATTGTGTTTCCACAATACTCAAATTGTTTCCTCCTGACTCCTTGCAGTATTTTCTCATTTTTCTTGGAACTCTGTAATTTGGCTATAATATTCCTAAGAGGGTTTTTTTGCATCTTTTTCAAGGGGAGATCGGTAAATTCTTTCAATTTCTATTTTACCCTTTGATTCTAGAATATCAGGGCAATTTTACTTGATAATTAGTAACACTTTCAAAATTATCTCTCCTGGATCTATTTTCCATGTCAGTGGTTATTCCAATTAGTTATTTCACATTTCCTTCTACTTTCTTCATTTGTTTGGATCTCCTTTATAGTATCTTGATTTCTCATAAAGTCATTACCTACCTATTGCTCCAATTTAATTTTGAAACAGTTATTCTCTTCAGGGAGTTTTTGAAATTCCTCTTCCATCTGGCAAATCAGCTTTTTCAGGAATTCTTCTCCTCATTGGCCTTTTAGAGCTCTTTTGCCATTTGAGTTCATCTATTTTTAAGGTTTTATTTTCTTCAGTGTATTTTTGAGTCTCCTTTAGCAGGCTATTGACTTGCTTTACATGATCTTATTGCATCTTTCTCATCTTTCATCCCAATGTATACTCTACTTTTTTTACTTGATTTTTAAAGGACTTCTTGAGCTCCTCCATGGCTAGTAACCAATTCATATTTTTCTAGGCATCTTTTGATGCAGGAGGTCTGACATTGTTGTTTTCCTCCTGCTCCATGCCTTCATCCCTTTTGTCCCGCCAAAAGGATTTTATGGTCAGTTTGTACTTCCTCTGCTTTCCCATATTGCCATGCAATCACTTGACTTTTGAGTTATTTGTCGCAGTAGAACTCTGCTTCCAGAATGTAAATACATTTGTATCAAATTGCTGGGGGTTTTGCAGCTGCCAGGACTATTAGGAGAGTGTCATCTCTACAGCCCCACACACACTCCAGGACCAACACCCTAGACTGTGATGTATGCCCAAGCAGATTAAAGCCAGAGAAATTGCCCTCTAAATGGTCACTTGGTCCTCTTATAATTTGCAGGCCAAGAGCCCCTGAGCTGTTGTTGTCCCTTCGCAACAGCTACAGCTGCCATGCCTCTGCCACTTCCAGTGCCAGGGGCAGGGGCCAGACCATGCTGTTCCATCCCTCTTCCCCCCCTCCCCGGCAATTCCAACACAGTTTCACACTGATCTTTCACTTTGTCTTTGGGTGTTATGGGTTGAGAAGTCTGGAAACCTCCACAGGTGCTTGTGATTCACTCTCCTGACCACATCAGATCAGGGCTGCCCTAGGGACAGAACAGTGTGGCTCCTGCAGGACTGAGCTCGTCTCCCAGCACAATGAGATAGACCTTTTCTCTTGGCCTGCGCAGACTGCCTTCAGTGGGAGATTTGTTTCTCTCTGTCACTTTGTGGGTTTTGTACCTTTAAAATTTGTTTAGAGTTCTTTTTTATAACAGTATTGGAGGTGGTGGGAGAGGGAGCTAACACAAAGTTTGTGCTTCCACTCAGCCAACTTATCTCAGCCTAGTGAGATCTTTTTCAACAGGTGATCAGTGAATTCTTTCAAGTTCTGTGACCTATGTTTCTACAATCTCTGGGAAGATTTCTTTGTTGATTTATTGAGAGAGGATATCTAGGCTCTTTTATGTGATCATAGAGTTCAGGTACTCTAATAATTTTCAAGTTATCTCTCCTGGATCTATTTTTCCACTCAGTGATTTTTTTCGTTGAGACATTTTACACTTCCTACTTATTTTTTTCATTTTTTTTCGGATCTATTTCATAGCAGAAAATTATTATCTCATAAAAATCTATCTCATAAAATTATTACCTTTCATTTGCTCCAATCTAATCACAAAATAATTATTTTCTTCACTGAATTTTTGAAATTCTTTCACCATCTGGCTTTTAAATGTACTTTTTAATGCATTCTTCTCCTCAGTTTCTTTTTGGTTCTCTTTGGCCATTTGAGTTAGTGTATTTTAAGGTGTTATTACCTTCAGTATTTTGGGGAAATCTTCTTTAGCAGGCTGTTGGCTCATTTTCACAATTTTCTTTCATGATTCTCATTTCTCTTTCCACTTATTCCTCTACTTCTCTTATTTGATTTTCAGAATCCTTCTTGGCCTCCTCCATGGTCTCTAACCAGTTCACATAGGAGAATTTTGATGCTTCCAGTTCTGTGTTTCATTGTCCTTTTTACCCAAAACCATTCTATAGTCTGATTTCACTTCCTCTGTTTGCTTATCTTGCCAGAAAATTATTTGATCTTTGATATCTTCACCATGGTAGAACTCTGCTTCCAGAGATAAGAGTTCTGAGTCCCATATTTTTGCGGATTTCCACAGTCATTGGGGCTTGTCCAGGCACTTGACTCAGAGCAGTGAGGAAGACTGCCTCTCCACAGCCTCAAGTAGCTCTGCCATGCTAGCACCTCTCACCGCTTGGCTGCCACCAAACACTTCAACCCAGATCCATACAGGACAAAGCAAGAGAATCCTGCCTCAGTGCCAGAAGAGAGATACCTGCAAATGTCCTTTAGTAAGTTACTTGGTTCCCTCAGGATTTGTGGCCCGGGAGTTCAAGACCAGCCACTGTGGGAGCAGATGCAGCTGCCACCACCACATATGTTACTCCTAGGGCAAGTCCTGGATGAAGTTCTCTCCCCCAGTTCCAACAGATTTCTCTCACTCACCTTTTAATTTCTTTTTGGTGTTTATGGGTTGAGAAGTCTGGAAGCCAACACAGCTGCCAGTGAATCTCTCTCCTGAAGTCTGCTCTGGATAGTCTGTCCTGTGGGTCTTTGCCAGCATGGTTCATGGGGGACTGCACTGTGCTCCCAGTTTGGTCTGAAAAACCTTAGTGTCAACTTTTCAGGCTGCTGTTAGTTGGAGATTTGCTTCTGTCTCTGGATTATGTAGCATGTAGAGTCATGTTTACAGGTATTGGAGATGTTTGGGAGTTTGATGCAGCAAGTTTCTGCTTTTACTCCATCATCTTGACTCCTCCCTGGTTGTAAAATTTCTTTCCTAGTTGTCTGCTTCCCTCCTATTCTTGGTTACATCGTCTTTGTTTCTGCAAAAACTTTTCAATTTAATGAAATAAACATTAACAATTTTGCATTTAATAATGTTCTCTATCTTTTTTGTTAATAAATTCAGCCATTATCCATAAATCTGACAGATGAATTATTCCTTCTTCCTATAATTTGTTTAGCGTTTTAGCCTTTATACCTACATTGTGCACCCATTTGGAATTTATTCAAGTATTTGGTAGCAGATTTTGGTCTATGCCATTTTCTTCCATAGTATTTTCTAGTTTTCCCACCCATTACTGTCATACAATGAGTTCTTATGACAGAAGCTGGGGTCTTTGGCTTGATCAGAAAGTAGATTGCTGTAATCATTGACTAATGTGTCTTGTGTACCTAACCTATTTTGCTAATTTAGCTTTCTATTTCTTTGCCAATATCAAGTGGTTTTGATGATTGCTGTCTTATAATGCATATTAATTACTGGTATGGAAAGGTCACCTTTCCTAGCATTTCTTTTCATTATTTTGCTTGATATTTTGGAACTTTTGTTATTCCAGATGAATTTTGATATTATTTTTTCAAGTTCTTTAAAATAGTTTTGGTAGTTTTGTTGGTATGTCACTGGGTATGTAAATTAATTTAGGAAGAGTAATTATTTTTAATATATTAGCCCAGCCTACACATGAGCAAGGGATATTTTTTCCGTTTATTTAGATCTGACTTTATTTCTGAGAAAAGTGTTTTGTAATCGTGTTCATTTAATCCCTGAGTTTATTTTGGATGATTGACTCCTGAATATTTTATTGTGCCTACAGTGACTTTAAATTGAATTTTTCTTTCTATCTCTGGAGGTGATGCCCCTGCTTTGTCAAATACCATACATGAAGAAGGAATGGTCTAAATGGAAATTATTAATCTGAAATAAAATTTTCACCTAATCTCCTCCTTTCCACATTTAATAATTAATTAGCAACTTTAGATTTTAGCATTAAAACAGTAAAGTAACTAAGGTAATAATTTCTATAAGAGATATAGCCCAGCTGCATATTCTATTTTATAGAATGATAAATTGCTTTCACACACTCATTCACAAACAGACACACACATACACACAGAAAACAGAATAATATAGATACACAAAAATAGCAGATTGGATCCAAAAGTTTACAGAATATTAGATCTCCTTAAAAAATTAAAAGTTACTTGGCACTCCAGGCCAAGAAAGACTTATTTGATACTTTTCTTTCTATCTGTTTCTAATAGATACATCTATATCACACTGAATGGTTTGAGCCACCTTTGGCACTTTCATTTATGATGGTAAAAATATCATTAATATATTCCATAGAAAAAAAGACAGAAATAGGGAAATGCTGGAATGCTTCCTCCATAAATGTCTCACTCCTCTGTCTCCTGAATGGTTCCCAGGAGAACATTTTTTTTCACTATTTTCTTTTACTATACTTTTTTAACAGTCTTAGATAATTTTCTCAGTCTCTACTTTTACTTTGTACCTGTTCCATTTACTCCTGACAACTCTTTACTGAGATCAGTCCTTATATTATTGTTTCTGATCCTTCATGTACCACTAAGCCTGGCAACTTTTTTAGTCCTAAGACTGCTAAAAGCTTCCCCTAATAGCACATTTCTTCTCTAGCCCAGAAAATGCTAGGTGCAGGGCAAAACTTTCCCTTTCTTAACCTCTTACTATGACTCTGTGGCTGCTCAAGTACCTCTTCTGATGAGGATTTCTTTTCCCCAGAGTCCCAAGGAAGGCATTTTCCTTGTATCTTCCTTTAGATCTCTGTTCCAGGCACCAAATGTAGAGATATCTTAAGTGGTTTCTTAAGACAGCTCTAAACTAACACACAATCCCATGAAAGTGTGAGAAATTGTGGTGCAGGTGTGTTTGTCAAGCAATCCATTTGCTGATACCATAAGAAAGGTTTTCATAGAGTAATGACCCAAAGAAGGTAATTATAGGTCATTTAGTTTTCTTAATACTCTCTGTTCAGTTTCAAGAAGCCAGACAGTGATGTCAATTTTTAGGACTTGAATAAAACCGTGTCCTTGATTACAATAACCAAAGACTAGTATCTAAAATGTATGGGAGAGCTTAATGCCTTCTGGCAGTAGTCCCAGAACAGGGCACCTCCCTGGATCACAGGACATCAGAAAGGCTCTGATTTACAGCCACTACTCAAGATAAAAAAAAAAAAACAGGATCAGTCTCTTGGACTGGTAAAATCCCTGGTAAAAAAACCTGGAGTTAATTTATAGAGGACAAGCCTGATTCCTGGTTCAGATGTTTTGTCACCCTTCATTTTTGTTCTTTAATCTATACTCTTCCAAGAAAAGAAGTCTTTTAGTGTTGCCACTTCTAGGTCTTGTATGATTCTACTTGTGACTCTTCAATATTTGAATTTTTTCTTATTTTAGTAATATTTTTCTCCTTGAGATGGGATTTTTGAACTGTAACTATGATATTCCTTCAAGTTTTCCTCATAAGATCTCATTCAGAAAGTGATCAGTAACTTTTTTTTTCAGTTTCTACTTTCTTCTTTTGTCCCTGAGGGCAATTTTCTTTTATTATTTGTCACACTATGTTATCAAAATATTTTTTTTGTTTGTATTGTTTAGGAAGCCTGATTATTCTTATCTTCTCTTCTTCACCTGTTCTCCAGATCAGTAGATTTTTTTTATGAGACATTTTGAATTTTCTTCTATTTTTTCATTTTTTATATTTTGTTTTTGTTATTTCTTGATTTCTTATACCTTCACTTTATCCCCCTTATCCAATTTTAATTTTCAAGCAGTTATTTTCTTCTTTAGGATTCTGAATCTCCTTTTCCGGTTAGTTAACTGTTTTTCATAATTTTTATTAGATTCCTCTTGTTTCTAATTTTTCCTCAATTAATTTCATTTGAATTTTAAAGTCTTTTCAAAAGTTCTTCTATGAATTATTTTTAGGCAAGTGATCATTTGGCATTACACTTTGGATTATGAGCGACTTTTTTTTTTGCTTCAGCATCCTCCTTTGTAGTTAAACTCCGGCCTTCTATATTTCCATAGTAACTTTGTATGATTGAGTTCTTTCTCTTTTGCCTGATCATTTCTTGAACAATTATTGCTGTAATCACCTCAAATTATGTAGTGTGCAGAATGGTGCCTCTGGTCTCAGATACTCTTTCAATTCTCTTCTCTGGCATGGAACCAAAACCAAGGATTCTGCCCTCTTGTAGGAGTTCATAGGCAACTACATCTCTTCCCCACTGCTTCTTCACTCTTTGGATGTGTGCTGTTTACTTCTTGTCCAGGGCCAAGTTTCCAAAGAACCTGACTGTCCTTACTAACAGAGGGTCTTTCAGTCTTTGCTTTATCATATGCCTGCCTCACTACACTGCCAAGGAGGTGAAAATTACTGCTGTTGGGACACAGGCCATCTCCTAACCCAGCTAACTGCATTGTGTGTTACTTGCTGCTTTGGTGGAACTAGCCTGGAAGTATTTACACTTCACAGGGACCAAACCTGAGTTCTGTTCTTTTTTTCTTTTCTTCTCCAGTTGTCCTAGGAGGCCCATTGTTCTGCTCCAGCCCTTGTTTATTGTGCCCACTGTATGTTCACCCTGAGGTGCTATTTTGTCTTGTTTGGGAATTCAAGTCTGGAGAGTTTAGAATTTTCTGACATACTCCATCATCTTCCCAGAGTCCTCTCCGTAACTTTCCTGTTAAATAGAGATATGCCAACTAAAGATTTTCCCTAGTCCAAATACTGAGTGAGAATGAGCTATTAATTAATTGGGAATCTTTAGGTGAAGTCTTGGATTTAAGCTAATAGTGATATGGTAAAATATTCTTTTCCTCTGCTGGAGAAAGTAGCACTTTAACTAAAGTCACCAGCTCTTACTCAAAGTCGGAAGTAGAGAAAACTTCCACAAGATGATGCTAAGTGAAACTACAACAAAAAATAGTGAAAGAAGCAACCAGCCAACCTTCAGCACCAATTTGATAGGCAATAGGCTATGATTGGCTAAGACTACAAGTCATGCGAGTCCAGGGGATAGGAGGCCAAGTAAAATTCATGTGATTACCTCATTAGATGATATTTATAATTTTACAACACTGGAAATTCAAAGAAACTGTTCATATGTGAGCATTAGCCATTCATGTTGCCTATATCCATATGACCTTCTATATATGTTCCATCACTGTGTAACTTCTTTCTAACAAAAGTATATTCCTGGGACTATGCACCATAATTTTATGGGGAAAAATATTTTTCTACAACTTTTTGCTAAATTTAAACATATTTAATTACATGTTTTTATTGAATTATTTATGTTTTATGACTAACTAGTAAAAATAAACATATCTGTGAGGGTTTGACATTTATAATTTTGAGAGTAAGTCATGATATAGAATGCCTTGAATGTGATAAAACTTGCTTAGGACAACTAAAATTTAAGTTGTAGTATATATTTAAAGACTATATAAGTAAAGGTTCAGCAAGTTTTAATACAGTATTTCTAATGTAACCTCCAAGATTCTTCATTTTAATTATTCCAAGTTATTGTTTCAAGTTAGATTCATAAGCTTTAACTGATCTGTTATAAGGTAAAAGTATCATTTTGATTAAAGATTAAAATATAGGATTTTATTTTTGCCAATAATAAAATGACAACATAATTGAAAAAATGCACTCATAGAAACAGTGTTTACAAGAAAAGGTAAAAAATTCATTTTAATCACTTATTCATTTTACTGAACCTTTGGAATATTCCTGTATAATATGGGTGGGAAGTGATTCTATAATGTAAGAGATAGACAAGATCAATGTTTAAAAAAATCACCTCTCATTCATGAATAAAATTGTATGCCTACTGAAGTACACAATTCACTTTAAAGGAAAACAGCCACAAAAACACTGTTTCAAGGTGAATGTAATATGATGAGTTAATTGCAGAATATATTCTGCAGAATATATTCTGAGGAATTAATTCATCTTCTAGATCAGTAAATCATCCAATTCCAAATTTGGTCTATTATATAATTAATCTAATATAATTAAATATCATGGAGTCATTAAAGATTATCTGTTACTGATCTGTTATACTGATACTGACTTGCTCTGAAAATTACTAGTTCTTGGGTCAAACTTCTTTTTATAAACATTCCCAAATAAAGACATAAACAATCAAATGGATAATCAAAGACAGAGTCTGACATCTGCTCTTCTGTCTTTTGATTGATTCTAGAAATAAAAATGAAAGAAATAAAGAGAGAGAGAGAGAGAGAGAGAGAGAGAGAGAGAGAGAGAGAGAGAGAGAGAAAAGAAGGAAGGAAGGGAGGGAGGAAGGAATGAAAGAAGGAAGGAAGGAAGGAAGGAAGGAAAGAAGGAAGAAAGGAAGGAAAGAAGGAAGAAAGGAAGGAAGACAGATGGAGCCCACATTCTTTCATCAAAAAATGAGATGTGTATTTTGTTGTAGAATTATAATTAAAGGTCTGAAGGAGAATGAAAATAAACCACAGTGGTACATATCAAACCTATACAATTTTGTCCATATAGTTACTGACTATTCAGTAACTGCTAATGATGGATCAATGCTTTCTAGAAATACTCAAAATTTGTCTCTAATAATATTCTCTAAGAGATGGAAAGAATAGCAATTAGGAATGGAATAGTTATGTATGAGTTTTTCTTGTTCCCTGTGAAAGATAATATCTTTGAAAGCTACATCCATAAATCCATTGAAGAAAGCTGGATATACTTTGAGGAAAAACAATTAGATTATGTTTTAATTTGACTGTAGCATAGGATCTCTGTTTTGGAAGATGTGAAAGACCATAGTTAGTGTATATCATCAAGAATTATGTGTGCAATGTTTTTTTCTCTCGTTTTCCCTGTTTATTTTTTGAGAGTGAGGTTGAGTGAGAGAGATGATAAAGGGAATACAGTGCAGATTTGTGATTTCACTGAACTACATAACCTTTCCACATATACCAGCCAGAAGATAAAACTAGAAGTAAGTAAAAGAGAAGCAAGATTTTTGTGTTAGTTCAGAGGGCTCCATATTTCTTATGCTGATAAATGAAATAGATTAGCTAAAAGCTGAATCAGGATTTATTTTGGGGAAAAAAGTCAAACTTTAGTATTCTTTATAAGACCAGGGTATGTGAGTTCCAAGAAAAGCAAAGATCAGGTGACAAATACTTTACCTAATATTCAAAATTATTACAGATGAAACGATAATTAACAAAGCCATTGGGAAGCCTGATTTGATGGTTGACCGTTATCCTTCATGCTTAAAGAGGACCAATATGATATCACTATGGTGGGATCAAGTTACAATGTGCTCAACTGAGGCTAACCAGACCAATTTGGGAGCTAATCCTTATGAACATTTGCAGTGGTGATGTCTCTTAACTTGTACATCTACATTACTTTTGAGGTACTGCAATTCCTCTTTTATTCAGGCATGCCATGTTGAGCGGTCATTGCCTGAGACTCCCATGACTCACAATCAATTACAAAATTCTTTAAAGAGACCTTGAGAACATCTTTGTACTCTTTCAGACCTCTGTTTTAGCACTTTTCTTGCATGAGTTTTCAAAAAAATAGTATTCTAGGCAAATGTACTTTTGCTAATCAGATAAAATGGCCAGACAATTAGAGCTATACTCTCCACAGTAAAGTTTTAATGCTTGGCAGTTCAGCAGGAGAAAGGAACTTAGTGTCTGGTGCTTTATTATGTCAGGTGATTTTCTGACTCTTCCTAACACAATTAATATGGAAGTGAATCAGTTTCCTGGCATACAAGTATGTTGCTCAGTAATTAGAAGAATACAATAGGATCAGGACAACAAACATTTAGTTTGCTAGTCAGGTGAATATCTCTTCTCTTCCACATTTTCCTTTGGAAATATTCAACCCATTTCTTGTGGATCTTTTCCTTATCACTAATCAGTGTGGTTTCATCAGCACTGAATAGTTAAGATTTACTAATGGTCTTTGGACCATAAATAGCCTTCAGGGTATAATAAAAGTATTTTGAATTATTCCTATCAAAGTAAAATTGATTTTCATCAGAATTCTTAATGAGCCAAGCATCTTGCATCTCTGTAAGCTGCATTTCTACTTTATTTTTGATGTAGTTAACTGCTACATATTTAGATATGAATAAACTATCCTAATGATAAACCCTGTGGAATTCTTGTTAGTTTCTGCTATGACTGTTCTTTTTTCCATTTAGTAGCTTCTGAATTCCCCTATCATTTTTTTCTTTTCTTTTTTTTTTGGTTTTTTTATTGAGGGAGGAAAGCAGGATAATTGGGATTAAGTGACTTCTCCAAGGTCACACAGTTGGTAAGTGTTAAGTGTCTGATGCTGGATTTTGAACTCAGATCCTTCTGATTCCATGGCTGGTGTTATATTCACTGTGCCACATAGCTGTCTATCCACTATAATTTTCATCAAACTAGTCTTGACATTGCTAATATTCTAGCCCAGAAAAGTGAATATGATGCTGTCAACCAAATCTCTGAAAGCTGCCCAATCCTTTTCTGTTTCATTATTGCCAAGCATGTGTTGGTTCAGCTATCCCTTCAAGTTAACACAAACAGTTCACACTCGGAGAAGTGTTCCAATATATTAACATTAAATCTTCTGGTAGTTATCTTGCATGGGACCACTACCTTTTGTTTTTTCAAAGAAGATGTTTAGGTTGGAGAAGACAGGTCTATGATTGGTCCAGCTCTGTGTGCCATACATCATCATTCTTACTCTCATATTGTATCTGCCTCTTTTTATCACAATGGCATATCCTATAAAATACCAATGTTTACTTTGAGGGTGGATCCATGAAGTTTTATTATATTTAGGTAAATGTAAGACAGAATTTTTTAATTTGGTATTCTATTTTTCCTTGTTACATGTAAAAATTAACATTCCTTTTCAAATCTTTGAGTTCCAAAATGCCTCCCTTCCTTCCCACTTCCCCACTTTGAGAAGGCAATCATATTGATAGATGTGCAGTCATGCAAAACATTTCCATAATAGTCATGTTGTCAAAGAAAACATAGACCAAATCGAGAGAACATGAAGAAAAGCAAAGTTAACAAATAGTATGCTTCAATCTATACAATCTGTATTCAGACATCAACTGTTATTCCTCTGGGGATGAATAGCATTTTTAATCAAAAGTCCTTCAGAATCATCTGAGATCATTTTATTGTTGGGAATAACTAAGTGATTCACAGTTGATTATCTTAAAATATTGCTGTTACTTTGTGTTACACAGTGCATTTCAGTTTGCATCAGTCCATGGAAGTCTTTCCAGTTTTTTTCTAAGAGAATTTTTCATAATACAATAATATTCCTTCATAATAACATAACACAACTTTTTCAACCATTCCCCAGTTGATAGGCATATCTTCAATTTGTAATTCTTTTTCTCCAGAAAAGAACCACTATAAATATTTTTGTACATATAGGTAATTTCCCTTTTTATCTTTTAAAAATATATTTTGGGATAAAACTAGTAGCAGTATTGATAGGTCAAATGCTATACATGATTTTTATAGCCCTTTAAGCATAATTCAAAGAGCTCTACATAATGGTTGAATCAGTTTGCAATTCCACTAACAGTGCATTAAAGTACAATTTCCCCCCAAACGTTCCCTCCAACATCTCTCAATTTAGTTTTCTGCCATATTATCCAATCTAATAAGTATGAAGTATGTCCTCATAGTTTGAATTTCTCCAATCAATAGTGAGTTAGAGTATTTTTATTGCTATGTATGGTTTTGATTATTTCATCTGAAAACTGATCATGTATTTTGTTCATTTATCAGCTGGGGAATGACTCTCATTTTTATAAAGTAAACTCAGTTCTCTGTATGTTTGAGAAAGAATTCCTTTATTTGTTTTTGGAGGACAATTGGGTTTAAGCAATTTGCTCAATGTCACACAGATAATAAGTGTTAAGAGTCTGAGGCTGGAATTGAACTCAAGTCCTCCCAACTCTGGGGCCAGTGCTAGCTGCCCTGAAATAATGTCTTTATTAGGGAAACTTTTTTCAATTATCTTGCTAAATCTCTTTCCATCCATCCTATTCTCCCTTCCATATACTCTCTTCTTTCTTTTAATCCTGTCCGTCCTGAAAAGTGTTGTGCTTTTTGCTATGGTTTTGGGGTCAGGATGTATAGGTCTCCCCTATACCCTTCCTCAACAGGCTTCGGGCATCCCTGGCTCCCTCTTACTCTGGGAGAAACAGCTGCCAGAAAACTCAGGGCACAGGACTTGCTTCTAGCTACATCCTCTAAGCCTGGCATGGCTGGAACTCCCTCTGAATCTGGGTAGCCTGTATTTAAGTCCTTTCTCCAGGGCCCCTTAGGGCCCCTCCCCTGGCTATGCCCTTGCCACAGCGAGCCAATCGTGCATCACCCCAATTGCAAACAGGTGTAGCCCTCACATTCCGCCCCCAGGTGATCATGTGCACTCCTGTTAGCTGAGGACTGGTTCAACCCATTACCAACAAGAGACCCAACACTTTTGACTATCTCCTCCTCTGATATTTCCTCCCTTCTATTGGAACCTTTTCTTATTTCCTTCCACTCCTACTTTCCTGTAGGGTAAGACATATTTCTGTTGTCTAGGTATGTTATTCCCCCTTTGAACCAATTCTGATGAAAGTAAGGTTCACTTACTCTACCCAATTCCCCTTTACTGTAAAAGTTTTTTCTTCCCTTTTCTATGTGAAATCATTTACACAAGTCTACCTCTCCTTTTCCCTTTCTCTAAGTACATTCCTCTCTCAACCCTTAATAATAACTTTTTATATATATCATCCCTTCATATTAAACACACATATGCCTCTGTCTATATATATTCCTTCTAAAAACCCTAATATTGAGAAAGTTCTTAAATGTCAGAAATATCATCCTCCCATTGTTGTGCCTAAACCCAAATCCCAGGTCACCTACCCACCACCTGATTTGTGGCTCACCTTTGCCCCACTATTAAGGCTCTTTTGTATTTTTATACTACATTTTGTTATAGCTTGAGAACAGCTGTAATGCATGACTGGAAATCATTGCTCAAGTCTAAACAAAGTTGCTCAAGGCATAGTCTCCTGACCCCTTCTTCCCTAGTTAGCATTTTGTATTTTCTTTTTGAATCATTACAGTGCATAAGGTTCATTATGGTGCAAGGATCTTATCAAGGGACTACCCTGTCCTGTCCCAGCAAACCCCAAACTCTTTGCCAGAACATGACCCTAGCCTGCTTTGGGGAATTTGTATCAGCAATGCAGCATTCACAAAGCCTACAGTAACTATAAATATGCTGATATGGTTATTAATCACAAAATGTAACAGGCTCTCTACATGAGAAATATAATCATAGCATTTATTCAAGTACCAGAAGACTGAGTCCTAAAACCAGAAATTCAAAGCCAACACAGTAGTTATGAAGTTGGCACATGTATTTAAAGCAGTAAATACCAACATTCTCAAGCCTTCAAAACAGGACAGGCGATCTCAAGCAAAGGTCCTCCTCTTCTCACTCACAGCAACTGCTCAGCGTCCAGGCAGCCTTGTGCCCAGCAGCTCTGGCTCCTCTGCAATTCTCCTCCCTGGCAGTCCTCAGCAAGAATCCTTAGCAGATATTCTAACTGGCTCAAAGAAAAAGGAGTTTGCACCACTGCCGCTGCCACCACTGCCAGTGCCATCACTGCTGCTGCTGCTGCTTCCAGTCACCAGCACAGACAGTAGCTTGGTTCTGGGATTCTCTTGTTCCACCCCTTCCTGCCACATCAGCAAGTTCAAGGGCCATGGAAGATCTTTAAATCTCAGTATCATTACATTTGGCCCCAAGATCTTTCATGTCCCTTACTTAGCAAAACTAAATTAACAATGCATTCAACAGAGTTTTGCAACAATATAACAAAGATAGAACACAATAAGAACAGATAATATTTTAGGGTGAGGCTTGAGCACAAGCTCCCCATCACTCCTCCCCCCCAAACAAATGGGATCCCAAAATCTTGGGGTAAGGGGCGAAGATCTCTTCTTCCATGGCTACTTGCTGCTGAAATTGAATGTGGAGCTGTCCCTGGCCCAAGGGGTCCCATTTGAGAGTTCAGTACTTTAGTCAGCATTTGGAATGTGCTTGATGCCAGGTCCAGGGGTGACATCCAGCTTGAGCTATTGGGCATCCAAAGGTGGAGGGTACCAAGCCTGTGGAAACAAATCTAACAAACAAGGTGAACAGACAAAAAGCCAAGAAGGAAACAATAACCAGAAACAAGGTAGATATAGGATTAGCCATGCTACTGGAGTCCATGAGCCCACTATTGTAGCCTCACTCACGGTAGAAAATATCAGTCAAGGGTACAATTTTACAATCATCTTCTCCAGAATAAATAATAGTTACCGTGTTGTCCCTCCCATGTGCTCTAATCTCTGCAGCCTTTGGAATATAATCTGGCTTCTGTTTTACCCATAGTTTAGCTCCCAATTTTATTCTATCAGTGGAACCAAATCCTTCAGTTCCTTTGATAGTTATTTTGGAAGGAGGGTCAGTTTTTACAAGTGGTGCTGTTTTACAAGGGACAATAATCACGTGAACAATCCTATCATGTTTACGAATCTGTATGGGCCCTTCACCTAAATTATGGAATGTCACAACAATTTCTCCTTGATAATTAGAATATATTATTCCACCCAATACATATATTCCTTGAGCTACTAATCCTGATTTGGGCAAAATCTGTACAAAGTGATTTTGGGGCATTCTTATGCATATTCCAGTGGCGATTTTTCTTATTTCTTCTCCGTCCAACCAAAAG
Source organism: Pseudocheirus occidentalis (assembly GCA_028646575.1). NCBI lineage: Eukaryota > Metazoa > Chordata > Mammalia > Diprotodontia > Pseudocheiridae > Pseudocheirus > Pseudocheirus occidentalis. Next base: position 59,784,808 of record CM053600.1, read on the forward strand.
TCCTCTAAACAATGTAAATCATACCCCACCAAAACAGGTGTTATGGAGTATGGTGCTGGTACATCTGGCCTCAAAGTCCAATATTCAATATTTTAGATCTTATGTGTTTGCTGTTTTCTAATTTGCAGATTTGGGGTCATCATTCTGGCTAGAGGTGTACTTCCCCCCAATGGTCTATTATTCAAATTACATAAAGCCATAAATAAATTATCCTTCCAATGTTGATACAAATTATTGGATCTTGACTTTCTTAACTATTCTTTCAATAATCCATTCATTCTTTCAATTAACCCAGATGACTGTGTATAATATGGGATATGATGTATCCATTCTGTATTATTTAGTATACAATACCTCTTCATTTCATTACCTTTGAAATGTGACCCATTGTCATTCTGAATCTGCATTGGAGTTCCATAATATAGACTTATGAGACCTAGAGTTTTACAGGTGTTTTTCTGGGTCACATTCTTATAAGGACAAGCCACTAGTACACCTGAATAGATGTCAACACAAGTACATATAAATCTGCATCCTTTATCTTGTGGTAGTGGACCAATATAATCTATTTGCCATATTTGGGCTGGGACTTTTCCTCTTTCTGTCTCTCCAGTTACTATCCGAGGAACAGTTTGTTCCTTTTTGAACTGACATCTATGGCATTCTTCTGCTATCTTTTTTAATGGTGAATGAGAGATACTTATTACTTATTACTTATCTTATGAGAGATACTCTATCTTGTGCCAAACAGTGTGTGGCCTGGATCCCTAAATGGCTGGCCATTTGGTGGACCCATTTTGCTAATACCAGATCATCAGTTGTTGTCAAAGTAGGTACAATATGTTCAGTAGCAATCTTTGCAAGTCTATCAGAATGAGCATTGTACTCACGTCGTAGTGGGGTAAGGGCCACGTGAGCATCTACATGAAAGACTGATATATCAGTGACCAAAGACATGTTCTAGATATCTACCCATAATTCTTTGCCCCAGACCTGTTTGCATGAATTTCCCAATTTTGATTTTTCCACGCGGGTATCCGCAAAGCTAACCCATTAGCTACCACCCGTGAATCAGTGAATATATGGCATTATCCTCCTTATTCTGTTTTGATGGCTTGATGTACTGCCATAAGTTCAGCATATTGACTACTTCCACCTATCCCAGTACTTTCCAAAGTCCTTCAAGTACATGGGTTATAGGCTACTGCTCTCCAATGTCTTTTTTTGCCCAAATATGTCGCTGTCCCACCAGTAATCCATGCATGTCTTTTTTGTTCTTCAGTTAATCCATCATATCCCTCATTCCGTTTAACAGAGGATTGTACCAACTGTTGCTTTGGCTCAGGGGGTGTATCTTTCCCCTCAGTTTCTATGCTTGCCACAGATTCATGTAGAGCAGAGGCTCCACTTTTGCCTGTTTTTGCTCTGTTTTTAATATACCACTTCCATTTGATGATGCTAGCCTCTTGGGCATGTCCAATTCTGTGAGAAACTGGGGTACTCATTACCCAGGTCGTAATTGGGATTCCAGGTCTTAATATCAGTTCATGGCCCAGAGTCTGTGGTTCAGTCTCCAGTAAAGCCCAATGTGCAGCTAACAACTGCTTTTCAAAAGGTGTATACTGGACTAAAGATGAAGGGAGTTTCCTACACCAAAATCCCGAGGGTACATTTCTGCTTTGTTGTTTTTGCCATAAACTCCAATTTGCATAATCATCCTGTACAGTCACTTGTAATTCCACTGGACCATTTTGCATTGGCCATAAATCTAGGGCCAATTGTATGGCAGCCTTGGCTTCTTCAAAAGCTTTACTCTGCTTAAGTCCCCAATTAAATTCGTATTTCTTTGGAGTGACTTTATATAAAGGTTTCAAAATCTGTCCCAAGTGTGGAATGTGGTGCCTCCAGTATCCAAACAATCCTATGAATTTTGGGGCCACCTTCTTATTAGTAGGGGTGGGAAAATCCTGAATCTTTTTCCGGGCTTCTGGTAGAATCTCTTGTATTGCCTTGTTCCATTGTATACCCCAAAATTTTACATTTTGAGTTGGTCCTTGTACCTTTACAGGGTTAATTTCCCACCCCTTACTTTTCATATGCTCAATTAGAAGGGTCAAACTATTCTCCACTCCATTTGCATCTTTTCCCTGTATCATAATATCATCAATATAGTAAGTAAGTTATACCACGTAGCTTCAATTCATCCAACTGTTCAGTCACAATTCTGTGACAAATAGTGGGGCTATGCAAGTATCCTTGTGGCAAGTAGGTGAAAGTATATTGTCTACCTGGCCAAGTGAAAGTGAACTGGTCCCATTGTTTAGGGTCTATTGGGATGGTGTAGAAGGCATTTGCCAAATCGACAACTGCATACCAAGTCCCATCATATTTCTGGATCCTTTCTATTAAGGTAACAGTATCTGGAACAGCAGCATACAAAGGAGGAGTCACCTTTTTCAATTGTCTACAATCCACAGTCACTTTCCATGTCCCATCTGATTTTCATACTGGCCAAACAGGATCATTCCATTGTGTGGTTGTAGGGACTAACACTCCTGCTTCAACATATTCCTTTATAGTTCTGGTAATTTCACCTTGCCCACTTGGCACATGATACTGCTTTAAAGTAATTACTTCACTAAGTAATTAATTTTTACTTTTCCCACTAAAACTGTACTAACTCCCATCTTCCTTACAGCAAATGGTTATCTTCCTTCAAGTAAATTCAGAGTCATGCCTCCTTTACCTTCTTCTGTGATTCTTACCATCCAAGACACTAAAAACTCTCCCACTCTTTGGGTGAATCTACAAAATATATCAGTAATCTCCTGTTAAGTGAAATCCTAAATTATCTCCCTGTACTCTGTTTGGCCCTGGTGGTTCTCCTCTCTTATTCTTCGTTTGGGGAGAGCTTCTACATTAGAATACTACTCAGCTAACCCTGTTCCATTCTCCTCACACACGTTCTCCTGGCAGCCGTATGGGCAACGCTGTCCAGCCTGTACAAAAGCTGCATGCACATTCCTTCTGCTAGCTTTTTGCTTCCTTTTAGCTACATGAACAGTAGCTTGCTCTTCCACCTGAGTTCCTGCAGTTTGCTCTTCTGAATGTTGTGGCACAGAAGAATTGTCAGGCTAACCAGCAGACTCCATAGCCATCTGAGCTTTTTCCTCTAGCAGCTTATCTCTACTTTTACACACAAGGCTAAAACTTGTGAGCAGGACCCAGCCTCTCCTGCAAACTCCTTCCAGTTATTTGCCTGGTTCTATGGGTATTCCTTGCAAACGTCTTTCCAAATCTCTGGGTTCTCCCCCTTTCAACCTTGGTTCCAAGTTTTCACAGGGCCCTATGCTTTTGGCCCATTCTCTGGCTAGAGAGGAACAAGGCAAATCCTCCCATCCTGGGATAGCCATTTCTCCCTCTACAGCCCTACTGCTCCCAAATAGAGGCCTGACATTTTGTGATCCTGCCCTCATTGCCAAATGTATCAGCAATGTAGCCTTCACAATGCCTACAGTAACTATAAGTATGCTGATATGGTTATTAATCACAAAATGTAACAGGCTCTCTACATGAGAAATATAATCATAGTATTTATTCAAGTACCAGAAGACTGAGTCCCAAAACTAGAAAGTCAAAGCCAACATAGTAGTTATGAAGTTGGCACATGTAGTTAAAGTAGTAAATACCCACATTCTCAAGCCTTCAAAACAGGACAGGCAACCTCAGGCAAAAATCCTCCTCTCACTCACGATAAGTGCTCAGCATCCAGGCAGCCTTGTGCTCAGCAGCTCCCGCCCCTCTGCAGTTCTCCTTCTTGGCAGTCCTCAGCAAGAGTCCTTAGCAGACTGGCTCAAAGAAAAAGGATTTCGCGCCACTGCCACTGCTGCCACTGCCATTGCCATCACTGCTGCTGCTGCTGCTTCTAGTCACCACAACCAATGTTAGCTTGGTTCCACCCCTTCCTGCTACATCAGCAAGTTCAAGGGGCATGGAAGATCTTTAAATCTCAGTATCGTTACAGAATTCCAGCCCCCTTTGCCCCATGACTCTTCACCCTGTGCCCTCCACCCTGTTTTAGGAGGGACCCCCATGATGCAGGAAAGTTACAACCTTGTACCCTTGCACCATATTCCCAAATTAGCCCTAAGCTATAGATCTGACCAATGGCTGGCTTTTTGCTTCTATACGTCATGCTTCTGCTAACTCCTCTCCCTGATTGTGGTTTTGTGGTTTTGGCCTATAAAATCAAGTCTGTAAAGCCCAGAGATTACTACTCATTTGAATGAATACACTCAAGTTGTCACATGCTCAATTAATAATCCACACCTAAATTTATCTTGAACTCAGGTGTCAGCTCACCCTTATTCTCTGCACAACACCACGAAGACATGAAAACAGTTTATCCTCATTAAATCACCTGTGATTTCCCTTTCTTATTGCCATGAGCCTGTCACTCACTACTTTGGGGAGTCATACAAGCATGTTGACCAGATTAGCTTTGATTCTATAACCTAGGCCAGCTTCACAATACTTCCCTTCACTGCAAACACTCCAGAAAAGTGTATGTCCAGCTCTGATACTGGAAAGCTGACCTTGATTTGCAAGTCCTGTTTCCCTCAGGGCAGTTTTTTTGGATGCTATAACTCTTTAGTTCTTGTCTTCCTACAAAAACAGTTTGTCTTTCAGGTCTGCTTCATTTCTTGTTGTCCATAAGTTAGTGTACATTCCATGTGTCAATGTGAGTGAAATCATTTTTCCAAAAACATTTTTTACAAGATGTGTGTGTGTGTGTGTGTGTGTGTGTGTTTTGACTGCAAGAGAAGATCCCTACATTATCCAGTAAACAGTGAAGGGTTAGGTCAGGTGAAGCAGATAATTTAAGGGCAGCTTTTCTAGCCACTTTCTCACTCCAGAAGGTGTGCAGTACAGGACAGTACAGTCCTTAAAACGGCTGTTCAGAAACTCAAAGGGAAGCTGAATCCCACTGCTGCTTCTGTCCAGGGAGATTATGACCCATGTCCAGGGCTGCCTTCATGTAAGACTGTGACTACAGTTCCTCTCATACTTGTTGCTTATCAGACAAAATGGTAATTTGTCTGATTTGGGCATAAATTGGTTTTAAATGAGGCAGAGTCATATGAAGTCATCAGCTTAGCTCCTTTTTCCAGAATCAAAAAAAAAATCTAGTGGCAAGACAAAAGTAACTTGATTAGCAATGGCTTGGGATAGAGTTGTTGACCTTGGCATCTTCTATATGTAACCAAGCTCTAAACCCTTCACAGAGCCTGATTTCACTATGCTCATGGACATTAGAACAAATTGTTCACATTCATCTATTCTACTGGATGAAGTCTTCCCATGTTTGGGAGAGACATACCTCGCACAACTCATCAAAAGGTATGAGGCCCATTAGTTACTCTCAATCTGGTTTAGCCCATGTGCTGAGAAAGTTGACCAGAATTTGGCCACTGTGTATACAGCAATTTATTGAAATGACAGTAGAGAGTGGGGTGGCAGGTGGATCCCAAAAGTGTGAAGCAGACTTATCCTCACACCAGAGATGCCTCCCTAAACACCAATACACAACAGTGAAGAATGAATTATCTCCATTCAAACCAAGACTTTATGTGAGAATATACAGTAGGATAAAGTTACTCTAAGTAGAGATATGAGAGAAACTGAAGGTAAACAGTCTTAGATAAATGGATTCTGACTCTAGCAGGGTCTTTTCCTTGTGATGTTAGTCTATAAACAGAGGACAGAGCCAGACTGTCTGTAGGAGATTATGCAGGAAGACATGGTTTGTCACAGTCTAAATGTCTCAGGATTTTCCAAGATGTCTAAAGTCAGAAGTAATGTTAGGGCCACTGAGGGGACAGAACTAGCTCCAGATTAGTATTAGCATAAGAAGAAAAGAGAGAAAGGACAGAGGCACAACATACCAAATGGAATACAAAGCAGAATGAAAAAAAGAATAATGTTGCAGAGGGGTTGCCTTGATTCATTCTATAGAGAACTGTCACAGCATCATCCTGACTAAAAAAGGAAAATTTCCAGAAGTTTCTCATCAGAATGGTGTAAGTGTACAATATGGGCAGAACCACACTGTGAACAAAGTCTCAATGGAGGAACAAGGCTGTAAGTATGCAGGAGAAAATTCTGAATACAATAAACACTTTGGTTACTTCCTAAGTAATTTCTATGTTCTGGATTATGGAAAACAGGGTACCATTATTTCTAATTCTCTATATCTACTCTTCTTTTCCATTAAGCTTTGACCAAGACCAGAATGTTTTGATGAGATTTGCATTGCAGCCTGAGGTCTGGGATAGTTAACCTCTTTTATCCCTACTACTTTTCATTATTACCCTTAATATTTTACAGTTTTCATTTTTAAAAATAAATTTTCTTAATTTTATTTAATTCAATTTATACTTCTTTTGATAATTTGGTTAGTATGGCATCAAACGTATTAATTTTAGCAGTATTATCATCTTTTTTATGTAGGAATTGCCAAATTGTGAACACTAAATATTCCTCCATATATTGAAGCTGTTCTTTATTTCTTTAAAGACTACTTTGTAATTGCATGCATACAAAAATATTGTTTACTTTGGTAAAATGAATTGCAAATGTGTTGAATTTTGTAGTTATCTAGACTGGGGTTTTCCTTTCTATTGTACCCTCTTGGACTTTGTTATCATCAATCACCTATAAATGAAGTTAATTTCTGATAGATTATTTTGACCAAAAACTTTCATAAAACTGTTAACTCAAATTTCATCTTTACTGATTCTTTAGGAGTTTCTATAAGATAATCATTAGCAAATGGAGATAGTTTGATGTCCTCTTTACCTATCTTTCATATTTTATTTTGTCTTATTGCTACATTTCCAAAATTACATAAAATAATAGCGCAGATAGTGGACATTCTTTTTTTATTCCAGTACATATTTACTAAGATTTTAGTGTATCCCTACTGCATAGATATTTGCATTTGATTTTAATAGTATTTACTATTAAAAAAGAAAATTACTAAAAATAATAGAAGGAAATATGGCAGAAATAAGGACACAGCCCTGTTCCACAAAATGTTTTAGATGGACAGATGATTTTAAAATCAAAATTCAGACTGTAATAAGAATTTAAAAGAAGTTATTCTATTCATTCCAGAGTATGCACTTACATTGAAAAAAGAAGTTAATGCAGCAAATCAGGGCTTGCTTTATTGTACTGCAGACTATGTAGACTTCAGAAATTATGGAGAAAATACTGGTAATGCAGAGTAAATTTAACCATATATATATTGTATTGTAATGGCAATCAAAGTAGTACTTAATGCCTTGTTGAAGGTATTTAATTGCACCTTGTTTCAATTTCTGGGTTTTTTGTTGTTGTTGTTGTTGACTAGTTTGTTTACTTTTAGTTTACAAGATTCAGTTCCAGAATCAATTGAGTTTCAGATTTTCTCCCCTTCCTCCCTCCCACACCCCCATGGTGGCATACAAACATGTTGAGGATCTGCAAACTCTTTCATATTTACAATAGTCTGGTTGTATAGAAGCATTGTAACCAATGTAGTGAACAATGGGAAAAAAGAAAGAAAACCAAACATAGAAAAGAATGATAGCATGTATTGCTTCAGTCTCGATTTAAACTCTGGTCTTTCTAGGTCTTTCTCTGATTGTAGACATCTCCTTCAATCCTGAGACTTGTAAAGTTGTGTTTTAACTGTGCATTGCTGTGAAGAGCCCAGTTTATCAAGGTTGGTCATCACACAAATGATGTATCTGTGACTGTGTACAAATTTTCCCTGGTTCTGCTATTCTCACTTACCATCAGTTGGTATAAGCCTGTCCAGGTAATTATGAAGTCCACCTCCTTCCTATTTCTTAAACATAATAGTATTCCATTACATTCTTATAGCATAACTTGGTCAGCCATTCCCTAAATGATGGGCATTTCCTAATTTTCAAGATTTTTGCCACCACAAAGAGAGCAGGAATAAATATTTTGTATATATAGGTCCTTTTTCTACTTCTATGATCTCTTTGTGACACAACCCCAAAAATGGTATTACTGGGTCAAAGGGTATGCATTTATAGCCCTTTGGCCATAGTTACAGATTGCCCTCCAGAATAGTTGTATCAGTTCACGGCTCCACGAACAATGCATTAGAGTTCCAATTTTTCCACATCCTCTCCAGCACTAGTCATTTTCCTGTTTTGTCATCTTAGCCAATCTGACTGGTAAGATGTGGTAACTCAAAAAGTTGTTTTGATTTGCACTTCTCAAATCAATAGTGATTTACAGCATTTTTTCATATGTTTAAAGATATCTTTAATTTCTACCTCTGATAATTGCCTGTTCACATCCTTTGACCATTTATCAGTTGGCAAATGACTTGTATTATTGTAAATTTTACTTAAGTCCCTGTATATTTTAAAAATGAGGCCTTTAACAGACTTGTTGGTTCTAAATATTCTTTCCCAATTTCCCACTTCCCTCTTAATCTTGATTACATTGGCTTTGTTTGTACAGAAACTATTCAATTTAATGTAATCAAAGTTATCCATTTTGCATTTTGTAATGCTGTCCAACTCTTCTTTGGTTATAAAGTTTTCCCTACACCATATATCTTACAGGTAAACTATCCCTTGCTTCCCCAGATTCCTTACAGTATCAGCCTTTACACCTAGATTGTGCAGCCATTTAGACTTGACTTTGGTGTATGGCATTAGATGGTGGTCTATGCCCAGTTTCTGCCATACTATATTCCAATTTTCCCAGCATTTTTTGGTCAAGTAGTGAATTCTTATCCCAGAAACTCAGGTCTTTGGGCATATCAAACAGTATATTACTATAGTCGTTGACTACTGAGTCTTTTGTGCCCAATCTATTCCATTGATCCACAACTCTACACCTTAGCCAGTACCAGGCAGTTTTGAGGACTGCTGCTTTATAATAGAGATTAAAATCTGGTACAGCTAGGCCGCCTTCCCTAGGATTTCTTTTCATTAATTTCTTTGATATTCTGGACTTTTTGTTATTCCAAATGAATTTAATCACTACTTTTTCTGGTTCTATAAAGTAATTTTTGTTAGATTGATTCATATGGCAAAAATATGTAATTTAATTTAGGTTAAATTTATTTTTATTATATTAACTCTACACAGCCATGAGCAATTGATGTTTTTCCAATTGGTGAGATCAGGTTTTATTTGTGTTAAAAGTGTTTTGTAGTTGTGTTCATAAAGGTTCGGGTTTCTTTTGGCAGGTAGATTCCCAAATATTTTATAATGTCTACAGTAACTTTAAATGGGTTTTCTCTTGTTATCTCTTGCTGACGGACTTAATTGCAAATATCTAGGAATACTCAGGAATTTTTGTGGGTTTATTTTATATCCTGCAGCTTTGCTAAATTTATTTATTGTCTCAAGAAGTTTTTTTTTACATCATTCTCTAGTATTCTTCAAGTATATCATCATGTCATCTTCAAAGAGTAATAGCATCGTTGCTTCTTGGCCTTATTTGATCCCTTTGATTTATTTTTCTTCTCTAATTGCTACTGCTAACATTTCCAGTACCAGATTTAATAAGAGGGGTGATAGTGGACATCCTTGTTTCACCCCTGATCTTATTGGAAATGCTTCTAGTTTAGCCCCATTGCATATAATACTTGCTGATGGCTTTAAGTAGATGCTACCTAATATTCTAAGGAAAACTCCATTTATTCCAGTACTTTCTAGTGTTTTTAATAGGAATGGATGTTGTATTTTGTCAAAGGCTTTTTCTGTATCTATTTAAAAAATCATATGGTTTTTGCTAATTTTATTGTTGATATGATCAATGATACTGATGGTTTTCCTAATACTGAACCATCCTTCCATTCCTGGAATAAATCCAACCTGGGCAAAATGTATTATTCTAGTTATAAGTTGCTGTAGTCTTTTCGCCAAAATTTTATTTAAGATATTTGAATGTATATTCCTGAGGAACATTGATCTATAATATTCTTTCTCTGTTTCATCTCTCCCTGATTTAGGAATCAGTACCATATTTGTGTCATGAAAAGAATTTGGTAGGTCTCCCTTCTCACCAATTTTCCCAAATAGTTTGTAGAGTATTGGGATCAACTGATATTTAAGTGTTTGATAGAATTCACTAGTAAATCCATCTGGCCTTGGGGATTTTTTCCTAGGGAGATCTCTGATAGCTTGTTCAATTTCTTTTTCTGAGATTGGATTGTTTAAGTAATTTACTTTCTCTGCAGTTAGTCTGGGCAACTTATATTTTTGTAAATATTCATCAATTTCGCTGAGATTGTCAAATTTATGTGCATATGTTTGGGCAAAATAATTCCTAATTATTGTTTTAATTTCATTTTCATTGAAGGTACATTCACACTTTTCATTTTTGAGACTCAGAATTTGGTTTCTTCTTTCTTTTTTTTATCATTTTGACTAAGGGTCTATCAATTTTATTGGTTTTTTTTAAAACCAACTCTTAGTTTTATTAATAAGTTCAATGATTTTCTTACTTTCAATTCTATTAATTTCTCCTTTGGTTTTCATTATTTCTAATTTAGTATTTTATTGGGGATTCTCAATTTGTTCTTTTTCTAGCTTTTTCAATTGCATGCCCGATTCATTGACCTCCATTTTTTTTTAACTTTTTCGTGTTTGCATTCAGGAATATAAAACTTCCCCTAAGTGCTGCCTTTGCTGTGTCCCACAAATTTTAATATGACATCTCATTACTGTCATTCTCCTGAATGAAATTACTGATTGTTTCTATAATTTCTGGTTTGAACCACTCATTCTTTAGGATTAAATTATTTAGTTTCCAATTAGTTTTTTTTTTTGCCCAATTTTCCATGGCCCTTTATTGCATATAACTTTTATTGCACTGAATTGTGAGGTTTTCATACCCTAGTACGTGGTCTATTTTTGCTCATGTGCCATGTACTGCTGAGAAGAAGGTATATTCCTTTTTAATTGCTTTCAGTTTTCTCCAGAGATGTATCATGTCTAGGCTCACTAAAATTCTATTTGCCTCCTTAACATCTTTTTTGTTTATTTTGAGGTTAGATTTATCAAGTTCAGAGAGGGGGAGATTGAGGTCCCCCACTAGTATTGTTTTACTCTATATTTCCTCCTCTATTTCCCTTGATTTTTCCTCTAGGAATTTAGATGCTATACCACTTGGTGCATATGTGTTAAGTAATGCTTAATGTAAGTAATTGCTTCATTCTTGATGGTGTCTTTTAGCAGGTGTAGTTTCCTTCCTTATCCCTTTTAATTAGATATATTTCATCTTTTGCTTTATCTGAGATAAGGATCACTACCCTTGCTTTTTTTTTAATTTTAGCTGAGGCATAATATATTCTACTCAATCCTTTTACCATTACCTTGTGTGTACCCCTTGTTTCAAATGTCTTTTTTGTAGACAGCATATTTTGGATTGTGGTTTTTAATCCATTCTCCTATCCACCTCTCTTTTATGGGAGAGTTCATTCCATTCATATTCACAGTTATGATTAGTATCTCTATTTTTCCTTCCATCCTATTCTCTTCTCTGTTTATGCTTTTATCCTCCCTGTTCCCTACCCCTCCTTAAGAGTTTTCCTTTTGACCCCCCTCCTCCCTCAATATTCATTTGTTATCAGCCCCCTCCTGTTTTCCACACTCCCCCTTATTACTTATTCCCTCTCTTCTACCATTTTCCATTCTTGGCCATCCACCCCATCCTACTGCCTGTAGAATATGACAGATTCTTGTACTTAATTAATTATGTTATTTCTTTCTTGAACCAAGATTGAGGAGACTAGATTTCATGCAATGCTCCTCTTCCTCCCTCTCTCCCTGTGTTATAATAAATTATGTGTCTCTTCTTGGTTGCATCCTATGCTTAACTGGTTATGTTATCCCCTGCTTGAACCAGAACCAATGAAGGGAAAGCTCATATAACGCTCCTTTCCCTCCTTTCTTTCCCTCTACTATACTGTTTTTATGCCTCTTTTGTTGCATAATTTACCCTTTTCTGCTTCATTCTTTCCTCTTCCATTGCAGTCCCTTTGTAGCCCTTAATAAGGATTTTTAATACCATTTCATGTAATTTATACCCACACCTTCTTTTTGTTTATATTTCTTTTAGACATTGCCATAGGAATAGAATTTAACATATTGACAGGTATCAGCTTCACATTTAGGGATGCAAACAGTTTGCTCTTATTAAATAACATGTTGTGTGTGCATGTGTGTGTGTGTGTGTGTGTGTGTGTGTGTGTGTGTGTGTGTAATTTTTTCCTCTTTACCTTTATATGTCTCTCTTGAGTCTTATAATTGGTGGGTGAATTTTACATTTAGCTCTGGCTTTTTCCTTAGAAAGGTCTAGAATTCTGTTATATCACTGAATGATCAGCTCCTTTCCTGGTAGATTATGCTCAGTTTTGCTGGATTGCTGATTCTTGGTTGGAACCTGAATTATTTTGCCTTGCAAAAAAAATCATATTCCTGTTCCTCTGATCTTTTAAGGTAGAAACTGCCAGATCCTGTGGGATCTTCACTGTGGTTCTGCAATATTCTAATTGTTTCTTTCTGGCTGTTTGTAGTAAGAAAATACTTTTACCTGATAGTTGTGCAATTTGGCCACAGCATTTCATGGTCTCTTCAGTTTGCAGTCTTTTTCAGGAGGTTTCTGGTGAAATCTCGCAATTTCTTTTTTACCCTCTGGTTCTAGGATCTCAGGGCAGTTTTCTTTGATGAACTCTTGGAAAATATTTTCCAGGCTTATTTTTTCATCATGAATTTCTGGAAGACCAAGAAATCTCAGGTTATCTCTCCTGGATCTTTTTTCCATGTCAGCTATTTTTTCCACTGAGATGTTTTATCTCTTTTTCTAATATTTTATTCTTGATATTTTGTTTGATTGATTTTTGGTTCCTCATAGAGTCATTAGGTTCAATTTGGTTGATTCTAATTTTTAGTGAATGTTTTTCCTCAGCTTTTGAAGCTCCTTTTCCATATGTTCAGATTTCATTTCTTGTTCACATGTTTTTCTCTTTAAGGAGCTTTTTTCTTCATTGTAATGTTTTTCTAATTTTGCAATTCTGAATTTCAAAGTATTGATTTTGTCTTTTACATCCCTAATTTGTATTTCAAAGTTTATTTGAGGTAGTCTAAGATTGCCTTCCATGCTTGAGAACAGTTCATCTTCCCTATTGGGTGTTCAGCTGTGGGAGTAGAGTCAATAGTTTCTCTTTCTGTTTTTGGTTACTCCTCTCCCAATAATAGGATTATAGATTCTTTGTCATAGCAGTCTTTTTTTTACCCATTTTTGAGGCAGGGCCTTAGCTAAGACCTTCCTCCCAGTTTCCCAAGCCTTTTTTGTTTAAAATTTTTCTCTGGGGGCAATAATTATTGCGTTTTCAGTATCAGAGAGGAGACTGGATCAGCTGGTGTTCACTCTGTCAACTTGGTCCCTGGAAGTTCAGATTGGGGCTTTTTAAATTTCCAGGCTGTGGCTTGGTAGACCCAGGAGTAGCTTCTGTCCCTTCCATGGGCCATGCCTTTGTCTCTTACCCAGCTCAGTCCTATTCCCACCCTGTAGTGATATGCCTGGGAATGGCCCTTAAGATTGGTCGATTGACTTGTCATCGCATTAACCAGGCCTCACCTGCGCCTCTTAGCTTGCAGACCTCACATTATAGCTGGGCTTCAGAAAAATATTGCTAATACTGTATTGATTTAATGTATCCTTAAAATAAATGGTTTGTAATGAAAGTTCATGGCCTCTTTCATAATAGAGTGGGGAAGTTAAAGTTTCGATAGTTCATCATCTTTGTTTTATGTCTTCAGTAAAGGATTTTTTTTTTATTATTTTATGTGCTGAAAGAATGGTTCACACAAACCCAGTGAAAATAATTCAAAAGTCATTTGAAATTATTCAAATGGAACAATGTTGGAGAAATCCATAATATAATTCTCTTCAACTGTATGTCTTAAAATAATCATTTAATGGGAAGAACAGGAGGAATGCATGAATCACATTTCCTAGGTAGAATGCTAAATTTGAGCCTTTGTAAAAGAGGAAATACAGAAAGAAATATTGTTGTTGAGCTATCATTTCTGATATTCTCTTATTTTAACAAGAATTGTGAAATAGACTGCCCTGGATAGGCATAAGTACAAATGTATCCCTGCATTTTAAGAAATCTCACATATAAGTAAAAAAAAAATCACAAACACATGTATTTAGAAATCAAT
>CM053600.1:59804077-59828224 GCA_028646575.1 Pseudocheirus occidentalis
ACTGTAAGGGTCTTTATAGCGAACTGATATGTAGAAGCAGCATGGTTTAGTGTATGAAATTCTTAGAGTCAGATAACTAGAGTTTAGACCCTGACTTTGATTTACCACCTTGGTGACCTTGGCCAAGTCTCTTAATGTCTCTTAACCTCATTTCCTTCACCTATAAATGGAACCATTTGGCAGCATTTTATATTCATGGTACTAGGATGAATACAAAAATAAAAGTAGAAAGGCAATGCTGTCTAGTGAGGGGAAACTGTTGAAATTCAGGAATATTTGGTTTTAAAATTTATAATTGGTATTGTGATAAAATAGAAAAAATAAAGTGCTTTTTTAGCCCCAGTTCCTCATCTGAAATTTGAGTAGAATACTTCCTGTAATTCATACCTTGGTGCTCTTATGAAGTACAGATGAGATAATGTAATCAAAGTGTTTTGTGAATCTTTAAGTGACATGTTAATGTATAGAGGATATGGTTCCACAAAGAACTTAGAGCTTAATGTGAAGTTAAGGTATGTTACCACATATTACAGAATAGACTCTGATAAGCAAATAAGAAAAATGCAAAGAAAGAGGTTACACCACCTTGGGAATCCTTTAGTTCAGAATGTTACACTCCTTTAAGACTTCATTGAAACTGGACTGAGGTGGTTGGAGCTGGTAATTCAGAATGTGACTGATATCTCAGTCTCTCTGATGAATTGGGAGAAGAAAAGAACTGGAAACAGGAATCTGTTAGGAGAGCTACCAACCAGAATAACAACTAAAAAAAATAAGTCTGAGGTTTTTAGCCCTAGGAGAGGGGATTATGAAATCTGATACCATGTCCCATATAACTTTAAGAGAGGAAAGAGGCATACACAGTAATGTAGGACATTGGCTAGAAATGTCAGCATTCATAAAAGACATTGCTTCAAATGAATCAGGACACAGGACACAAGTAAAGAGCAAAACAATAGGGAATTATCCGGGTCCAGCATTTGTGTTAACTGCCGAGCAGTCCTCAGAAATCATATCACCAATATCATAATGAGTCCAGTTTGCTTTTGGATACAGATATCTTTCGTCTTGGTGTCTCTAATATCAGAAAAGTCAAGAACTACGTGATTGCTCCCCTTTTTGGCAGCTACAGGGTTCACTACCAAGCATTCCAGCTACAATTCTCCTTGATTTCATATGAGGAACAATTTTTTTCTTATTATAATTGTTCCTTTCAGGTTGAACACCACCACATAAATTTTTGTATGGAAGTCTTGTACTTAAAAGTATTCTTCCTCTAATACTTTGGCCACTAAAGATGCCTGAGGCAACTAGGTAGCACAGTGGATAGAATATCAGATATGGAGGAAGGAAAACTTGAATTTGAATCCAGCCTCACACAATTACTAGTTTTCTGAACTTGGGCAAAACACTTATCTTCTGTTTGTCTCTTTTTCCTCAACTATAAATTAGAACAAAAATAGCAACAATGACAGTTGTTGTGGGTATCAAATAAGATGATAAAGTGCAAAAGTCAGTGCTTATCTAATAATAGGTATTATATAAGTATTTATTCTCTTTCTTTATCCCTATTGTTGATTATTGGATAAGACTGTATATATATAAATTGAAATGGTCGATCACTACTAGGTTGTTGTTTCTGATCTTTTAAAAATAAAATATAGGCTAATCTATTCTAAAAATTGCTGCTGATTTGTTCTCCAGGAAGGTAGATGAAATCAATAGCATTTTACTTTGAGTATATAGACAGCAAATCAAATGCTTCCTGTATAATCTCTTGAAGGAAGTAAGAAACTAGAAGTGACAATGAAGAATAAGGAATATACTAATATTTCTTCATATCCTAGTATATTAGAGGAACAAGAGAAAGTAATCCAGGACTTTAGAGTTAATCACTAAATCCAGGGAAAACAAATGTAGCATTCCCCCCAGAATGACTCCATGCTTTTGCTGTTGATTAGTTAATTCATTGTATTTGCTCAATGTTGTGAAATCAGAGAAATATGAGGCAGAGGCAGCCACACTGCTGCTACTCTCAAGATTTGATGGATAATCATCATGTGAGAAAGTTTTATGTCTACTATTTACAACTATAGCTTCTGAGCACCCAAAAGTGCATTGTCCAGTTAAGTAAATAACCCAGGATGACCCCATGGAATTTTTTTTTGAAATTTTATTTTTACTTTTTAAAATTTAGTTTATTTACTTTTAGTTTACAATATTCAGTTCCACAGTCCCTTGAGTTTCAAATTTTTCCCTCTCCTTTTACCCCTCCCCAACCATGGTGACATGTACTCAGATGAATGATCTACAAATATCTTCCCATTAATCATAAGTAAGGTTGTAAAGAAGGACTATAAGTGATTGAATGATCTGCAGGAAAGAGGAAACAAACAAAAGAAGAAAAAGAAGCAGAACAAGTAGTTTGTTTCAATTTGCACTCAGACTCTGTATCTCCTTCTCTTGATGTGGATATCTCCTTCAATCTTGAGTCTTTTGTAGCTGTCCTATAACTTTGTTATATAACCTTGACAGGAGCCCAATCAGTTGAGGTTAGTCCTCACATGTACGTTGTGTCTGTGATCATGTACAAATTTCTCCTGGCTCTGCTCTTCTTGTTCAGCATCAATTTATATAAGTCTCTCCAGGTTATTATGAAGTCCATGTGCTCCTCATTTCTTATAGCACAGTAGTATTCCATTACATTCATGTATCACAACTTGTTCAACCATTCCCCAATTGATGGGAATCCCCTTCTTTTCCACATTTTTGTCACCACAAAAAGAGCTGCTATAAATATTTTTGTACATATGGGTCCTCCTCCCACTTCTCTAACCTCTTTGCAATATAACCCTGAAAGTGATATTGCTAGGTCAAAGGATATGCACTTATTTATAGCCCTGCAGGCATAATTACAGATTGTTCTCCAGAATGGCTGGATCAGTTTGCAGCACCACCAATAATATATTAGTGTTACAATTTTTCCACATCCTCTCCAGCATTTATCATTTTGCTCTTTTGTCATCTTAGAGAGTCTGGCTGGTGAGATGTGGTACCTCAGAGTTGTTTTGATTTGCATTTCTCTAAGCATTAGTGATTTGAAACATTTTTTTCATATGCTCATAGATTTCTTTAATTTCATCTTCTGAGAACTGCCTGTTCATATCCTTTGACCATTTATCAATTGGGGAGTTGCTTGTATTCTTACAAATTTGGCTCATTTCTTTGTATATTTTAGAAATGAGTCTTTTATCACAGACAGTGGTTGTAAAAAATCTTTCCCAATTTTCCACTTCCCTTTTAATCTTGGTAATATTGGCTTTGTTTTTATAGAAGCTTTTTAAATTTGATATAATCAAAATTATCCATTTTCCTCTCTAACACTTATTTCTTCATGAAGTCTTTTCCGCTCCATAGATCTGATAGGTAAACTATCCCTTCCTTTCCCAGATTGCTTACAGTATCAACCATTATACCTACCTCATACAACCATTTCGACTTTATTTTGGTATATAGTGTTAGATATTGACCTATGCCCAGTTTTTGCTATACTATGTTCCAGTTTTCCCAGCAGTTTTTGTCAAATAGTGCGTTCTTATCCCCAAAACTGGAGTCTTTGTTGTTTATCAAACAGTGGATTACTAACGTCATTGGTTGCTGAGTCTTGTGACCCCATTGATTTTTAATCATAAAATATTTACTTATCTGAATGCAAAGCTAGTACAATAGTATTCCAAAAACATGAGTCACACTCTCCTATCAATGTACACAGAATCTATGGAAAGAAAGAACACAAAGTTTCATCAACATTTTAGGGAGGACCATGAGTAGAAAATTGCATGTACCTGTGAAACTCACAGTACTAGATTATAGGACTTGATATACTTGACCTCCTTAAATAGCATTATAAAATAGGTCATTTTTTTATTTGATTGTCTAGGGTTCTCTAAGTAAACCATCATATTCAAAGAATGATCTTATTTCCTCATTTCCTATTTTTTCTTCTACAGTTTTTTTTCTTGTCTTATTGCTTCTGGTATTTGAGATGTCCATGGGGGACTAGCACCTCTGGTGTGAGGACTTGGGAAGCCCTTTCCAGGCTGTCCATCCACTTTTGGTGTCCACCTTCCACCCAACTTTTACCTGTGGCTTCAAAAAGGAATAGAATGTGAAGCAGTCACACCTCACTCAAACTGTCTTGGCAGATGGGATAAAATAGGTTGAGGGTTACTGACTGGCCTCAGACACATCAGTGAGGTAATGGGATATCTAACTCAAGCATGTGAAGACTTCACCTGATCAGACGGATGGATGAGAACAATTCATTCCAATTCTGTCTCACTTAAATTCAAAGCCATGTGCAAGTCATCACCTATGGTGTCTCCGGTCCTCTTCAAAAATGAAGGAGGAACAACAATAACAGAAAATGCCACCATCTTAGTTCATTCATTTTCTCCACAGGCTCTTCCACCTGAACCAATTTTTACAAAAGTCATTCTACTATGCATGAGATTTGGAGCACTGATCAAGTTTGCTTCCTGAGCCCATCTCCGAGGAATTTCCACACTCTTTATTTCATTTGCCATAAGAGGCTATGTAATGCATAGTAGTTGCATTTTCCTTACTCTGGTTAGTTTTTTTCCCCTCCAGTTAGCTTCGCCAATCAGCTGAATTCTTTATAGAATCTGTTCCCAGCAGCAAAGCTCTTTCTCCAATCAGATATGGAGCACCTGCAAAGCTTCATTTCATTCAGTCTGCTCATTAGGGGAGAAATGCAGTTTCTAAGTCCTTTCTCAGATCTCATATTATTTGATTTTCTGTGAGCCATTTGCCCAGCTGGGTCTGGCTATGCTTGGGTCCTTTCAAGTAGCAGGGAGTAGTCTCACTTCTGAGCACTCCAAACATCTATATTCAAATGAGTTATGTGTTCTTCAAACATCAGGAGACAGTTTCCACCTGGATTCTCTCTTCTTTGCTTCTGAATTCTGCCTGTGCTTTTGTCTCTGCTCTGCTTCTATAATCTTTTAATGTTCTTTCTTGCCTCAAAGTGAGGCTTCCCTGTGTGAAGTAAGTTACCTCTATCTTAGGCTTAGAATTAAAAATTCACATTCTAGTTATATTCATCATAAATTATCAATAAGTAATTATTTTATAATCACTTGTTGCAGCAAGCACCCTAGCATAACCAGGATGGCTGCTAGCAAATGTTCTTTTGTCTGTTTTTCTTTTTTATCTGTTTTTTTGGTTTGATTTTTGGAATGGGGAGGGAAGGGCAATTGGGGTTAAGTGACTTACCCAAGATCACACGGCTAGTAATTGTTAAGTATTTGAGGCTGGATTTTAACTGAGGTCCTCTTGACTATAGGGCTGGTGCTCTATTCACTGTGACACCTAGTCACCCCCTTGATCTGCTTTTCTAAAGAAAAGCAATTCAAAAAGGGTTAACAATCTCACTTTAATCAATGAAACATACATTATTTTCCTAGTCCAGGGTGAAAAGTCGGCACCCTGAACTTCAGAGAATACAAAGAGAAGTTACTAGCAGACAAAAATACAGAGAAAATAACACAATTCAGCAGACAGGGCTTCTAGCTGTCTGACCAAGTTAGTCACCAGAAAGAGAAGCACCAACATCTGGGTTTTCAAAGTTGTGGAGCTCAATGGCTACTCAGAGTCACATCTAGTCAAATCATACAACTCTTATCAAACTGAGTCGCAAAGCAAAACTTTGCCTCAGAGGTATATATAGCCTTCTACAGGGTCAGAGAACATCACACCACTCATGACCCACTTGATTACAAAGTAACAAAAGTTGTGCCTTCCTAAAAAGTAAGCTTCCTCCAAGGTGTGCTTCTCCTGTGGGCTCTGGTACACCCTTCATCAAACTTTTCCCACCACAGACTCCATGTGACCACATTGAGCCTGTTAGGGGACTAGAGTTTATTTTCAAATCAGGAAAGATCCTCAAGTTTAACTTAGGCTTATTAAGGGGAAGGGAATATCTTCAAATTTCTATTACCATTGCATCATTCCAAATTTCTAATTATCAAGATTTCCTAGCTATCAATCTCTGTCATCAAAATGCATAAATGAATGAATGAATTAAAAGGTATTTATTAAACATTTATTATGTGTCAGGTGCTGTGCTAACGAACTATAGGTGGTTTACATTTAAGCAAGCAAGTTGTACTTTTCCTCAAGTAAGTTTCATTCAAATAATGCAAGACAACATGTAATAGGGAGAAAAAAGAGGTTGACACAACATGAGTGAAGAAGTGTGGTTGGGAAATTGCAAGGAAGTAATGTGGAGATCTGGATCTAGGAAAGCTAAACACACATATCAAAGTCCAAGGGTCTACGAGAGATACAGTCTAAATTTCTAATGGGAAGAGAATGAGGGACACTTGATTCTTTACTGACTACAATTTTAGGGACCAGTTTGGGTTAGCTATGCTTCCTTCTTTTCCTTATTGGGCTGTTAACTCACTGGATTTTGTTACCATGACTCAACTATATTCATACCTTAGAAAACCACTTCACCATGCTACAATCATTCTTCCAATGACAGGTTCATTCTCATGATAGGCCTATGCTGGTATATGTTTTTGAATATCCAGGCTATGCTTCTGATTCTCTGGATTTTGTCATTATACTCTTGTGAAATTGGCTTTCCTCCCACCTTCCCTACCTACTCCTACACCCAAATATTTTTCTACACCCAAATTTTTTCTTTTGTCATTCTTCATTATCATGTAAATTCTTAGAGAACAAAGATTGTCATTGATTTTTTTTTGTATGTGTAGGTCCTACACTTATCAAGGAATTTGGACCATGGTAAGCACTAAATAAATATTTCTTTTCGTCTGACTACCATTGACTAACTTTGACTTCAATAATTTCTTCTTCATGAGGATTTCTCTCTCCCTCTCCCTCTCCCTCCTCTCTCTCTCTCTCTCTCTCTCTCTCTCTCTCTCTCTCTCTCTCTCTCTCTCTCTCGGTTTGTCTGTCTCTGTTTATGTAACTTTGGGAACATGAAATTGTCAAAGTCTAGAAAGGAAACCTCCTCTCACAAATACAAAAATAACTTAGTTCCTTCCTCCAAAGGCTTTTTATTTTAAATTCATACACATGACATCTTTCACAATGCTGTACCACTTTCACACCCTGTACATCTTTCCATTTCCATTTGGGATACTTGTCATTTTAATTCTTTGGGGAACATGATTTTTCTACTATTTTCATGGACATCAACAAGAAAATAGTTGTGTTAAAAAATGGGCTTTCCCATAGCAATTAGGAATCATTAAAAACCTTAAATAGATGGAATTGTGTCTATAGGGAACAATAAGAAGTTCAGCTTGACTAAAGTACAGGATCTGTTATTCTATAATTTAGAGACTGAATTTAGAGACAACATTGAAAGATATGAGAAAGTATATTAAAATTTTAAGTGTTTAACAGAAGAATTGATATTTTTAGCTTAAAGGTCATTTTGAACTATGAAATCTTTTCAAGCAGAAGCTGAATGGAGAATAGACTACAGAGAGAAGAGACTAGAAGCATAGTAGCCAATCAGGAATCTCCTCCAAAAATGAAGGCAAGGGACTACTGTGGTTATAACATCAGTTTATGGAAGGTGACAAATATCATTGACAATGAGGAGGTAAAACTTGTAACAGGACTAGTGGTTAACTGTAGAGATGAATGATATTGAGATACTAATATGTTCTAGGTTATGAATTTTGTTAACTACATTAATGACAGTGAATAATACAGGGTTATTAGGAAGAGATATAGACTTCAGTGAGTATAATAATATCCATTTTGAGACATTGAATATAAGCTGTCTATGGGACATTGAAGTGGAAATGTTAAATAGAAAGTCAGAAAATAGGCACTTGAGGTCAAAAGAGAAATGAAAACTAGATATGCAGATTTGGAATATAGTAATCAGAGTTTACTACATGAGAGCTAATTCAGTCAATCAAGAGAAAAGATAAAGAAGTAAGAGAACATGGTCCACGACAAATTCCTGGCATATTTATACATAGGCAAAAGAGCACTAATAATAAACTTTTAAAGGTGCCAAATAAAGATTTTGTCAGGAACCATGATGGATGTGTCATGAAAACTCAGGGAGTAAGGAGAAAGAAATATGAGGAAAGTAATAGTGAATAATTTCAAAAGTTTCAGAGTAGCTATTTTGTCCATCAGGAATGAGATCATTTAAACATTATGAGTTTATTATCACACTGTGCATAATTCATAATCATGAGGGTTTAAATGCAAAGTCCTAAAGACATTGAATAAATAAAGGAAAATGGTAAGATTAAAGAATTTTCTAATCTCACCAAAAGGAATCCTCTCTCCTCAGTCTCAGTTCTGCATCAGCTTCAGCTTTACATTAACAATGCCAAGGATTCAATTTCTTTGCTTTAGTAACCCTGTTTATCAGAATTTTTGTCTGACTTTAAAATCACATAACTTGGGCTTTGATTTTGTGATTTTAGCCAAATAAAAATACATACTCTGGTAAAACTCTAACAGACACTTTAAAAAAGAAAAAAAATAATTTAATTATGATTCATAGACCAAAGGGATGTAAGTAGAATAGCATCTAAAATTCTATTGTTGAAAATATTTCTTCTCAATTTCTAATGGGCAAACATATTTAATTTCCTACTTTATTATTTTCAAGTCAAAATATCTTCATCGTGTGTCATGTTAAAACATTCTCAACTACATGTTCTGAAAATGGAAGTTTTTCATTAAGAAGTATGCTTGTTATCTACTGACAAAATATGTTTTATATTAGATGCAAACCTTGAGGAAGCACGAGGTGTAAAGGGCATGCTCAGGAAATTGAACAGATGAAGTAAATGTAATACTGCGCATCTGGACTTTATTAAAGCATTTGATAAAATGTCCCATGAAATTTACTTGAAAAATTAATTCTGGTTTCACTGACACCTGCACAGAAACCTAGATGAAGGACTATCAATTTGCTTTTCATTACTAGACTGTGTAAATAGCTTGAATGGAAACTCAACTTCTTTTGCACTGAGGTCTATAAAGCTTGTGGACATTATAAGATAATGTTGAAATCACCACCAATTTATGCAATAGTTATTATCATTAATAGAGAAAGCAAATATTGATTAAAGATATCAAGGTGAAGAATGACCATACTGCCTACACTTGTGAGGATTAACTCTTCAGAAAATTAATAAGTTATGATAGAAAAAAACTTACACACACACATACCTTACTGCAACTGTCTCCTCAGTCTTTCTACCAGTATATAATTCTATATTTAAAATCATGTTTTGATGAATTCAAATCATGCTAGTGGGAGGGGTATGCAAGATTTTTAATGCTAAGTGCTCTGGCTTGATTTTAGTTTACACTGCGGGAAAAAAAGGAGCTTTCATTATTCTGATATGTCGAAAACTAAATTACAACTGTTGTTTCCAATGTAAAGAGGTCCAGGTTTACTATAAGGAAGATCTGTGTTCAAGCACGATCTGTAGCACTTAGTAGATGAATGTAAGCTTTTGAAGAAGTTATTTAAGTTATTCAATCTTTAGAGTAAAGAAACAGCAAGCAATCTCAGCCACATTCTGAAATTAATAGAATTTCTTTGAATGCCTCTGATCCTCATGAACTTTCAAATCTTTACAAATAGAAATAAATAAACATAATATCTGTTTATTTCATGGCCTAGGACATAAAAAGAGGTTTTGAAAAAAAAACCCTGAATTCAAACAACACTATTTTCTCCCCATCACAAGCCACCATGCTATTAGCAGTAACATTGGGCTAGCCAGACTGACCCAAGGACTTTCAATAAAACCCAATAACATGCTTCAGGTCTCCATTCATCATTCTGGGGGATTATGGCTTCAAACCATGAGAGTTTAAAAAGTAATGGTGCTCTATGAAGCAAAAGATCTCTGTAGGTAAGTAGATAAACAACAGAGGTGGGGGGTGGAGAGAATATATATTTGTGTTTAAAACAGCTCAATTCTCCCACTCTTTCAGGACCTTGCAGACCCATACTCTAAATGACAGAATTCACTTTTAGCTGCATTGATACACTGTGGTACTACTCTGAAATACAAGGCCGAAGACCTGAGAAATATTGTGAACATGACAGGATACCATGTGTGGAGTACCATGTGTAATTATACTAAATCTGTATGAAAGAGCCAGATTTCAAATGGGTCCAGTTTTGTCTCTTAAAAAACCTCTTGGTGCAGAGATTTAGGCTGGGGACCCCTGAATTTCCAAGATAGGAGGAACCTGAAGTGTTTTGAGATAGTCACCACTACCACCACCCAGGGAAATCATCAACAGATGGAAGGGAGTCAGATAGTGAACAATAATGAATCATAGGGTGAAAATAACAAAATTACCACACTTTGAAATTGTCAAAGTTCTCAGGTAAAAGAAAACTCACAGTTTTGGAACTCACTAATCCCCACTGCTTTGTGTGTTCATGGCCTCACAGAAATGTGAGACTTTTATTTTATTTTATTTTTACTTTTTGCTCTTTAGAGAGGAGAAGGCAGGGCAATTGGTGTTAAGTGACTTGCTGAAGGACACACAGCTAGTATGTGGTAAGTGTCTGAGGATGGATTTGAACTCAGGCCCTCCTGACTTCAGGGACAGTGCTCTATTCACTGCACCACCTAGCCACCCCCAAAAAGTGAGACTTTTACATGATCTTGCATCCCAGATTTACAGGAAATGCATTTTCTTTTCTTAGCTGTTTGCTTCTTAAATAAAATAAATTCACAACAATGAGAATAGTCATCAGCAGAATGGCATGGGAAACAACTTAATATTGTGAAAACAATCTATTATAGATTACATAGTTTTGTATCTTTGCAGTGCTATTAAGAAGCACTATATTACTGAATGTCTACAGGATAGTTTCAGCATCACCAAAATGTTGATGATGAAAATACTTATACTACTTACCCCACAGAGTTGCTTAAAGTACATAAGTATATGAATATGAACAGATATTATTACTGTAACATATTGTGACTGTAATACAGTAATATTATCGCTGTATGCACACACACACATATGGATGACCCAATTTATATTAATCTCTGGGCTGTAACAAATAAGCCCATACAAAGTCTCAAAATAGTAGTGCAGTCTAAAAGTAAATTAGGAAGTAGGCAATGTGTATGTTTTGTTCTTTAACCTCTGTTTTCAGTGCATTCAAAGCAGCTAGACCTTGTATTGGATAGAAGAGTGGGGGAGGGGGAGAGGTCAGGAAGACCTGAGTTTGAAACTGGCCTTTGACATTTATTAATTGTGTGAATGTGCTCAAGAAATTAAACCTCATCAAGATGGTGGCATAGAAGGAGGAGAACTATGGGAGCTCCACCCATAACCACTTCACATACCTATAAAATATGACTCTAAACAAATTTTAGAGCTCCAGAACTCATAAAATGACAGAAAACAAGGCTCTTTCTGAATGCAGCCCAGAAGATGGACAAGAAGGGTCCATCTCAGCTATCTGGGAGCCAGGACCAGCATCTTGAACCCAGGGCTGTAGCCCCAGGGTGGCCAGGACAAGCCACCACTGGAGCATTCAGGAGAGCAGATCACTAGTAGCTGTGGCAGTTTCCATAATTACCAACCCATAAGGAACAAGGAGAAAGTGAGATCAGTGGAACTTGGCTAAATTTGAGGGAAAGGAGAGGCTTTGGCTGACTACTCCCAGAACAAGAAAGCAGCAGAAGCAGCAGCCTGGGAGCCATCTTCATGTGGCTGCTTCAGAGATCCTGGCCTGTAGATTGCAATGGGGCCAAGCAATCATTAAGAGGCTAAGTGCTCTTGCCTTAACCAGCCTGGATTGGGATAACAGTCTTGGGTGGCGATTCTGAGCTGCGTGAGCAGTAAGGTGAACCTGGTGGGGGCTGCAGAGATGGCAGCCCCCAATAGCCCTGTCAGCTACGAAAACCCCAGCGATTTTGGGACAAAGCTCTCCCCTCTGAAACTATAGTTAAACTGAGCCCAAAAGTCAAGTTTTGACTGGCAACGTGAGCAGGCAAACAAGCAAAGCCATCCAACTTTAGATTAGTTTTTTGTGGGAAAAAAAAGGATTAAAGTATGGAACGGGAAGAAGACAAACACAATCAGAATTCCTGCACCAAAAGCTTCCAAGAAAAATGAAACTGGTACAGGCGATAGAGGAGCTTAAGAAGGATTTTGAAAACCAAATAAGAGAAGTTGAGGAAAAATAGGGAAGAGAAATGAGAACGATGCAAGAAAATCATGAAAAGAGAGTCAACAACCTGACTGAAGAAAATAATACCTTAAAAAATAGATTAACTCAAATGGCAAAAGAGGTCCAGAAAGCCAATGAGGAGAAGAATGCCTTAAAAAGTCGAATTTCCCAGATGGAAAAAGAATCTCAAAAGCATTCTGAAGAGAATAATTCCTTCATATTTAGAGTCGAGCAAGTGGGAGCTAATGACTTTATGATCAGTCAAGATACTATTAAATAGATCCAAAGATAGATAGTTAGAGATAGGTGTATATGTGTGTATATATACATATGTATACATATATAAAAGTTTTATATGTGTGTATGTTTGTATATTAATGTTATATATGTATAGCATTTGTATATGCATACACACAAAAATATACATAAATGTATATAAACATCTATATATAAACACACATGATAACATATATAAATATATAACATGTATACAACATATATAAACATATCTGTAGAAACATCTATGCACATAAAACATATATATGCATATATACACATGTGTGTATGTATGTATGTATGTGTGTGTGTATTAGTAGTTGCATGTTACAGAACAGGCTTGGAAATGAGGATTTCAATTCCAATTCCAGTGTTCTTTCAAAGGTACAACCAAACTTCATATTCCACATTAGGAAACTATATGACAGAGAAAATAATTTAAAGAAAGTCATTCAACTAATTAGTATGACTAGATATATATCAAAGTCTTCTGACTTTAACTTCAGTGATTAGCACAATTTATTAACATATTGCTTATACAAAGATTGCTGCCTCTCTAAATATGCAAGGTTAGTCTCAGAAAACATTTTCACTTAGAAAAATCTGATCCTATAGGGTTATAAGACATCATTTACATGAGTTGAATTAACCAGACCAATATTCTGAGAACTGTCTTTTGACTTGCATGACCTGTTTCTTTAGTTTAATGTAGTCATGACCCGGTGATATTTTTGTTCCTTTGGTTTAAACTGAACAAGGAACTGTATTCCTTCAGTTAAATGATATACAGGGGAAGCATAAATATTATTAAGTACTTTGAAACAAATATTATATCAATGAAATATAGCTAACTTAATTTAACCTATTATTAGAAAACATAGATCCATTTTCAATAAATAAAATGTAAAAGTACTACTTGTGCATTTTTTGCAAGTCATTTCAGTTCTCTGTCCTTCAATTTTTTAATTGCCAAATGAGAAGGGTAGAGTACATTATGCATAATGTTTTCTCACAAGCCAAATCTATTATCTAATTATCCTAATATAACCTTGTGAATTATTTCTCCACTGAAATATTTTAACTGAAAAATTCCTTGATACTTACCAAGAAATATAGTACAAGTTATAGTGAACTCTCTTCAGGTCCAGAGTCTTCCACACTTATCTCCTTTGATTGTGTTTCCATTGCCATTTTCACTGAACTCTGAACAGATAAAAGTTGTTTTTAGACTTCTATTGGTCTCAATTTCTTAAATTAAAATTATTGACATTCAGAGGTTGATTCAGCAATTAAAAAGATAAGTCAGATTTCAAGACCTGAGTGCTAGAAGTGTCTCTAATTTCCAAATACAACCTCTTAGTGGATTGGGAAATTATCTAAACTACATTAAAGACAGGGATAAGTTTGCCACATCAAGAGCTGTTGACAACAGTGGCATTTTATGACAATATCCCTTTTCTTTTCCCCCAAATAAAATTCATTGTCTATCTTCTAAACTGGCTATTAGATTTAAGATGATAAGATTCTATTGGCATGATAGGTCTATTGATTTCATTAATAACCAGTCAGTGAAGTACAGTATTTTGCACTCTGAAACACAAGAAAGAAAAAAAATGGAATCACTACAATTCTCTTCTTTTGAAAAGGGAGAATCAGGAATAAAATCAAAATATTGTGCTATGTTCTTCTGCTGTATGCTTATAATGTCATTTTTTCTATTTTAGGGTTTCATTAAGTATTTTTTTTACCAATAAAAATGGGAAAAAATGCTTTCTAACAGTTCTTTTCAGGACAACTCAATTGGATGATGCTGACAACAACTTTTCTAATTTGGTTTCTCTTAAATATAAAATTATGCTGTATGTATGTATGTATGTATGTTTGTATGTATATACATATAGGTAAGATAGTTTTCTTCAGATAAATGGTAACTAAAAATTC
Organism: Pseudocheirus occidentalis; assembly: GCA_028646575.1. Classification (NCBI taxonomy): domain Eukaryota; kingdom Metazoa; phylum Chordata; class Mammalia; order Diprotodontia; family Pseudocheiridae; genus Pseudocheirus; species Pseudocheirus occidentalis. Next base: position 59,818,548 of record CM053600.1, read on the forward strand.
ACTTTTAAAATATAACTAACTCTAGGAATATGTTTCTCCATACGTTAGAAATTTTTACTCCTGGGGCGGCTAGGAGGTGCAGTGAATAGAGCACCGGCCCTGGAGTCAGGAGTCCCTGAGGTCAAATCCTGCCTCAGACACTTAACACAAAAAAACCTAGCTGTGTGACCTTAGGCAAGTCACTTAACCCCAATTGCCCTCTAAAAAAAAGACATTTTTACTCCTGGAGATAATTTTTGAGAGTAAATTTAATTTACAGTATTCAAAACAATTACAAATGTAATTTACTCTTTCAAAAATTATTGTCAGAATTAAAAATTGTGTATATATACACATATACACATACATGTAAATATGTATGTTAATATACATACATACATATTGATTATAATGATGTTTGACCTTTACATGTTGCTTTCTCCTATAGGATTTTAAGGGCCTACTCATGCAGAAAGGAAGAAAGTCCACAATAACTTGGAGATGTAATTGAACAAAGAAAATATTCATTCAGAAATTTCCATTACTTGGAATAAGTGTCTATCACACTGGTTGAAATGTAAAAATGTTTACCTATGGCAGAATATTTAAAATTGTCTTTTTGTTATTTAAATAATTCAACCTATCAGATAATCGTTCGAGCAAAATCATTAATCATATCAAAGGTACCTATAGGTGTCATGTAATATGAATATGAATAACAAGACTAAATCAGCACAAAAGTCAGTTAAAAGAAAGTGTAGGAAACTGTAGAATCCATTTTGTCAAAATAAAAAAGAACTTGGGGTAATTGTAAAGATACTATTACTCAGATATTGTTGTATTCTTGACTCCAAGTTGATTGATAATGAAATACAATAAAAGAAATGTATAATCAACCTCACTTTTTTTTCCACTGAGCCTAAGATGCAGCTGTGACTCCCATAGCTAATAAAAGTCCTCCTTCTTCATAGATGATACAAGTCTTTCTAGATATATTGCCCCTAAAATAAGTATGATCACAACCACTGTGATTCCTCTGTATGTGCCCCATAAAACTCAGTGACTGATGTATAGCCTCCACATTGTGCCCCAATTGAATGTGTTTCTACTCACAACATTCAAGAAACATGAAAATGATCAGCTATCTTTGTAGCTCTTTAAAAGTATGGAAAAGTAAAGGAATTAAAATATGGGGGAAAAAAGAACTTTTCTTTCATGTCTCTCTGATAGAACTGGAGACCATCTTGTATATATAATAATATCAAGAAACTTTTAGGATATTTAGCAAGGAAAGATCTAAGAGTAAATGTTCAATTTTATTTTGGCAAAAGAATTTGATGAAAAAAGTCTCATTAAATATAAAGGGGGGAACATGGTATGAAAAGATGTCAGAAGGGTGACAAAATTTTAAAATATATGACTTTATATTTCCTTATTTGAAAGATTCATCTACAAAGAAAGTTTACAGTATTCAAAACAATTAGAAATTCATAGTTACATTTCCACATATATTAATTTTATTTTATTTACAATTTAATTTATTTAATTTTAGTTTACAACATTCAGTTCCACAAGCTTTTGAGTTGCAGTTTTCTCACTCTCCCTTGTACACCCCCCTGTCCACCTCCCCAATATGACATTTGATTCCTTGTAGTCTCCACATATACATTTACATTAAACATGTTTTCACATTAGTCATGTTGAAAAGAACAACTAGAAGCAATGGAATGAAGCACATGAAAGAAGAAAGAAAGCAAAAAAGATAGATGGCAAATAGTAGACTCCATAATTGTTTCTCTGAATGTGGATAGCATTTATCATCAGCAGGCTTTTGGAGTTGCTTTAGAACTTTGCAATGCTGAAAAGAGCCAACTCTATCAAAATTAATCATCATAAAATATGTTTCCCTCTATCTACCATGCTTTCCTGTTCTGTTCTACTCACTCAGCATCATTTCATACAAGTTTTTCTGACATCCACCTGCCTATGTTTTCTTATAGCAAAATACTATTTTATTGCATTCATATAACACTGATTGTTCAACCAATCTGCAGTTGATGGGCACCCTCCTCAATTTCTAGTCTTTGCTACAACACAAAGAGCTGCTATAAATATTTTGGTACATGTGGGACCTATTCCTGTTTATATGATCTCTTTGGGATACAGTCCTAGAAGAGGTACTACTGGGTAAAAGGGTATGCACATTTATATAGTCCTTTGTGCATAGTTCCAAATTGTTCTCTTTAATGGTTGGAACAATTTGCAACTCCAACAAAATGCACTAATGTTCCAACTTTTCCACATTTTCTCTAGCATTTAGCATTTATCTGTTTTTTTCATGTCAGCAAATGTGACAGGTGTGATGTGATACCTAAGAATTGTTTTGATTTATATCTATCTAATCAATAGTGTGTTAGAACATTTTTTCACATGATTGTAGCTATCTTTAATTTCTTCCTCTAAAAATTGCCTCATTGATATCCTTTCATCATTTATCAATTGAGGAATAATTCACATTCTTATAAATTTGACCCAGTTGTCTATATATTATAGAAATGAGCCCTTTGTCAGGGACACTTTGAAATATTCTTTTTCAGTTTTCTGCTTCCCTCTTAATCTTGGTTGCATTGGCTTTCTACATAAACTTTCAATATTTTTGTCACAAATGTTGTTTATTAAACATTTAAGTTTACAAATTAATGTGCACCAATGAGCAGTATCAATGTAATTGGAGAGTATTGAGCCTTCTCCAAGCAGCACAACTAGATCCTCCAATGGTATGGTGGAATTTGTGACCCTTTCCAAGACCCTGGCTCTTCTGGCCAGCTGAGGTAAGCCCTCACATCTCTCTGTGTTTGTGCACTGGCTTGATCCATTGAGTGTCGGGGTTTCGTCTGATAGCTTTATGGAATGGGTCAATAAGAATAACCTCAAAGAATTTGTAGGTTGAAACTTCAACCACCCAGAAGGAGTTCAAGACTCTTAGGGCCCCACAGTGTCAGCCAGCAGGCTCTTCTGCTACAGACTGAAGGCTCCGGGCAAACTTGAGCTGGTTGACACCGTGATGCATGGGTTTGCCATAGTTGGCACCCTTGAGGATGGGGCACTTCTTTCTCCCCCCACCTCGGTGGTGGACATGAATGTGGTAGATGACTTAACCTTGCTTGCCTTTGTAGCCCAGCCAGCAGGCTTTGTCAGGGTATGGAGGGCTGGGCCACACGTAGAGGTGCAGAGAGCTGGCAGTACTGCCAGAAGCAAATGCACAGCAGGAACCGCATAACATCAGATGACTTCTTCCTCCACAGCTCCTACATGTACTTGTAGGCCCCCATCCTCACTTGCACCTAGCTTGCCTGATGGCTGCCGCCAACCAGAAAGCTAAACTTTCAATTTTAATGTAGTCAAAATTATCCATTTTGCATTTCATAATGTTCTCTATTTCTTGTTTGGTCAGAAATTCTTCCATTCTCCAAAAATCTGAAAGGTTAACTATTCCTTACTATCCCAGGTTCTTTATAATATCTGCCTTTATATCTAAATCATAATACCATTTTAACTTTATTTTGATATACGGTGGAAGATATCCCACAGAAAACACACAAGCCTCATAATGACTCATAAATGCTTGATGCAGTTCTCCTTCATGGGTTATTTCATTCTTTCTCTCAGTGTCCTTTCCTTACCATATTTTATGGGTTTAAAGTGCCACCCTGTTATTCAGATTCTCTTCAAAAGAGAAAAATTGCATTTGCTAAATAGGTAGGCCTTTAACTATAAGTGGGGAAACTATGCCAGATTTATAATACAATAAAACTTACAGTACCATCTTGTTTGGACTGCTAAACAACTTGAGATTAATAGAGAAGCAACATTCTTTCCTGGTGGATTTTTACCATTAACTTAATTCATACTAGTGATAGAAGAGAAAACCCAAATTTTGGGATCCAGAATATTGCAGATTAACTCTTTACAGCACAATCCAGTACTATATGGACATTTTCATCTTTCCAAGAACCAGTGCATTTCCAGGAAATCTATATTCTTACTCTGTAAAGCTGGGTCTTCAAACTTTCTAGGAACTCAGCATGGTGTAGCAATTATTCCTTCCTATTCAACAGGATGAGCCAATAGGTTAATCCATTCTGTATCACACTTTTGAATATCTTTTCCAGTGACTCAGTTTCATTTTAACTTCACCAGTTAGTTTTGGAAAACTGAGTGTATGCACTGGTTTACCATTCCTGTCACCTCAAATCTACTTTTAGTTCAGAGGTACTGGTTTATTTTCCTAGAATCTCTAAGTAAAGAATCCACTCTAAACTAAAAACTCCATCTTATAATTATGTCACAAATAATGGTTCCCATCAACAATAGTTTATCCAGTCATTACACTGCTAGTTGTAAAACGTAATCAAGTATTACCAAGAGATCTTAAAGGGTTAACAAATGGATCTATGAAACCATTCACAGTGAGTGGTGGTGGCAAAGAAAATAGGCCCCTTCTTCACAGTGCTTATTCCTTTTATCATTGACCTTAGATTTCACACTAAAAACAGGGGATGCTAGGGAATGTTTCTTTTTAAGACTATTTTGTTCAAGTTCTTAAGATGCTTCAATCAGGGTTTAAAGGGAGGTGAGAGTTAAGATGGTAACTGTGGTTTCACTTCTCTTGTGCATGCTGCTTCTTATCTCTGCATTAGTTTTGCCAACTGATATCTAGTCCAGTTTGTATACTCCACAGGTGATAGTGGATGGTCAGTTAGTGGGGATGGTGAACTGTTTCTTCAAAGGGTTGCTTCCTGAGATGGTGCCTGCCAGGGCTGAACTGGATCTTCTCAGTCTCAGTTATGTCTAGAAGCAATGCCATTTCTAGTCAGTCTGAATCATGAACCAACAGAAAGGTTGGAGCAACATTGCAAATTGGAAAGTTTCATTTGTCTTTTATATTTTTCTGTTTTAGTCAGCAATGTATCTCTAATTTATCCCTGGCTTTCGTCCTGTCTTAAAACTCTGATAGAACCAAAGAATAATGATCAAGTCTTCAGATATGTGAGAAGGAAGAATGAATGCACTAGACGCTGAAAGTTGCTTTTAAAAAAGTATGTCCATTCTGACCTTTACTTGGATTTCTCAGTTAACAGGTGGGATAGTTAGATAGTTGTGTGATTGTGGAAAAAATACCTGACGCTGGAGTCAGAGGACCTTGATTCAAGTCATACTACTAAGGTTTACTACTATGAAACCGAGAAAGTTACTTGATCGTTCTGGGCCTCAGTTCCCTCAACTACAAAGGAAAGCAGTTGAATTAAATGTCTTCTGAGATCTTCTCAATGTTTAAATCCATGATTCTGTGATACTATAAACTTTCAGAGTCTTAATTTCCTCATCTGTAAACAATCGGACTAGGTGATCTCTGAGACTTCTTTACCTGAAGATTTTATTTTAAACACATTTATTTTTTCATTCATTATACATTTGTAAGAAACTTACTTACCAATAGTAAAAGTGAAATCGTGACTTGAAGGTGTTTATATTCTACTGAGGGATATCAAAAGGAGTTTTAATATCAATATTATTTGTTCAAATTATATAAATGGAAAAAAGAATTGAATAACACGATTCCTGAAGAAACAGAACCTTAGGTGCCTCAAATAGGAATTAACAGAAGTATGATGGGGAAAAACACTACCAATTAGGATTAGCATTGAATAAATGTCATATAAGATATTTAGAAAATATGTGATAATAATAGTAGAGGAAAAAAAGTATCCTGAGGATTGAACTGATGTCCATAGGATGTCTAAAACAGCAATGGCAACTTGGAATAAGTCTTCTGGCTCATGGTGGAGATCCACTCTGGGGTTGTTTGAGCAAAAATTAGAATAGAAATGTGAAGATATGTTTTGGTGACACCATAAAAGGGAAGGCCTGTACGTATAAGAATATAACTAGTAAATTATTATATGTTAACTCCCCATTAGAACCTAACGTCTTTGAAAGTAGGAAAAATGTATTATTTGTGTACATAGAACCTAGTATAGTACATCATGCATAGTAAATATCTGCTTTTTCTGTACTGAACCTAACTTTATTGCACTGAATGTGGAAAAGTAGTCAGACTTTTCACATTTGACATTTGGCAGAATGGCATTAAGAGGTTTAACCATGAACAGGATGGAGAGAAGCATTGCTTCCACAATATTAGGAAACATAATTTGAAATGATACAGTGAATGTGTGGGTAGATGGGAATAACAACAGTATATCATTGCCGACATAAAGAAATCAAGAATGGGGTGGTGGCATTTTATAAGCACTTTTCCTAGAGGCAAAACCTGAAACAGTAATTGGCTTAGAAAACAACAGCCTTAGTATGCACAACAATTTGGGAACGACTAAACAAATTGCGGCATATGAATGTATTAGAATATTGTTGAGCAATAATAAATGAGGAACAGAAAGACTTTGTAATAACCTGGAGAGACTTATATAAAATGATGATGAGTGGGGAGAACAGAACCAGAAGAACTTTGTACATAATTAACAACACATAATACCTGTGAAGACTTTGATAGACTGAATCCCTCTCAGCAATGCAAGGTTAGAAGACAACCACAAAATACTCATGATGGAAAGGAATATCCACATGCAGAGAAAGAACTATAGAGTCCGAATGCAGATTGAAGGAAACTACTTGTTCTTGCTTTTTGTGTATTGTTTTCTTTTATCCTTTCTTTTGTGTTGTTCACTCCATTGGTTATAAACTTTCTTTACAACTTGACTAATGTTAATATGAAGGTATTTATAGAATATGTTTGATTATATGCTGCCATGGGGGAAAGGAGGAGGATAGAGAGAGAGAGAAAATTTGGAACTCAAGGAACTGTGGAACTGAATGTTATAAATTATAAGTAAATAAATAAATGAAGAAAAAAGAAAATAGCAGCCTTAAATCTATGCATGCTAGTTGTGCGTTAGACTCCTTCATTAATTGTCCTTTTTTTAGTACTACTGTGAAACACAATCGTTTATTAGATTAAGAAAGCTCCTATGCCATAATAACAACTATCATTTGGGGAACATTTTGAGGAAGCTTGGATCTTTTCCACAATATGGAATACTCTGCAATTCACAAATTCTTGAAAAAATTCAAGTGTCATCCTTTTGGGGCAAAAAAATGAATAATATGAATAATGACATGAATGAACTCAGGAAAACAGTTCAAACAACAAATAATTTTAGATGACAATAGGAACTGACAAGTACCATATTTAGTGAATTTGTTGATAGCTTCTTCTTTGAAGGCATCTGTCTTTAGACTTCCACATGTATATTCTGTGAAAAGGATTATTGGATTACATCAGCCTTTTGGGACCCTTTTACATGCATGATTTGCAATTATCATCAGTAGAATTATATTTGAATATGAAGGAAAATGTCAAATAGTGTAACAAAAAATAATTTTTCTTGCAAATCATTAAACTTCAGAGTCTATTGTAAACCCATTAAGAAAACTGCACATGTTAAAACAATGCTTTCGTATCCACAAGACATCCTGCTTCTTCAGCCTTAGAAGTGAGGCAATTTGGTATAATACTAAGGATTTTGTAGCAAGTTAGCAAGTTACTATTCAATGATATGATGAGTCAGTTTAAGTAAATTAACATATGTTTTTCAGAATTTGATAAAATAAACTATATACATTTTAATTGATACACACATCTTGACAGTAAGCATTGATTGAGTGCCTACTGTTTGTCAAACACTGTACTGAGTGTGGGGGATACAGAAAGAAATAAAAGATATTCCTTGCCCTTAAGAATTAAGAGAAATTGGGGGCTGAGCCAAATGGCAGCATAGAAGCAGGAAAATGACGCAGCTCACACATAGACACCTCAAATGCCCACAAAATATGACTCCAAACAACTTTTAGGCTCCAAAACTCACACAAAAATACAGAAAACGCATTTCCCTCTGAAGGTCGCTTGGCAGGAAGGGTTCATCAGAACATTGGAAGCAAAAACCAGCCCACATTGAAAACGTGGCTTGACCCTGGGGGAGCCAGGACAAGCTGCAGCTGCAGCTGTCCTGCAGCCTTCAAGACAGTGGATCAGCCACAGTTGCAGCAGTTTACATATTTATCAAGCCAGAAGAAATAAGGACTAAGGGAAAGTTCAGTGGAACTCAGCTAAATTTGGGGAGAAAGCTGTCTGGCCAAAATACCTCCAGGGCAAGGAAATCGCAGACTGAGCAGCCCTGCTGCTTCAGAGCCCTGCCCTGCAGACTGCAGAGTGGGGGGGGGAGGGAGGATGCAAGTTATCATTTAGAGGCTAAATGTTCTTTCACTGAGCAGCCTAGATCTGGATCATGGTCTTGGGTGGTGGTCCTGGTGTGCATTTCCAGTGAACCAAAGCTGGTAGGGGCTGTAACATACTCCTAGTAGTTTCTACAGCTTCAAAAACCCAGCGTTGTGGGACAGAGCTTTCCCCTCTGGAAGCAGAGTTTCAGAAAGGTTAAAAGACAAGTAATTAACTGGCAACATGAGCAGGCAAAGGAAGCAAAGTAATAACAGAAACCAAACTATAGAATACTTTTTTGGGGACAAAAAGGGTCAAATCATGGAATGGGAGAAAGACAACACAGTCAGAACTTCCACACCAAAAGCTTCCAAGAAACATGAAGACTGCTTACAAGCAATAGATCATCATAAGAAGGATTCTGAAAACCAAATAAGAGAAATGGAGGAAAAATTGGGAAAAGAAATGAGAACGATGCAAGAAAAACGTGAAAAGGGAGTCAACAAACTGACCAAAGAAAATAACACCTTAAAAATAAATTAACTCAAATGGCAAAAGAGACATCAAAAGCCAATGAGGAGAAGAATGCCTTAAAAAGTCGAATTTGTCAGATGGAAAGAGAATCTCAAAAGCTTTATGAAGAGAATAATTCCTTCAGAATTAGAGTGGAGCAAGTGGAAGCTAATGACTTTATGAGAAATCAAGTTACTATTAAACAGATTCAAACAAATGTAAAAATAGGAGACAATGTGAAATATCCCCTTGAAAAATCACTGACCTGGAAAATAGATCCAGGAGAAACAGTTTAAAAATTATTGGGCTGTCTGAAAGCCATGATCAAAAAAAGAACTTAGAAGTCATCCTTCAAGAACTTCTCAAGGAAAATTGCCCTGATATTTTAGAATCATAGGACAAAATAAAACTTCAAGGAATTCACCAATCACCTCTTGAAAAAGATCCCTAAAAGAAAACTCCTAGGAATGTTATAGCCAGGTTCTGGAGATCAAGGAGAAAATATTACAGGCTGCCAAGAAGAAGCAATTTGAACACTCTGGAAATACAATTAGGATAACTCAGCATCTGGCAGTTTCTACATTCAGGGATAGAAGGGCCTGGAATATGACATTCTGGAGATCAGGGGAGCTCGGATTAAAAAAAAGAATCACCTACCTATCAAAACTGAGCGTAATTGTTCCAAGGGAAAATTTGGTGGTTCAGTGAGGTGGAGGACTTTCAAACATTCTTGCTGAAAAAAACCAGAACTGAAAAGAAAATTTGACACTCAAATTCAAGAAGCATAAGAAGGTAAACACAGGAAACAAATCATAAGTAACTTTTCAAAGCTGAACCATTTAAATGCCAAAACTGAAAAGTGATCATAGTAACTTATGAAAATTTTCTC
>CM053600.1:59828724-59859368 GCA_028646575.1 Pseudocheirus occidentalis
CTAGGAAAACTTATGTGAACTGATGCAGAGTAAAGTGAGAACAACCAGGAGAAAATGTAGATAAATAGACAGATAGATGATAGATAGATGAGAGAGAGAGAGACAGAGACAGAGAGAGAGAGAGAGAGAGAGAGAGAGAGGACTTTTCTTTTTTTAATTCACTTTAGTTTTCAACATTCATTTCGATAAGATTGAGAGTTTCAAATTTTCTCCCATATCTCCCACATCACACACCTCAAGATGGCAAGGATACTAATTAACACTTCCCCCATTTTCTCTTTTTTTATCCACCGTATCATCTCCTTAAGCCATTTGCCCTTACTTTCATGAAGGGCAAGATGAATTTCTATACCTTATTGCCTGCATTTCTTTTTTCCTGGTTGGATGTAGAAAATTTTTAAAAATGTTTTTTTAAAACTTTGAATTCCATATTCTCTCCCTTCTTCACTCCTCAAACACCCCCACTGAGAAGAGAAGCAATTCTATATAGATAATATGTATGCAGCTTTGCAAAACATTTCCATAATTGTCATATTGTGAAAAAACTATATTTTCCTCCATCCTATCCCAACTCCATTTATTCTATTTTCTCCTTTGACCCTGTTCCTTTTCAAAAACTGTTTGCTTCTGACTAGCCCCTCCCTAATCTGCCCATTATTCTCACATCTCCCCCTCTTATACCATTTCCTCTTATTTTGCTGTAGGGTAAGATGTCCCTTTATGTGTGTATATTATTCCCTCCTTAAGCCAAATCTTATGAGAGCAAGGTTGACTTATTTGCTTTCAACTCCCTGCTCTTCCACTCCATTGTAAGAGCTTTCTCTTGCCTCTTTTATGTTAGATAATTAACCCTATTCTATCTCTCCCCTTCTCCTTCTCCCAATATATTTCACTTACCTCTTAATTTTAGTTTTTACATATCATGCCTCCATATTCATCTCACCCTGTTTTCCTCTGTCTCTGTATACATATACACATATATAAACAAGCATACATACATAGATATACATACATATTATATATATACATACATATGTGTGTGTATATATAAGTATTTATATACACACAAAAACATATATTCCCTCCAGCAATCATAATACTGAAAAAAAGACTTATGAGTTACAAATATCACATTTCCATGTAGAAAAGTGAACAGATTAGCTGTAATAAGTCCATTATGATTTTTCTTTCCTGTTTACCTTTGCATGCTTCTCTTGATTCTTGTAGTTGAAAGTCAAATTTTCTGTTCACCTCTGGTCTTTTCATCAAGAATGCTGGAAAGTTCTGTTTTTCACTGAATTTCCATGTTTTCCCTCAAGTATGATAATCAATTTTTTGAGGTAAGTAATTTTAATCCTAGCTCTTTTAACCTCCTGAACATTGTATTCCAAGCCTTTTGATCCCTTAATAAAAAAGCTGCTAGATCTTGTGTTACTGTGACTGTGCTTCCATATTACTCGAATCGTTTCTTGCTGAATGTCTGTAATATTTTCTCCTTAATATGGGAACTCTGGAATTTGTATATAATATTCTTAAGAGTTTATTTTTGGAATCTTTTTTTGAGAGACAATCAGTGAATTCTTACAAGTTCTTTTTTATCCTATGATTCTGGAATGTAAGGGTTCTGTTCCTTTATAATTTCTTGAAAGATCATGTCTAGGTTTTGTTTGGTTGGGTTTTTTTTGGTCATGGCTTTCAGGACATCCAATAATTTTTAAATTATCCATCCTAGATCTATTTTCCAGGGCAGTATTTTTTTCCAATGATATATTTTAGGTTTCCTCTATTTCTTTTTCAGTCTTTGTATCCGTTTCATAATAATTTGATTTCTCCCAAAGTCATTAGATTTCATTTGCTCCATTGTAACTCTGAAGGAATTAATTACCTTCTTCAGTGAGTTTCAGGACCTCCTTTTCCATTTTGCCAAATTTGATTTTTAAGGCACTTCTTTTGATATTTAAGTGAGTCTGTTTTTAAGGGATCCTTTTCTTCTCTATTTTTGTCTCCTTTAGCAAGCTATTGACACATTTTTCATGATTTTTCTCACAACACTGTCATTTCTCTTTTCAATTTTTCCTCTAATTCTCTTACTTGATTTTCTTTTTTTAATAGCAACATCATAGATTTATTTTTTCAATTAACTTCGTTTATGTTTAGTTTACATCATTTGTTTTCATGAGATTTTTAGTTAAAATTTTCTCCCCATCTTTCCCCTACCAACACCACCAAACAGCAATCACACGTTTACCCCCTACCCCAATCTGCTTTCTCCGATATCCTCCCCCATCTCCCCTCTGATTTTCCACTAGGTCAAGATTGATCTCCTTAACTCAGTGCCTGTATATCTTAATTTTAAGGTACATGTAAATACTACTACTACTACTAATAATAATAACAATAACAACAATAACAATAATAACAATATGTGGCAGAGCCAAGATGGTGGTGTAGAAGCAGTAAGGTTTTGCAACTCACACATAGCCATCTCCAATACCCATAGAATATGACTCTCAACAAATTTTAGGGCTACAAAACTCACACAAAAATACAGAAAAACACATCTCCTGTGGAAGGCAGCTCAGCACAAAGGGTTCATTGCAGCACTGGGAGCCGAAACCAGGACAGCCTGAAACCAGGGCTTGGCCCTGGGGGTGGACAGAATTAGTATCAGCTGGAGCCTTCAGGAGAGTAGATCAGTGACATCTGTGGCAGTTTCCAGAATTATCAAAGCATATGAAACAAGGACTAAGTGAAAGGTCAGTGGAATTCAGCTAAATTTGGGGAGAAAAGCAGTCTGGCCAAACTGCCTTCGGGGCAAGGAAGTGGCAGCCCTGCAGCAGTTTCCACCTGGCTGCTTCAGAGCTCCCATTAGGCCGACTGGGGGGAGGTCAAGAGGTCATTCAGAGGCTAAGTGCTCTTGTGTTGAGCTTCCTAAATCCAGATGGTGGCCTTGTGTAGTGGTCCTAGGGTGCATTTTCAGGAAACCAAAGCTGGTGGTGGCTGCAGTAGCCACCTAATAGCTCTGGGAGCTGTGAAAACCTCAACAATTTGGGGCAGAGCTTTCCTCCCTGGAAGCAGCATTTCATAGAGCTAAAAAAAATCAAGTAATTTACTGGCAACATGAGCAGATAAAGGAAGCAAAGTAGGAACTCTAGAATCCTTTTATGGGGACAAAAAGGATCCAAGCATGGAATGAGATAAAGACAACACAGTCAGAACTCCCACATCAAAGCGTTCAAGAAATGTGAAGACTGCCTACAAGCCACAGATGAGCTTAAGAAGGCTTTTGAAAACCAAATACGAGAAGTGGAGGAAAAATTGGGAAGAGAAATGAGAATGATGCAAGAAAATCGTGAAAACAGAGTCAACAACCTGACTGAAGAAAATAACACCTTAAAAAATAGACTGACTCAAATGGCAAGAGAGGCCGAAAAAGTCAACGAGGAGAAGAATGCCTTAAAAAGTTGAATTTGCTCAATGGAAAAATAATCTCAAAAGCTCACTGAGGAGAATAATTCCTTCAGAATTTGAGTTGAGCAAATGGAAGTAAATGACACAATGAGAAATCAAGATGCTATTCTTGATTGATCCAAACAAATGGAAAATTAGGAGACAATGTGAAATATCTCCTTAAAAACACTGACTGGGAAAATAGATTCAGGAGAGACAATTTAAAAATTATTGCACTACCTGAATGACATGATAAAAAAAATGATCCTAGAAAGCAACCTCCAAGAAATTCCCATGAAAAATTGCCCTGATGTTCTGGAATCAGGGGGCAAAGTAGAACTTGAGGGAATTCACCGATCACCTCTTGAAAAAGATCCCCAAAAGAAAACTCCTAGGAATGTTATAGTCAGGTTCCAGAGTCTCCAGATTAAGGAGAAAGTATTACACGTTGCCAAGCAGAAGAAGTTTGAATACTGTAGAAACACAATATCAGGATAGCCCAGGATCTAGCAGCTTCTCTATTAAGAGGTCAAAGGGCTTGGAAAATGATATTCCAGAGATCAAAATAGCTAGGTTTAAAATCACATACCCAGCAAAATTTCATATAAAGTTCCACAGGAAATTATGGTCATTCAGTGAGGTGAATTTCAAACACTCTACCTGAAAAAAACAGTACTGAAATGAAAATTTGCTACTCAAATACAAGAAGCATAAATAGGTAAAAGAAATCACAAGGAACTTATCAAAGTTGAACTATTTATATGCCGATATGGAAAAATGATCATTTTAACTTCTGAAACTTCTAGCAGTATGAGGATAGGTGAAGGGAACACAAATGTCTATATATGTATACACACACACACAAACACACATATATATGTAGGATGGTTTATTTATGTGCATAAACACATATCTGAGTATGTGTATATGTGTGTACATTGAGGGCACACGATTAATTGGATAGTAAGGGATGATATTTTAAAAGGTGAAATTCTGAAGTGGGAGTGAATTAGAATGAGAAAAGACAGGCAGAGACAGAATGGGGTTAATCATCTCATATAGAAGAGGCTAGGGATAATTGTTACAATGGAGGGGAAGAATAGGAAGGCAAAAAGGAAAGCATCAACCTTACTCTCATTGAATTTGGCTTAGGGAAGAAGTAACATAAACTCTAAACTGGTTAACTTGCCACAGAAGAGAGTAGTGGGATGGAGATGAGAGGTGGGATGATGGAAGGGAGGGAAGAGTTGGGGGGTTGGGAATTTTGCGGGAAGTATTCACTTCTGCAAAGGGACAGGGACAGGGACAGGGTAGAGAATAGAACAAGTGAGGAGGTGGGATAGAAAGGAGGGACATATTCAGTATCTCACAATATGTCCACTGTGGAGATGTTCTATGTTATTATACTTCTGCAGCCTATATTGAGTTGCTTGTCCTTCCAGTGGTGATGATGGAGGAAGGGAAAGAATCTAGAATGTAAAGTTCTATAATCAAATATTTAAAAAATACATACATGTATCCAAATATAGTTATTATTATTAACTACATGCAACTGGGAATTAACATTTACAGGCACTGGGGTAGGGAGACCCACCCTTCTCTACCAGAAAGTCAGAGGGGTGATGGGGGAGGACATAGGTGAGAGCAGATTTGGGGAGAGGCTATACAGTGGGATTGCTGTTTGAGGTCGTGGGTAGAGGAAAGATGGGGAGAAAATTTGTAACTCAAAATCTCGTGGAAATGGGCGATGTGAAAAAGAAAATCAATAAATAATTTAAAATAATAATAATATAACGTAATGTAATGTAATATAATGTAATGTAATATAATAAATAGAATAGAATAGAATAGAATTAATATACATTTAACATTCTATTGTAGAATCTTAAATTCTTGATTTTTTCACTGCCTCACTCACACCAACTGAAAAAACAAGTAATTCAACGTAGGCTGTGCATGTGTAGTTACATAGAACTTCTCCCCAGTGGACAAATTGTGAAAGACTGACAATATTTCTCTCCTTCCCATCCGACCCCAGACTTTTTCTATTCTCTGCTTTATCCCTGTCCCTTTACAGAAGTGTTTGCTTCAAACAACCTCCTACCCTGCCTGCCCTCCCCTCTATCATCCCCGCTCTAAT
Source organism: Pseudocheirus occidentalis (assembly GCA_028646575.1). Lineage (NCBI taxonomy): Eukaryota > Metazoa > Chordata > Mammalia > Diprotodontia > Pseudocheiridae > Pseudocheirus > Pseudocheirus occidentalis. Next base: position 59,834,315 of record CM053600.1, read on the forward strand.
CGCTTCCCCCCTCCTGTCATGTAGATTAAGACACCCAATTTAGAATGTATGTCATTCCTTTCTTAAGCCAAATTCAGTGAGAGTAAGGTTGACCCATTTCCTTTTGCCTTCCCATTCTTTACTCCCTTGTAACACTTATGCCTTGCCTTTTCTCTATGAGATAATTAACCTCATTCTGTATTTCCCTGTCTCCTCTCCTTCTATTCCTTTCCCACCTCTCAATTTCATCATTTAAAATATCATCCCATCCTATTCAATTGGTCCTGTGCCCTCTGTCTTTGAACACATATAAACCCACACTCATATATGTATTCATATGCATATATATTCTCCTCTATAGACATATGTGTAACTATGCATATATAAATACATTTATATTCCCTCACCTATCCTCATACTAAGGAAAGTTTCATAAGTTACAATCATCACTTTTCCATGTTGCCATGTAAATAATTCAACTTTGTTAAGTTCTGTATGATTTCTTTTCCATGTTTACCTTCTTATGCTTCTTGTATTTGAAAGTCAAATTTTCTATTCAGTTCTGGTTTTTTCATCAAGAATGATTGAAAGTCCTCCACCTCATTCAATGACCATATTTTCCTCTGAAACATTATACTCAGTTTTTCTGGATAGGTGATTCTTGGTTTTAGTCCTAGCTCCCTTGATCTGCAAAATATCACATTCCAGGCCTTTCAATCCCTTAATGTTGAAGCTGCTATATCCTGGGTTATGCTAATTGTGTTTTCACAGTATTCAAATTGTTTCTTCTTGGAATCTTGTAATATTTGCTCCTTCATCTGGGAGCTCTGAAACCTTGCTATTACATTCCTAGGAGTTTTCTTTTGGGTATCTTTTTCAAGGGTTGATTGGTGAATTCTTTCAAGTTCTCTTTTGCCCTTTTTCTAAAATATCACTGAAATTTTCCTTCAGAATTTCTTGGAGGATGATGTATAGGTACTTTTGCTGATCATGAATTTTAAGTAGTCCGATAGTTTTTAAATTGTCCTTCCTAGATCTGTTTCCCAGGTCAGTGTTTTTTTCAACGAGATATTTCACATTGCCTTCTATTTTCTTTTTCATTTCTTTGGATCCATTTAATAGTATCTTGCTTTCTTATAAATTCATTTGCTTCCATCTTCTCCTCTCTAATTCTGAAGTAATTATCTTGTTTAGTAAACTTTTGAGATTATTTTTAAAAATGGAAAATTTGACTTTTTAAGGAATTCTTCTTGTCATTGGCTTTTGGGCCTCTTTTGCCATTTGAGTTAGTCTATTTTTAAGGTGCTGTTTTTTTCAGTCACTTTGTTGACTCTCTTTTCATTATTTTCTTGCTTCATTCTCATTTCTCTTCCCAATTTTTCCTCCACTTCTCTTACTTGGTTTTCACAATCTGTCTTAAGCTCCTCTATGGCCTGTAACCAGCTTTCATTTTTTTGAAAGCTTTTGATGAAGTACTTCTGACTGTGTTGTCTTCCTCTTGATCCATGCTTTGATCCTTTTTGTCCCCCAAAACTGAAACAAAAGTCAGATGCCTGTGCTTGCTTTGCTTCCTTTGCCTGCTCATGTTACCAGTCAATTTCTTGACTTTTTATATAAAAAAAATGGAAATCTCCATTCCAGAGGGGAGAGCTTTCTCCCAAACTGCTGGGGTTTTTACAGCTGTCAGAGCTATTAGGAGGCTGTCTCTACAATCCCTATCAGCTTTTGCTCACTGTTCACATACCTCAGGACCAGCTCAAGACCATGATCCTGATCCAGGCAGCGTAAGGCAAGAGCACTTAGCCTCTGAATGATCACTTGACCGCCCCCTGCAATCTGCAGGCTGAGAGCTCTGAAGTAGCCATGTGTAGGCAGCTGCAGGGCCACCACTTATGTTGCTTTCTTGCCCTGGAGGAGGACAGCCAGACCCACTTTCCTCCCCTAAATTTAGTGGAGCACTGACCTTTCATTTTGTCCTTGTTTCTTATGGGTTAAAATTCTGGAAACTGCCACAGCTGCTGGTGATCTGCTCTCCTGAATACTCCAGCCACAGCTTTTACTGGTTGCCCCAGGGCCAAGAAAAGATTTCAGGCTAGGTTCATTTTGGCCCTCAGTGACCTGCTATGAGTTCTTCCTTTCCCACCTACTGGGCTACCTTCAGTGGGAGCTTTGTTTCTGTGTACTTTTGTGGGTTCTGGAGCTCTAAAAAATTTTTAGAGTCATATTTTATAGGTATTTTTTGTGGTTATGGGGAGAGCTCTGGAGTTTTCCTGCTTCTACACCACCATCTTGGTTCTGCTCCTCTTCTCTTACTTGATTTTCAAAATCCTTCTTGAGCTCCGTAATGGCCTACAACCAATTCGTTGTTTTTTCTTCAAGGTTTTAATGCAGTAGTTTTGACTTCATTGTTTTCTTCTGGTTCCATGTTTTGATCTTCTTTATCACCAAAGAAAGATTCTGTAGTCTGATTTATCTTCCTCTGTTTGTTCATTTTGCCAGCCAGTTATCTGACTTCTAAGCTCTTTGTAATGGTTGAACTCTGCTTCCCAAATTTTGGGGCTTTCATGCAACTGTTATCAGAGGTACTTCTAGGCACCTGCCTCAGAACTGTGAGGACTCCCTCTCCACCACTTCTACATGATATGCCATTCTAGTGCTCCTCCTCACACCAGCACCACCACCCAGGACTGCAACTCAGATCCAAGCAGGGCAAAACAAGAGAATCCTACCTCAGTGCCAGTAAAGAGATTCCTGAAATTGTCCTCTGATCAGGTACTTGATCCCTCCACCATCTGTCGGGCCTGGATCTCTGGAAGCAGCTGCCAATTGCTGCTGCTGCCAACACCACACCTGCTGCTGCTACCACCTCACTGTGGCCTGATCTCACTCCTCTCTCACCCTGCTACAAAAGAGTTTACCCATTGACCTTTCACTTTTTCTTTGGCATTTATTTGTTACAAAGTCTGAGAAAAGCTTCAGTTGTCAGTTATTCAGTCCCCTTAGGTCTGTTCTGGCCAGTCTGTACCATCTCGGCCCATGCAGGAGTGTGCTTACCTCTCAGCCTGATGTGACAGAACCTTCCTTTTGGACTTTCTCGCCAAAACCTCCCCTGATTCTCTAAGTTGATCATTATTTCTCCCAGTTAAACATCACATAGTATTTTGTATCATTCATCACTGTGCTCTTTGTATTAAAATTCATTTTTAATTGTATCCTATTTCCTTCACTACACTATGTCTTCTTCAAAATTCTCTTTCCCGGTCCTTAGAGTAATAATAATACTTGTTAACATGTTTATATGCTTTATGGTTTTCAAAGAGCTTTGATAAATGTTACATAAATTTAACCTTACAAGAACTTTGAGTTAGGTGTTATTATCATAAACATTTTACAGCTGAGGAAACTGTCTTAGACAAAGGCTAACTGATTACACAGTGTTATACAAGAACATGCTGTCTCTGGGGTTACAATGTTATAAGTGTCTGAGGCCATATTTATAAGCAACAAGTCTATGTTTAGTGATCTATCATTTGTACCTAGATCTGCATTTCTAAGTAGTGATAGAGATTGTTGGTGCTCACTTAGTAAATATTTATTGAATGAAATAATGACTTTTGTGTAAAATATTCCATAATCTTTTATGACAGGTTGCAGAAAATACTTATGAAAACTTAATGAGTAGCCAAATGCTAATACCACTATTCAAGTCAATATTTTATGCATATCATATTTATTAATAAAGGCAATAGTTTCATTTCCAAAAAATAAGTATCATGAATTTCATTTACATAGAGAATGCCATACTAGTGCGTTAAAGTATCCCTAACATGCCTCTCAGATTTCATAGCTTTTCTTCTATTTTTTTAAATGTCTTTTCTGTACATTGAACATATTCAATGTCATTTAATGAATAATGATTTTCAGTTTTCTCTCAATAAAAAGAAAGATTTGTTTTTAGTGTTTGACAGATGACAGAAGAGGAGAAACATTTACATTGCAGCTTAGTACAATGTAAGCTCCTTGAGGACAGAAGATTATGTTTTTGCTTTTTGTTTTTTTCTTGTTTTAATTTTTTTCTGTTTTTTTTTTGTTTTTATCTTATTTTTCTTGGCTTCTACCACATAGGGTCTGGGCATTTCATTTCACATCAGTATCAAATGATTAGGAATATCTTCCAAAATTCTCCAGGATATACCACTGACAGAATAGTCAAACAATTCTTGTATTACTAGTAATGTTGTTTCAGCCAATCCTTATATGTTGGTTAGGCAGAAGTAGATCTTTTCTAATGAACCATAGAGAACCTCATAAAAGGGTTTCTTAAAGTCAACATAAATTGCATCTAATGGTTCTCCATTATCTACTTAAATAAATTCATAGAAACTATAAGTAGGAATGGATTTAAAGATAATTTGATCAAACTCACTTATAGAGACGAGGGATTAAACTGATTTTTACCTCAGAGAATGGTAAGGTAAAGTTATGGATTTTGTTTTTAAAAGATTATTATTTCAATAGCAAGAGATAGAAAGAGAAATTCCTTTTAAAGTAACTGTAGAGGATATAAAACATTTGGGAGTCTATTTGCTAATACAAATGCAAGAACTATATCAAAACAATTACAAAACAGTTTTCACAAAAAATGTTAGATCTAAAAACCTGGAAATATATCAGTTACTCATGTGTAGGCAGAGGTAATGTAATAAAAATGGCAATTCTGTCTACATTGATTGATTCATCCACTTCCATACCACTCAAAGCACTAAAAATATTTTATACAGCTAAAAAAAACAAGAACAAAATTCATCTGGTAGAAAAAAAGTTCAGAATATCAAAGGAACTAATGAAAAGAAATGCAAGGAAAGGTGGCCTAGTCATACCAGAACTAAATTGTATAATAAAGTAATAATCATCAAAACTGTTTAGTAGTCACTAAGAAGAAGAATGTTGGAAGAGTGGAATAAGTTAGGTACACAAGTCACAGTAGTCAATAGCTATAGTAACCTACTAGATTATACTACAGGTTCTGGGATAAGGACTCATTATTTGAAAAAAAAGCTACTGGGAAAACTTTCACAAATATGGTATGAAGTAGGCATAATCCAGCATTATATATGATATACCAAGATAAAGCAAAAATAGGTACACAATTTAGATATTAAGGGTGATAAGCTAAGGATAATAGGAGAACAAGGAATAGCTTACCTGACAGATCAATGGAGAATCAAAGCTTTTATGATCACACAAGAAAAAGGGAACATTATGAAATATGAAATCAATAATTCTGATTAAGTAAAATAAAAAAAGATTTTGCACAAACAAATCCAATGCAGCCAAGATTAGGAGGAAATGAGAAAGCTGGGAAATATTCATTATTTTTTTAACCAATAGTGTCTCTGATAAAAGGCCCTTCACTTTCTTTCTTTTTATGGAATTATAGTTGATTTGTTTATTTACTTTCAGTTTTCAAGATTTAGTTTCACAATAACTTCAGTTTCAAATTTTCTCCCCTCCCTTTCCCCTCCTCTCCAATGGCAGAATGCAACGAAGTATAAGAGGTACAAATAATTTCACACTGAGTTTTAACCAATGGAGTGAACGAGAAAAATAGAAAGAAAACCAAACATAAAAAAGAACTACGGCAGGTAGATTGCTTCAGCCTCCATTTGAACTCTTTTCTTTCTAGATGTTTCTCAGAATGTAGATATCTCCTTCCTTCCAGAGAGTTGGAGAGTTGTCTTATAACTGTGCATTGTAGAGAAGGGTCCAGTTTATCAAAGCTGGTTGTCACAATACAATATGTCTGTCATTGTGTACAATTTTTTCCTGTTTCTGCTCTTCTCACTTAGATTGTATAAGTCTCTCCAGGAAATATGAAGACCATCTCCTTCCCATTTCTTATAGCACAATAGTACTCCATTACATTCATATACCACAAATTGTTAAGCCATTCCCCAATTGTTGGACATCCCCATGATTTCCAGTTTTTTGCCACCACAAAGAGAGCTGCAATAAATACTTTTGTACATTTGGATCTTCCTCCCACTTCTATGATCTCTTTGGAATACAACGCCAGAAGTAGTATTACTGGGTCAAAGGGTATGCAATTATTTATAGCCATTTAGGCATAGTTCCAGATTGCTCTCCAGAATGGTTGTGTCAGTTCACAGCTCCACCAACAATGTACTAGTCTTTCAATTTTTCCACATTCTCTCCAGCATTTGTCATTTTCTTGTTTTGTCATCTTAGCCAATCAGGCTGGTGAGATGTGGTACATCAAAGGTGTTTAATTTGCATTTATTGAAATAGTAGTGATTTAGAGCATTTTTCATATGCTTATTTATATCTTAAATTTCTAACTCTAAAAATTGACTGTTCATATCATTTGACTATTTATCAACTGGGGAATGACTTGAATTTTCTTATAGATTTTATTTAAATCCCTGTATATTTTAGCAATGAGACCTTTATCAGAGACTCTGGTTATAAATATTCTTTCCTGATTTCCCAATTTCCTCTTCATCTTGGTTACATTGGCTTTGTTTGTACAGAAACCTTTCAACTTAATGTAATCAAGTCTATCCATTTTGGGTTTTATAATGTTTTCCAACTCTTCTTTGGTCATAAAGTCTTCTCTACTTCATAAATCTGACAGGTAAACTTTTCCTTGCTTCCCCAGATAACTTACAGTATCAGCCTTTTAACCTAGATTGTACATCCATTTAGACTTGACTTTGGTGTATGGCATTAGATGACAGCCTATGCCCAGTTTCTGCCATATTATATTCCACTTTTCCCAGCAGTTTTTGTCAAATAGTGAGTTCTTGTGCCAAAAGCGGGGGTCTCTGGGCTTATCAAACATTATATTACTATAATCTTTGACTACTGAGACTTTTTGTACCCAGTCTATTCCATTGATTCACTATGCTATTCCTTAGCCAGTACCAAGCAGTTTTGATGACTGCTGCTTTATAATACTGATTACAATCTGGTACTTCTAGGCCACCTCCCCTAGCATTTATTTTCATTAATTGCCTTGATAGTCTGGACCTTTTTTTCTTTCTAATGAATTTTGTCACCATCTTTTCTGGTTCTATAAGGTAATTTCTTGGTAGACTGATTGGTTAAAGGGTTGTTTTCTAAAGTATATAGCAAACTGAGCCAAATTTATAAGAATACAAGTCTCTCCCCAAATGTGAAACAATCAAAGGCTATAAACAATTCATTTTCCTATGAAGAAATTAAAGCTATCTTTAATCATAAAAATAATCTGTCACTATTGATTAGAAAAATGTAAATTTAAAAAAAAACTCTAAAGTATCACATTGCACCTATCTACTAATGCAATGTCCCAAATTATCCCAAATCTTCTCCAACATTTATCATTCCCCAGTTTTGTCATGTTCTCAATTGGATGGATGTAATGTGGTACTTCAGAGTTTTTCTTTTTTAATTTGCATGTTTGGAGTTGTGAACTTTTCTAATTATTCTGGAAAATAATTTGGAATTATTGCCAAAGGGGTATAAAACTTTGAATACCCCTTGATGCAGCAATACCACTTCTAGATCAGTATTTCCATGACATCATAATAGAGGAAAATGGACTCACATGTATAACAATATTTATAGCAGTTGAGGGGGGAGAAGCAGACCCAAGATGGTGGCATGGAAGCAACAAGGTTTCGCAGCTCCCACATAACCACCTCAAATACCCATAAAATATGACCCTAAACAAATTTGACACTCAAATACAAGAACCATGAGAAGGTAAACATGGAAAAGAAATCATAAGGAACTTATTTAAGTTGAACTGTTTACATGCCAACATGGAAAAACAATAATTGTAACTTATGAAACGTTTCTCAGTATGAGGATGGGTGAAGGGAATACAAATATATAGACACATATGTCTATATAGGAGGGGTTTTATATGCATACGAACACATATCTGACTATGTGTATATATGAGTTCATAGAGGTCACAGGATCAATTGAATAGGAAGAGACGATACTCTAAAAGGTGAAATTCTGAAGTGGGAGAGGATTAGAATGAGAGGAGACAGGGGGAGACAGAATGGGGTTAATCATCTCATATAGAAGAGGCAAGAGATAACTGTTACAATGGAGGGGAATACCAGAATGGCAAAAGGGAAAGGGTCAGCCTTACTCTCATTGAAATTGGCTTACGGAAAAAATGGCATAAACTCTAAACTGGATATCTTGCCACACAGGAGACACAGAAGGATGGGGATGAGGTGTGGGATGACAGAGGGGAGGGCAGGGTGGTGCGGAGGGTTGCTGGAAGTACACACTTTTGTAAAGGGACAAGGTCAGGGCAGAGAATAGAACAAGGATGAGGGGGGATAGAAAGGAATATGTTATCAGTCCCTCATAATATGCCCTCATAATATGTTCTGCATGACTACACATGTACAGCCTGCATTTAAATGCTTGTCCTTCCAATGGGGGTGGGAGACAAGGGAGGAAGGGAAAGAATCTAGAATTTAAAGTTCTATAATCAGTCTACAATCAATCTATAGTCTAACATCATATACAAAAAATATATATAGATAAGTGTGTATAATTATTATTACTATTATTATTATTATCATTGTTAATTGCAGCCAACTGGGAATTAAGATATACAGGAACTGTGGTAGGGAGATTCATCCTGCCCTTCCGGAAAGTCAGAGTGGGGAGGGGGAGGACATAAGATAGAGCAGATTGTGGGAGGGTTTATACAGTGGGATGGCTGTTTTGAAGTTTTGGGTAGGGAAAAGATGGGGAGAAAATTTGTAACTCAAAACCTCATGGAAATTAATGATGTAAACAAGAAAATAAATAAATGAATACAAAAAAATATTTATTGTAGCTAATTTTGTGGTGTCAAAGAACTGGAAATTGACTCAATGCCTACCAATTGTGGAATGACTGAAGCAGCTGTGGTATACGAATGTAATAAAATGCTGCTATTCCATAAGAAATCATGTGAAGGGGATCTTCAGAAAGTCATGGAAAGAAGCACATGAACTGATGCTGAGTAAAGTCAGTAGGACCATGAGGACATTGTACCCAATAACAGTAACACAGTAGTATGAACAACTTTGATTGATTTAGCTCTTCTTAGAAATGCAAAGATCCAAGCAGCCCTGTTTAAATTGAACCAATATTTATCAAATGACTAAAAGATGAAAAGTATAGTGCAGTGGGAAAAAATACAAAAAGAAAATCTCCCTGACTTCCATCTAAATCTTTTCATCCATGTTTCTATTCTTGTTTATAGCTCAAGAAATAGTCAAACACCAATGCCACTGAAAGTTAACATTTTTGGTGTGATTTTTACACTGGTTTATAACTTTATTGATATAAGTAATGGTTTTATTTTCTCAAACTGGAAATAACCATGATTTACCTTCCTTTGGAAAATGCTGTATTTGTGAGTTTTACCTTCAAGTATTTTTAGTTCTATTGGGCTAACAGATGTTGATTCTGATTCATGTATTTATTCATTTAAGCAACAAATATATATTTATTCAGCCAAAATATGAACCATAGCTTTTGTGGTCATACATTTTTAGTCACATAAAATCTAAATGAGGATGACAATTTCATGTCCATTTCTCTTAGTTTTTAACAATTAAAAATAATTAATCACACAAATAGTTTTATGTAATAAAATTATTTTTTTAATTTTATAATTCATATTTTCCTGCAAATGAAAGACAATGGGGATGTATTTTTGTTGTCTAATTAAACGTTATTGACTTCTCAAACCTTACTATATATTATAATGTTCACTAAAAGCCCTGATAATTAAATCAAATTAGTAGAAAAATTGGTATTCCAATATATACTGAAATCAAAGGTCTCATAGACATGTAGAATGGTGCCAAGGGAAGGTGCCTCACAAATTAGAAGGCACACAAAGATGTGGGGATTTTTAACCATTCATCTAAATATTGTAGTATATATTGCATGAGAATAATATAAGAAAAAATAAAAATCAAAGACAATGTTAAACATTGACAAACCTTGATCTCAAGTCTCAAAACGTTTTACGGTGAAAGTTTTGTTTCTTTTAAAAATTTCTTTGTGGCATAATATAATTCTTTTGTAAGTTACTTGATTTAATTGTATTTGGATCTTTGGGCTTAGTACCATTATATGGCTTATTAAAATTCTTTTTTTATCTACCATTCGCATTAGAATCACAGCATCTCAATGTTGTTCAGTGTAGAAAATGCACCCCAGGAAGTGGCACCTGTTATCTTGAATGGCATTTCTTGCTTTCTTGCTAATTACTTGTGCATGTCATATTTGCATAAGTGTCTTGATAACTTCTTCAGTAATCACTGGGCATAGATTTATGGACTATTCATATTGGTTTTCTTCTCATAGTGAACAATTTGAAAATTTCACAAAATTAACTTTTAAAGAATAATATACATGATCCTTTGTGTGTGTGTGAGCTGATTGAGTAAATATTAAACATAATTCACTAAAAGCTGTTTCAAAAATATATTTCAATCCTAACCCTAGAACAGAGAAGAAGGTTAATGGGAACATTACAGACAATGGCTCCATTTCCAATTTCTGTACTATGTTTGATAGAAAATAAATTTTTGAGCTTTCTTCTATCACCCAGGCAGAAGCAATGTTATTGCTATGTGTCTATCTCATAGCATGTATTCTTGCTGTTGCCTCAAATGGGATAGAATGAAATAAAAAGTTCAAAATGAAACTGGTAGAATATCTGTGCTACCCTCCTTTCTCTTCAAAGATTAAAGAATGAGCCAGTAAGTCATGGTTGTTGGGAAATTTGAAAAGCTTCATTTAAAAAAAATAATACACAAGATAATTATTTATGTTATTTATATAATAAGCAGGAAACTAGTAGAAAGAGTGAGTGTAAATGGAAATGAGATAGTTCAGAGAGTGAATATGAAACAAGTATGGTGTCAGTTGTTCAGGAAATAACTGTACTGCTCAGATTTTCACCAATTACGAGACCAGGCCCCTGGGTAGAATATTATAGTGTTAGTTAATACTGCTGAAGTGGTGGAATAATTTACATTGTGAAAGAGTTCAAAATTACCAATGGTTGCCTAAATGTCAAATCTATTGACCATCTGTCATCATCCACGTTAACCTATTTATGGATCTGGCACTGTTTAATCTCCTTTAAACCTTTGGATTATTTTTTTGTCCCAAAGATGTTTTATCAACATTATCATTGATTGAGTAAAGGTAAAGTTTATTTCTGGACATGAAGTAGTCCACAGGGCACAAAGTATCTGTTTCTTTTGCTAATATTCCCTGTGCAATTACTATTTTTGTGTGATAATCTAGAACTTGTATATTCAATATTTCTACTTTTAATAATTATTTGTAATTTCTCTATCTCTAAATAGTTGTTCTATTTCCATAAGACTGACTTGAGCTGCTGAGAATAATTTGAGAGAAATGATTATTATTAACCAATGATTTGGGGAGATTCAGATTTTCCCTTTTTCTTTTATCCTCATTTCAAGACCTCAGTCTCTGAAGTTTGAGTTGACCTTCTAGTCTATCTGGAGCAAACCTAGAAGTAAATGATAAAATAAAAGTTTATATCCAACCCCTCATTGCAATATTACTTATATAACTAATTGCTAACCAATCAGAGTTGATTGCTACTCTTAGGATCACCCCTCCTCCAATGGACACATATGCTGTGAACTTGCAAACATGATTCACCTATGCCTGAGAGAGAGAAAGCCAAATGACTATACTTTTATGAAAATTTTGGCATTATAAATCAAATTATTAAATTATCCATAAATTATGTATCCAGAATCTTTTGTAAAAACACAAATTTTACAATTTATTTTTATATTTAACATTTTTCTCAGATTTTTCTTGCTCTGAGAGTGTACTATTAAAATCCCATAGAGGGCAGATCCAAGATGGCTGAGTGAAAGCAAGGACTTGCTTGAGATCTTTCCCAAACCCCTCCAAATAATTTTTAAAATGATTTTAAAAATTTTGGAGCAGCAGAAATCACAAAATTACACAGTGAAACAAATTTCCACCCCAAGACTACCTGGAAGGTTGAAAGGAAAGTCTGCCATACCAGGTTAGGAGAGGAATGTAGTGCAGCATGGATCTGCCAGCACAGACAGGACTAGAGTAGGCCTCAGGGCACTGAATCATTGGCACCTGTGGCAGTTGTCAGACTTCTCTACCCACAAATTCCAAAGACAACTTAAAAGGGCAGTAGGAAAGGTCTCTTGAACCAGGGTGAGAGAGGAGTGCAGTTCAGTTCCAGCAGTGGCAACAGAGACATGAGAGCAGATTCAGCTTCATCCAGCACTCTCATCCCACAGATACTGGGGAGACAGAGCAGTCAATAGAAGGAAAATTAGAGGGATCTCTTTCTTGGTCCTGAGGCAGGATTCCCCTGCTGTGCTACTGCATTGATCTGGGTCACCATCTTGTCTGGCAATCATGGGCCGAGAAGTGTTGGCATAAAGGAGTTTTTGGCAATGTGGGAGAGGGAATCCTCCTCAAAGTTCCAAGGCAGAAAAGAGTGGTCACTCACAAACCTGAGCATAGGGCAGGAGAGGAGTACAGAACTCCCCTTTGATCATGACACTTTGGAAGAGTTGAAAATATACAGGTGCCTAGATGCATCTTTGAAAAAACCTGTACAAAACCCCTGAAGATTAGGAGAGTATGCCCTCCACACTGGAAGCAGAGTCTTACCTTAACAAAGGGTTAAAATGTCAAGCAATTGGATGGAAAAATGAGCAGACACAGGGGTAAATCAGACTATGCAATCTTACTTTTGGTGATAAGGAAGATTATAACAATCCAAGAACACAACAAATTCAAAGCTCCTAGATCCAAAGTCTCAAAAAAGAAAATCCCTAATATTATTATGCTAACATTTTAATCCTTTATTCAGTTATTTTCCTTTAATGAATTGAGGGAGTATTATGTGTGTGTATATATATATATACATACACATAATACTCCCTCCAGTCAGAATTATATTTAGAAGTAACCACTGTGCTGGCCTCACTTAGGCTTTAGTTAACTATAATCTGTTATAAACAGATTTTACAGTGTAAATTGTCCATCTGTGTCACATGGAGGTCTATGTTTTTGTTTGCAAATGCAATCTGAAACCTGGCACCCATTTTAATTGTTTAATTAGCAAGCAATTTTAATAAATGATTAAAAACTTTCAAGGGTCAAAAAAAGAAATATCACTGTGAGACCTGGCCCCTTACTACACAACAACATGGAAACATGATTTTATATGTCCACAAATCATACAGTCCTTACTAACACTAGGACACAACAGTGACTTTGAATTTCAGATGATCTCATCCAAAGAAGTCTCAGCACTTTATGTGTTATTCCACTGTACAATAATCAACCTATGTTTAAGATTAATAAATAGCATGTGAAGTTGAACATTCTTACCCCATAAACGTCACAAGCATGTAATAACATCCAATAAAGAGCATGTAATAAGCACAAAATAAACAAACATCCAATGGAACACAAAATGATCATTGTAATTTGTCTTTGTAAAAAGTACTAATGGAAATGGGTACAGAGGTTGCATGACCACCTGGACAACCCCAGATGACTTCAACCCCAGACAGCTTTGGTTGAAGTGCCATCCAATCCAGTGCAGATCAACATAATCAGAAGAGTAATTAAAACACTGCACTTATATTAAATCAACTACTGACAACACAAGAGCAATAAGTTCTGAGTGAACTTAGAAGGATAGGGTAGTTCAAGACAGGTATTACATCATACTCTGTGAATGCAGGGAGAATGTGTGTGGGGTTGTAGGACACTGGAAGAAAAGGGAAATGACAGACTACTTTGTAGAAGTGATGAGAGCGATTAATTAGGCTGTACAGAACCAAGATACACTTTCCTCTGAACATGAAAATTCACAAAAAGCACCAATGGCAAAGCCAGTGGACAACCAGCTCAGGTCCATGCTCAGACCTGATTCCAGATGAAAGAAGCTCTTCAACAGGGACATTCCCAGCATCAGACAGTTAGTCATAAGAACAGCTATCCACAAATAATAGAGAGCAATACTAGCAGCCAAAATAATGGGAATGACTTTCTTCATGATCAGCTCAGTTCTTATGACTGACATAGCTGCAATACCAGTGTCATATGTTACTGCACCATAAATCACAGTAAGGGTGCTGAAAACATGAGGTGGCTAGGTGTAATGTACATACAGCAACAGCCCTGGAGTCAGGAGGACCTGAGTTCAAATTTGACCACAGACACTTAACACTATCCATGTGACCTTGGGTAAGTCACTTAATACCAATTGACCCTCCAAAAAAGTGCTGAAGACAATGGCACCTGAGGTGCCCATGATAGAAAAGAAGAATACATCTTCAGGACTCTCAAACATGTCTGCAAGGGATTGGTAGGCTTTAAGGTGGACATGCCAAAGGGAGAGAAGGAAGAGCTTGAGTCTTCAAAGTGGGTAAAGGACTGGAGGAAAGGTAGGCTTGTGGGATGGGAAGACCTATAAGAGTGATATGAAATGTGTCATGTTGCTTCTATTTTTTAATTGTAAATTTACTGATTTTTAATTTTTTTTACTGATTTGTTTGTTTACTTTTCTCCTCTCCCTCTTCCCCCACCCTCCCATGGCAGCATGGAATCAAGCATAGGATCTGCAAATACTTTCACAATAGATATTAATCTGTTTGTAAAGAAGGGTTGTAAATGATGGAATGAACAATGGGAAAGAGGAAACAAAACCAAACAAGAAAAAGAAAGAGAGCAAGTAGTTTTCTTCAGTCTGCATTTGAACTCTTTTCTTTTTAGATATTTCTCTGAATGCAGACATCTCTTTCAATCATGAGTCTTTTGGAGTTGTCTTATAACTTTGCACTGCTGAGGAGAATGGAGCCTATCAAAATTGGCTGTCACACATACATTGAATCTGTAACTGTGTACAAATTTCTCCTGGTTCTGCTCTTCTCACTTATTATCATAAGTTTCTCAAGGTAAATATGAAGTCCATCTGCTCCTCATTTCTTATACCAAATAGTCTTCCATTACATTCATATACCACAACTTGTTTAGCCATTCCCTACTGATGGGAATACCATTAATTTCCGATTTTTAGCCACCAAAAAAGAGCTACAATAAATATTTGTATGCATACAGGTATTCCTCCCATTTCTATGATCTCTTTGGGATATAACACTAGAAGTGGTATTACTGGGTCAAAGGGTATGCAATTGTTTATAGTCCTTTGGGAATACTTTCAGACTGCTCTCAAAAATGGTTGAATCAGTTCACAACTCCACCAACAATGCATTAGTGTTACAATTTTTCCATATCCCCTCCAGCATTTGTCATTTTCCTGTTTTGTCGTTGTAGCTAATCTGACTGGTGAGATGTGATACCTCTGAGTTGTTTTGATTTTCATTTCTTGAATCAATAGTGATTTAGACCATTTTTCATATGCTTATAGATATTTTTAATTTCTACATCTGAAAACTTCTCTTCATATCCTTTGACCATTTATCAATTGGGAAATGACTTGTATTCTTACAGATTTGATTCAATTCTTTGTATATTTTAGAAAGGAGGCCTTTATCAGAGACATTGATTTTAAAAGCTTCCCCCCCTCCCAGTTTCCCACTTTCCTCTAAATCTTGGTTACATTGCCTTTGTTTGTAGAGAAACTTTTCAATATAATGTAATCAATATTATCCATTTTGCATTTTATAATGCTAACTCTTGCTTGGTCATAAAGTCTTCCTTTCTTCATAAATCTGAAAGGTAAACTATTCCTTGCTTTCTCAGATTGCTTATGATATCAGACTTTATATCTAGATTGTGCACCCGTTTAGACTTGACTTTGGTAGGCAGTGTAAGGTAATGGTCTATGACCAATTTCTGCCATATTATATTCCACTTTCCCCAATAGATACTATTTAATAGTGAGTTCTTATCACAGACAGTGGGGCCTTTTGGTTTATCAAACAGTAGATTACTGTAGTCATTGACTGCTGAGTGTTTTGTACGCAGTCTATTCCATTGATCCACTACTCTGTTTCTTAGCCACTACAAAGTAGTTTTGAAATATGCTGCTTTATAATACAGATTAAAATCTTCTATGGCTAGGCCGCCTTCCTTAGCATTTCTTTTCATTACTTAATATTTTTGAAAATTTTGCTCATCCAAATAATATTTTTTCTAGCTCCATAAAGTAATTTTTGGTAGAATGATTAATATGGCACTAAATATGTAATTTAATTTAGGTAAAGTTGCCATTTTTATAATATTAGCTTGATCCAGCTATAGGCAATTGATGGGGTTTTTTCCCAATTAGTTAGATCTGTCTTTATTTTTGTTGAAAGTGTTTTGTAGTTGTGTTCATATGGACACATAGATTTTGGCAGGTAAATTCCCAAATATTTTCTAATGTCTACAGCAACTTTGAAAAGGGTTGCTCTTACTATCTTGTGCTATATAACTTTGTTAGAAATATCTAGAAATACCGAGAATTTATATGGGTTTATTTTATATCTAACATTAATGTGGATTTATTTTATTTGCAGCAAATTTAACAAATTAATTTAATGTCACAAGAGATTTTTTCTTGATTCTCAAGGATTATCCAATTATATCATCATATCATCTGCACAGAGTGATAGCTTAGTTTCTTCTCTGCTTAATTTGACTCCTTTGATTTCTTTCTTCTCTAATTGCTAATGCTAGCAATTCTAGTAATGGATTGAATGAGAGGGGTGACAGTGGGCATACTTGTTTCAAACCTGATAGTACTGGAAATGCTTATAGTTTATTGTCATTACATATAATGCTTTCCAATGGCTTCAAATACATGCTAACCATTGTTCTATGTAAAACTCCTTTTATTCCTATACTTTCAAGTGTTTTTAATAGGAATAGACATTGTATTTAGTCAAAAAGCTTTTTCTGCATCTATTGAGATAATCATATATTTTCTCCTAGTTTTATTTTTGATATGATTAATAATTCTTATGGTTTTCCTAATACTGAGCCATCCTTGCCTTCTTGGAATAAATCCTACATAATCAAAATGTATTATTCTTGTGAAAAGTTGCTGTAGTATTTTTGCTAATATTTTATTTAAAATTTTCGCATCTATAGTCATGAGTGAGATTGGTCTATAATTTTCTTTTACTGTTTTTTCTCTTCCTGATTTAGATATCAGTACCAGATTTGTGTCATAAAAATAATTTGGAAGGACTCTTTCACTATTTTTCCCAAATTCTTTGTATAGTATCAGGATCAATTGTTCTTTAAATGTTTCATAGAATTCACTAGTAAATTCATCTGGCCCTGGAGATTGTTTCCTAGGGAGTTCACTGCTGCCTCGTTCAATTTCTTTTTCTGAGATGAGGTTATTTAAGTAATTTAATTCCCCTTTAGTTAGTATGAGCAACTTGTATTTCTGTAAATATTCATCCATTTCAATAAGATTATCACTCTGGTGGAAGAAACTGTTCTGCTCTAGAGGTGGGGGGGTAGTATTTCTCTCACTGAGCATCTGGAAGCTGGCTGAGAACTAAGGGAGGATTTTCTTGAGAACAGAATCTGGTGAAGGCTGAAGTTGCATTTGAGAAGGCTGCCTGCAAGGCCAAAGTTGTTGCTGCCACCTGGAAGGCTGACGTGGATGCTGCTCCCTGGAGGGCCTGTGTGCAAGCCGTCACCAGGAAGGCTGAGATTTCTTCTGGGTCCTGGGGTCAGACCAACTGCCCCAGGACTGTGGAAGCATGACCATGATGCTAAGATATTGTTTGTTTGTGGCTTGGTTGATCCTTGAATTCCTGGGAACAGAAACTGTGAAGATATTGAGATGTCTTGTACCCTATAAGTTTCAGTGTGTAGCAGGAACTTCCCAGAGGACTGGACAAGGACCAGGGATCTGTCTGCCTCTGAATCCATGTGACTGTTTGGTGGATTGAGTTAGGAGCTGGGACGATGGAAGGAGATCCAAGGAATCTGAGAAGCCACCCTGAGTCAAAATGAAGAAAATAACTCTTCTTGGATGTTGAATGTTATGATGATAACATGGTTTACTAGTGACCTAGGGGTGGGGGGGGTTGCATATTTTCTAATGATTATATTTAGTGATTAATTTTACTTAGTAACTGAATTCTATATAAGTGCTATATAAGACCGATTAAGTTAACCTAATTTCCCCATGAGTAGAAGACTGACTATTGTATTCTGAGATAACGCAAGACTGAATAAGGAGACAAACACCCTTAGGGATGCCAGATGATTGTTCTTTTGTTCTTTGTTCTAAATACTGTGACCACTTTAGTGAAAGTGTTGCCATTTTAATGATAAGCTGTTATAAGCACTATATTTTGATTTCCTGTGATAAGTTGTAATATTCTGCATGGTGAACCTTGATTTTCTGAGAATGTTATGCTTTGATTTGTTCTTGAATAAAACAGTATTAACTTTACTGTGTAATGAGGATAGCATTGTTTTGGGAAGCTGCTCATGCATGGCATTACAACATACAGTTGGGCAAAATAATTCCAAATTATTGTTTTAATTTCCTCTTCATTGGAGGTAGATTCACTCATTTCATTTTTGGAACCTGAAATTTGGTTTTCTTCTTTCTTTTTAATCACATTGACTAAATGTATATCAATTTTATTGTTTTTTTAAATAAAAGCAGCTCTTTTTATTAATTTCTCCTTTGTTTTTCAGTATTTCTCATTTAGTATTTAATTGGGGATTTTCAATTTGTTCTTTTTCCAGCATTGTCAATTGCACGCCCAATTCACTGACCTCTGTTTTCTCTAATTTATTCACGTATGCATTCAGGGATATGAAACTTCCCCTAAGAACAGCCTTTGCTACATGCCACAAGTTTTGGCAGGAGGTCTCATTATTGTCAATTTCTTGAATGAAGTAACTGATTGTTTCTATAATGTCTTGTTTGACACACCCATAACTTAGGATTGTATAGTTTCCAATTTATTTTTTGTCTATATTTCCATGGACTTTATCGCATATGATTTTTATTGGATCACGATATCATAATGATGTATTTAATATTTGTACCTTTCCGCACTGAATTGTGGGGATTTCTGCCCTAGTACTTGGTTGATTTTTGCCTATGTGCCATGTATTGCTGAGAGGAAAGTATATTTGTTTCTATCCCCATTCAGATTTCTTTTTTTTTAATATAGATTTATTATTTATTTTCTTGTTTACATCATTCATTTCTACGACATATTTGAGTTACATAATTCCTCCTAGTCTTTCCCCTATCCCAACCCCAAAACAGTGATCCTACAGTAAAGCCCCTCCCCCAGTCTGCTCTCCTTTATGCCCCTCTCCAACACCCTTCTAACTTTCTGGCAGGGTAGGGAGGGCCTCAATACCACAGTCCCTGTATATCTTAATTCCTAGTTGCATGTAGGGTAGAGCTTTAAATTCTAGATTATTTCGGTTCCTCCCTAGTCACCCACCCCCACTGGAAGGACAAACAATTAAATACAGGCTGTACAAGTATAATTACGCAGGATATTTTCACAGTGGACATACAGTGACAGACTGATCATACGACCCTCCTTCCTATTCCGCCCCCCCCTTGTTTTGTTCTCTATCCTGTCCCTGCCTCTTTAGTGAAGTGTGTGCTTCCAGCAACCCTCCCCCAGACCCTGCCCTCCTCTCTGTCATCCCGCCTCTAATCCTTATGCCCCCTACTTTCCAGTGTGGCAAGATACCCAGGTTAGAGTTTATGTCATTCCTTCCCTAAGCCATATTCAATGAGAGTAAATAAAAGTAAAGTTGTAACAGTTATCCCTTACCTCTTCTATATGGGATGGTTAATGGCATTTTGTCTCTCCCTGTCTCCTCTCATTCTAGTCCTCTCCCACCTCACAATCTCACCTTTTAAACTATCATCCCTTAGTATTCAATTGATCCTGGACCCTCTATCTACACATATACACACATGTTCAGATATGTATTCATACACAAATATTGCTTCCTATATAGACATACGTGTAAGTGTGTGTGTGTGTATATATATATACATATATATACATATGCATATGTATGTATGTGTGTGTGTGTATTTGTATTTCCTTCACCTATCCTCAGACTAAGAAAACTTTCAAAAGTTACCATTATTGTTATTTCATATTGGCATGTAAATAGCTCAACTTTGATAAGTTCCTTATGGTTTCTTTCCCATGTGTAACTTCTCATGCTTCTTGTGTTTGAATGTCAAATTTGCTGTTCAGTTCTGGTTTTTTCAGCAAGAATGCTTGAAAGTCCCCCACATCATTGAATCACCATATTTTCCCATGGAACACTATACTCAATTTTGCTGGGTATGTAATTCTTTGTTTTAACCCCAGCTCCCTTGATCTTCAAAAAATCATATTCCAGGAATTTCAGTTCCTCAGTGTAGAAGCTGCCAGATCCTGGGTTATCCTAATTTGTTTTCACAGTATTCAAATAGTTTTCTCTTGGCAGCCTGTAATATTTTCTGCTTAAATGGGGATTATGGAACCTTGCTATAACATTTCTATGAGTTTTCTTTTGGGGATCTTTTTCAAGAGGTAATTGGCAAATTCTTTCAAATTCTATTTTGTCCTGTAAATATAAAATATCAGGTAAATTTTCCTTGTGAATTTCTTGAAGGATGCTTTCCAAGTTCTTTTTTTGATCATGGTTTTCAGGTAGACCAATAATTTTCAAATTGTCTCTCCTGGATCTCTTTTCCAGGTTAGTGTTTTTTTCAGGGAGATACTTCACATTGCTTTCTATTTTTCATTTCTTTGTAACTATTTAATAGTATCTTGGTTTCTCATAAAGTCATTAGCTTCTACTTGCTCCACTCTAATTCTGAAGGAATTATTCTCTTCAGAATGTGCTTGAGGTTCTTTTTCCATTTGGCAAATTCGACTTTTTAAGGCATTCTTCTCCTCATTGACTTTCTGGCCTCTTTTGCCAATTGAGTTAATTGTTTTTCTTTAAGGTATTCTTTTCTTCAGTCAGGTTGTTGACTCTCTTTTCATGATTTTCCAGCATCATTCTCATTTCTCTTCCCATTTTTTCCTCCACTTATCATATTTGTTTTTCAAAGTCCATTTTTAAGGTGATCTATGACTTGTAGGCAATTTTCATGTTTCTTGGAAGCATTTGGTGTCGGAGTTCTGAATGTGTTGTCTTCCTCCCATTCCATGCTTTGATCTTTTTGTCTACAAAATAGGATTCTAGAGTTTTATTGCTGTTCTTATTTGCTTCCTTTTCCTTAAGTTGGCCAGTTAATTAATTGCTTGATTTTTTTTAGCTCTGTGGAATTCTGCTTCCAGAGGGAAACCTCTTTCCCAAATTGCTGGGGTTTTCAAAGTTGCCAGAGCTATTGGGGTGGGGGTGTTGCTGCCCCCACCATCTTTGGCTTGCTGAAAGTACATCTCAGGACCAACACCCTAAACCACAATCTGGATCCAGGCTCCTCAATGCAAGAGCCCTTGGCCCTGATCAATTGTCTAGCTCCATCCCCCTCAACTGGCGGGGCAGGAGCTCTGAAGCAGCCCAGTGGAGGCTCTTGCTGCTTATAACTGATCCTGGCCCTTTCTGCTGCTTCCTTGCCCTGGGAGCAGTTCGGCCAGATGCTTTTCCTCCCCCAAATTTAGCTTGAAAGCCTGAATTCCACTGACCTTTCTCTAAGCCTAATTTTTCCTGGCTCAATAAATGTGGAGATCACCCCAGGTGCTGCATATCTGCTCTCCATACTCAAGCTGTGGCTCCTCCACACCACCTTCGTCCCTGTCTGTGGTTTAGGTTTGGGCAGGCCTCGACTTCCAGCCTGCTGCAATGAGCCCTACCTGCCAAGCTGCCTTCAGCAAGAGTTGAGTTTTCTGTATTTTTGTGAGTTTTGGAGCCCTAAAATTTGTTTAGAGTCACATTTTATGGGTATTTAAGGTGTCTATGTGGGAGCTGCAAAACTTTGCTACTTCTATGCTGCCATGTAGGCTTCACCCAGCCATTCAGTTTTCCATAGATATCTGTCATGTCTAGCCTCTCTAACATTCTATTTGCCTCTTTAACTTCTTTCTTGCTTATTTTGAGGTTAGATTTATCACATTCAGAGAGGGAGAGATTGGGGACCCCTACTAGTATTGTTATTTTTACTTGATTTGCTTATTTGCTTTTATATTATAAGTTACACCATACCTTGAGTTTCAATTTTTCTCCATTCCCTCTCCCCCCACCCCTGGAATTCCTTTGACTTTTCCTCTAGGAATTTCAGTACTATACTTCTTGGAGCATATATGTTAAGTAAAGGTACAGCTTCATTCTTGCTGGTACCTTTTAGCAGGATGTAGTTTTCTATCTTATCTCTTCTAATTAGATCTAATTTTGCTTTTGTTTTATCTGAGATAAGGATTGCTACCACTGATTTTTTCTTTTTTACTCTTGCATAAGCATAATGTATTCTACTACATCCATTTAACTTTACTCTCTGTGTATCCCCTTGTTTCAAACGTGTTTCTTGTAGATAGCATATTGTAGGATTATGGTTTTTAATTCATTCTGCTATCCAACTCTGTTTTATGGGAAAGTTCATCCCATTTACATTCACAGTTATGATCACTATCTGTGACTTTGCCACCAACCTATTCCCTCCCCTGTTTAGATTTAATATCTTCCTTTTCTGTTCCCCTCCTTAAGAGTTTTCCTTTTAGACACCCCATCCGTCAGTATTCCCTCCTTGTGTCCCACCCCTTTACCTTCCCTTTCCACTTGCTACTCTTTCCCTCCCTTCTAACAACCCTTCCCCTTTTTCCACCCCTTACCTTTCCTATTCATTGTTGGGCACAATCTATTTTATACTTATCAGAGTATGGGATGCCCTCTTTAACTATAAGTGAATGAGTGTAAATGTCTTGCAGTGCTCCTCACTCCCTCCTTTCCCTCTATTTCAATGAGAATTTTTGTCTTTTAACACTAGAGTACTAAACTTAACTGATAATATTGATCCTTTTTTAATCAGATCCAATGAGAATAACATTTTCATCCTTCCTTCCCTTACACTTTAGTATGTTTTTATTCCTCTTCATGTGTGTAAAGCCAAGAAACAGTACATTCCCAAAAGAACGCTGCTGTGAACAGCTTTTAAGATTTGGATTACACAGTAGTAGTGAACACTCTGTTAATTCCATTACAAATCAAGATTCAGTACAATATTCACAGTATCAACAATTCACAATATTATATACAATATTTAGAACAAGGAACAAAAGAGGAATAACAATGCTTCCGTAAGAGGGAAACCACCTTAACACTTAAAGATTCAATCAATCAAGTTACAAAAGATTCAGTCAATCAATTAACACTATACTGATCTTCCAATCATGGCACAATCATTAACTTTAGTCTCCTAAGACAATCCTTAGAAAACCACATAAACTTTCAACCCCTTGTTTTCCAACAAATCTTAGTTTCATCCAACGGGAGGCCTTTTCTTCATTTTGACTCTGGGTGGTCTCTCTAATTACCTGGATCCTCTTCCCTGGTCCCAGCTCCCTCCTGAATCTCCCAAACAATCACGTAGATTCAGGAACTGACACCTGCCAGTTTCTCGTCCATCCTCAGAGATAAACAGCTCCCAGGTCCTTGTCCAGTCCTCAGGGCAATCCTCAGCACACACTGAAGTTCACAGGGTTCAGCACACCTCAAACCCCTCACCACATCTCTTTCCTGGAACTCAAGGATCAGCCAGGCCACAAACTAACAAAGTCCCACCCTGTTCATGTTTCAGTCAGCTTCCAGATACTGGGAGAGGAACACACTCTCTCTGTCCTTCTCTTTCTCAGCTGACTTCAGTCTCCATGAATATTCCTTTACTGAGGAGCTAAAATCAAACTCTCTCTGCTCTTTCTACAATTCTTCTTTCTATAGAGCACTGGCATCCTGTCTCAGCCAATAGCCTTCTTCCAAGTCAACAGGGGAATTCACACCTTTTCAACCATGGACAGAGTTCATACCTTCTATACTGAGCCCTAAGTTACTAGGTGCTATTTAGCCCTAGGCTACTAAGTGCTAAGTATCTGATAAACTGATTACTATTACATTCCACCCCTCCAGTATTCTTGCTCTTAAAATTTTAATTTAAATGGCAATGAATCCTGGATCCTGGAACAAATGGAGGCACTATACTTTGTAAACCTGCCGACTATACCACAATGAAAAGCCAAGCAACAGTAGATTGCCAAAAGAATGCTAGTGTGAACAGCTTTTAAGATTTGGATTATACAGTGGTAATGAACACCCTGTTTATTTCATTACAAATCAAGATTCCGTCTCAATATTATATCTTATTACAGAAAGGCACAGTATTTAGAATCACCTGATTTCCCTAAGGGAGAAACCAGCTTAACACTTGACTATTCAATCAATCAATTAACAAAAGAAAGATTCAGTTAATCAAGAAAGAATCACCTAGTTTCCCTAAGGGAGAAACCCTTCTCACTTAAAGATTCAACCAACAATTCACAATATACTGATCTTCCACTCAAGGGGCAACCATTAACTTTAGTTTTCAATACAATCCTTTGAAAACCACACAAACTCTCCACCCCTTGATTTCCAACAAACCTCAGTTTAGTCCAAGGGAAGGCCTTTTCTTCATTTTTTCTCTGGGTAATCTCTCTTATCATCTGGATCCTCTGCCCTGGTTCCAGATCCCTGCAGAATCTGCCACACATTCACCTAGATTCAGGAGCAGACAGCTGACAGGTTGTGGTCCAGTCCTCAAAAGAAAACAGCTCCCAAGTCCTTGTCCTCAGCAAACATCAGTTTTGTCCAAGGGGAGGCCTTTTCTTCATTTTGACTCTGGGTGGTCTCTCTGATTCCCTGGATCCTCTTCCCTTCTCTCAGCTCCCTTCTGAATCTGCCAAACAATCACCTAGATTCAGGAGCTGACACCTGCCAGGCTCTCGTCCAGTCCTCAGAGATAAACAGCTCCTAGGTCCTTGTCCAGTCCTCAAGGCAATTC
>CM053600.1:59859868-59873513 GCA_028646575.1 Pseudocheirus occidentalis
CTGCTCAACGCAAGTGCACTTGGCCCTGATCAATTGATTCAGCCCCCCTGCAGAGTCCGCAGGCCAGGGGCTCTGAAGCACCCTGGTGGGGGCTGCCACCAGTTCTAGCAGTTCCCTTCCCCCACTGCTTCCTTGACCCTGGGGCAGGTTGGCTTAACTGTTTTACCACCCCCAAATAAATTTTCAAAGTTTCACTTTCACTAACGGTCTCTTAGGATTTTAAGATCCCCTAAGGCAGGTGCTTTAGATTTTCTTTGAAGTTGACTCAAGTTGCGGTTTGGGAGACTCAGCTCCTCCAGGCCACCCTGCAGCCTAGCCTGGCCGTGGCTTCGGTTTTGGGCTGGCCATTCTCTGCTCCGGTAAGTGCTGTCCCTCTCCCGTCCCGTTCCTCACGCCTTGGCAGATGTTGAGGTGGTGGAAGCTGTAGAGCTGCTGCTCATTGGCTGTGGTGCCCGCTTGGCTCATCTCAGCCTGGCTCCTTCCCACCATCCCAGGCCTGGCCATGGTCTCAGCTTTAGGCTGTTCCAGCCTGTGTTCTGGCTGCCGCGATGAGCCCCTGCTGCCAAGCTGCCTTCAGCGAGAGATGTGTTCTCTGTATTTTTGTGAGTCTGAGAGTCCTAGGCTTCCTATGGGCTCATAATTTTATGGGTGTTTAGGGTGGCGGTGCGGGAGCTGTGGGACCTTGATGTTTCTACACCGCCATCTTGGCTCTGCCCCCTTGTCTCCTCTCACTTTGAAGGAGTAATTCTCCTCAGTGAGCTTTTGAGATCCTTTTTCCATCTGGCAAAATGGGCTTTTTAAGGGATTCTTCTCCTCATTGGCTTTTTGGGCTTCTTTTACCATTTGAATCCACCTATTTTAAGGTGGTATTATTTTTAGTCAGGTTATTGACTCTCTTTTCATGATTTTCTTGTGTTATTCTCATTTCTCTTTCCAGTTTTTCCTCCACTTATCTCATTTGGTTTTCAAAATCCTCCTTAAGCTCCTTTATGGCCTGGAACCAGCTTATATTTTTCTTGCAAGCTTTTGGTGCAGTAGTTCTGAATGTGTTCTCTTCCTCCTATTCCATGCTTTGATGCTTGTTTTCCCCAAAACAGGAATCTATAGTTGGATTGCTGAGCTTGGGCTGCTTCCTTTGTCTACTCATATTGCCAATCAATTAATTTTATTTTTGAGCCATAGTAAAAGTCTGCTTTCCGAGGTTAGAGCTGTATCCTAATTTGCTGGGGCTTTCTCAGCTGCTAGAGCTATTAGGAGATCACCGTTTCATCAGCCCCAACCAGCATTGGCTCACTGAAAATACACCTCAGAAACACCACCAAAGACTGCCTTCCCAATCCAGGCTGGCTAAGGCAAGAAGACTTAACCTCTGAATGATTGCTTGGCCCCCCTGCAATCTTCCTGCAGTGAACTCTGTAGCAGCCATGTGGGGGTGGCTGCAGGGCTGCTGCTTCTGCTGCAGGGACACTGCTTCTGCTGAATTCTTGCCCTGGTCATGGATAGCTCGACCTGCTTTACTCCCCCAAATTTAGCTGAGTTCCACTAACCTTTCACTTTGTCCTTCTTTCTTATGTGTTGATAATTCTGGAAACTGCCACACCTGTTACTGATCCACTCTCCTGGAGTGCTCCAGCTGGTGCTTGTCCTGAACACCCTGGGTCTAATCCATTGTTTCAGGCTAGCCTGGGCTTGACTACCTTCACTCTGAGATGGGCCTTTCCTGCCCTGCCTGCTGGACTGCCCCCAGAAGGAGATGTTATTTTCTGCCATCTTGTGGGTTCTGGAACCCTTAAATTTGTTTTGTGTCACATTTTATAGGTATTTGAGGTGGTTATGGTGGTAGCTGCAAAGTTCTCCTGCTTCTAAGCTGCCATCTAGAGTCTGCACCCTCCATTTAGAGTCATTTTTAGCAGGTATTGGAGATGGTTGGAGATAAATCTAAAGCAAGTTTCTGTTTTTACTCTACCATCTTGGCCCTACCATGTGGTTTTCCCTAATTAAAATAAGAAAATATTGTTAGATACAACAGACTGATTGTAGAAAAAAGATGCTTAATGTGTTATTTCAAGTGGAGATCTTGGAAATGTATCCAAAGTATCTGATAGAATCTGTAGACAAGGATAAGCTTTTATACCAGGTAGATGTGGAATTTTTTCAAAGGGACTCAGCTCCTGTATTATCTTTTTATTCACACATCAAAGTTGGACATATTGAAAGTAATTAATCATACACTTGTTTATTGTTGTGGATTAGATGAATTTTACACACTTTTTTTCATAATTTAATTACAAGTCTTCCCTATGTGAATCTCTAATTATTTTACCATGTTCACTAGCAAAGTAACAAAAATACAAGAGCAAGGAAGAAAGAGTTTGATTTTAGTTGTAGAATGATTCCTTTGATAGTAAGTTTAGATTTCAGTCATAGAAAATAAAATGCTATTTTTTCATTTCTAATAGAAACTATAAAAGTTATTAACAGAAAAGCTTTATACTTCTAAAGGCAATGGAGAACACTTGGACTGTCAATAATATTGTTTTCCTTTAATGTTATTAATTGAGAATTCTTGAAAACTGACATTATGGGTAAACTTGCAAAGTACTGTCTTATACTTCCCATTTAAAAATTTCACTTGAGTCACTTAAAAATAAATTCTTTTTTATTTATTTCTTTTAGATCTCAAAACATACTTTATTTTTTTTAAATTAAACTTCGTTTCTTTTTAGTTTACATCATTTGTTTCCACAAGATACTGAATTACAAACTTTCTACCTGTCTTTCCCCTAACCACCACCCCAAAAACAGCGATCCCACTGTATTCTTCTTCCCCCAGTCAGTTCTGTCACATATTCTCCCCCATCACCCCTCTGACTATCCAATAGGGCAAGATGGCTCTCCCTATCTCAGTGCCTGTATATCTTATTTCCCAATTGCATAGATACACAATTTTTGAAACATTTTTAAAACATTTTTTAAACATTTGATTCTAAAACTTTACATTCTCTATTTTTACCATTCATTCCTCATCCCCTGCCCCCACTGGGAAAACAAGCAATTTAATATGTGCTGTACATGTGTAATTATGCAAAACATCTCCACAACGGTCATATCAGGAAAGACTAACTATAGTTTCCTCTATTTTATCCTGACCCCCTTATTCTATTCTCTACCCTGTCCCTGTCCCTTTACAAAAGTTTGTGCTTCTAACAACCCTCCCCACCAGCCTTCCCCTCCATCACCCCCCTTTTCATTCCCATCCCCTCCACTCTCCTCTAGGGCAAGGTACCCAATTTGGAGTGTTTGTCATTCCCTCCCTAAGCCAAATTCAATGAGAGTAAGGTTGACCCATTCCCTTTTCCTTTCCTGTCCCTCCCCTATATTGTAATAGTTATCTCTTGCCTCTTCTATATGAGATAATTAATTGCGTTCCATCTCTCTGTCACCTCTCATTATATTCCCCTCTGACTTTTCAATTAAGCCTTTTAAAATATCATCCCTTCCTATTAAATTTATCCTGTGCCCTCTGTCTATGAATACCTATACACATATATACACATACTTACATATGTATTCATATGCATATATAACCTCCTATATATATGCATGTGTGCATGCATACATACACACATGTGCATATATATATATATAACATGTATGTATAATTGTGTTTATATTCTCTTCAACTATCCTCATACTGAGAAAAGTTTCATAAGTTGCAATTATTGTTTTTCCATGTAGTCATGTAAAGAGTTCAACTTTGATAAGTTCCTTATAATTTCTTTTCTCTGTTTACCTTCTCATGCTTCTTGTATTTGAGTGTCACACTTTTTATTCAGCTCTAGTTTCTTCACCAAGTATGCTTGAAGATCCTGCACCTCATTGAATGAACATATTTTCCCTTAATTATTATTCTCCATTTTGTTGGGTAGGTGTAAGGTAATTAATTTAGCAGGTACTTGGCCTTTAGTAACTAAGTGCTAAGTACTCTGTAAAAGGAGCAGAAGGTGCAAACTCTGTATCCTGTGTAAAAGAGATAGAAGATGTGAACTCTGTCTCCTGTTGCTGCCTTGGCAGGAGCAGATTAGCTCAGATAAGAAGTCAGTGTGTGTGTGTGTGTGTGTGTGTGTGTGTGCATGTGTGTGTGTGTGTGTGTGTGTGTATGAAGAGTTCCATAGACAGAGAATCATAATCAAGAATTTTACTTCTGGTGGCTCCTGGTGGAGGGAGCAGTATTTTCACAGAATCTGGAAGCTGCTCTGCTTGACTGAGAACTGAGTTGGAGTTTTCTATGAGACTAGTATCTGGTGAAGGCTGACATTGCTGCCACCTGGAATGCAACCTGGAATGCTGCCTGGAAGGCTGAGAGGCCCGGGAGGCCCAGATTCATTCTGGGTCCAAGTGCCAGCCGGAGGAGTGAAGATGCATGACCAGGAGGCTAAGACTTTGTCGCTTGGTTGATCCTTGAGTTCCTGGTAACAGAAGTGGTGAAGATTTTGAGAAGTGCTGGACTTTGTGAATTTCAGTGTGTAGCAGGAACTGCCCATAGGACTGGATGAGAACATGGGAGCTGTCTGCCTCTGAATCCAGGTGACAGATTGGTAGATTTAGGTAGGATCTGGGACCATAGAAGGGAATCCAGGGAATCTAAGAGACCATCCCAAGTCAAGATGAAAACATCCTCCCCTTAGATGTGTGATGAAATTGAAGTTTACTGGACATCAAGGTGTGGAGGGTTTGTGTAATTTTCTAAAGATTATCTTTAGTAACAGAATGCTAGATAATTGACTGATTAAGTTAATCTGTAATTGCCCCATGAGTTGAAGATTCGTCATTTTATTGTGGAATGATTGAAATATTAAGTAAGGAGAGTTTCCTCCTTAGGGAAACCAAATGATTATTCTTTTGGTTTTTTTTCTCAATACTGTGACCACTGTAGTGAAAACTATGTGGCCTTTGTAATGTTAAACTCTCATTATATTGTGATTTTTGTGTAATAAGATGTAATCTGAATATTATATTATGATTTGATGTGGATGTTTGCCTTGATTTGTAATGGAATAAATGGAATGTTTATTATGCTGTGCAATCAGAACCTTAAAAGCTGTTCACCATAGTATTCTTTTGGGAAACTGTTCATTCATGGCATTACAGGAGGTGGTTCTTGGTTTTAATCCTACCTACTTTGATCTCCAGAACATCATATTCCAGGCCCTTTGATCTCTTAATTTAGAAGCTGCTAGATCCTGGGTTATCCTGATTGTGTTTCCACAGTATTCAATTTGTTTCTTCTTGGCAGCTTGTAATACTTTCTCCTTTGTCTGGGAACTCTGGAACCTGGATATAACATTGGTTAGAGTTTTGTTTTGGGGATCTTTTCCAGGAGGTGATCACTGAATTCTTTCCATTTCTGTTTTGCTCTCTCATTTTGAATATCAAGGCAATTCCTTTGATAATTTCTTGAAGAATGATTTCTAGATTCTTTTTTTTTATCATAGCTTTCACTTAGTCCAATAATGTTTAAATTGTCTCTCCTGGGTCTATTTTCTGGATGAGTGGCTTTTTCAAGGAGATATTTTACATTGCCTTCTATTTTTTCATTTGTTTGGATTTGTTTAGGAGTATCTTTATTTCTCATAAAGTCAGTTTCTTCCATTTTCCCACTCTAATTCTGAAAGAATTATTCTCTTCAGAAAGCTTTTGAGATTCTTTTTTTCGTCTGACAAATTCAGCTTTTTAAAGCATTCTTCTCCTGATCGGCTTTTTGAGCCTCTTTTGCCATTTGAGTTAGTCTATTTTTAAGGTGTTATTTTCTTCACTCAGGTTGTTGACTCTTTTTTCATGCTTTTCTCACAACATTCTCATTTCCCTTCCCTATTTTATTTCCACTTCTCTTATTTGGTTTTCAAAATCCTTCTTAAGGTCTTCCATGGCTTGTAACTTGTTTACATTTTTCTTGGAAGCTTTTGTTGCAGGAGTGCTGGCTGTGTTGCCTTTCTCCTGTTCCATTCTTTGCTCTTTTTTGTCCCTGAAAAATGGACATAAAATTAGATTGGTTTGCTTGCTTTTCTTCCTTTGCATGCTCAATTTGCACATCAATTATTTGGCTATTTAGCTCTGTATAGCAGTTGAATTCTTCTTCCAGAGGGGAGACCTTTGTCAAAAATCACTGGACTTTTTGTGGCTACTGGATCTATTAGGAGGCTGCCATCTCTCCAGCCCCCACCATCTTTGATTCACTTGTCACACACCTCAGGACCACCACCAAGACCATGATCCATATCCAGGCAGGTTAAGGCAAGAGCATTTAGTCTCTGAATGATCACTTGGCCCCTTAGAAACTGCAGGCCTCAACCTCTCAATCAGCCATGTGTAGGCAGCTGAAGAGCCCCCGCTTCTACCACTTCTGGCTCTGAGGAAAAGTACCACTCCTCCATTTGACCCAAATTCATCTGAGTTCCATTGATCTTTCACTTTGTTTTCAGTATTTTGGGGTCAATAATTCTGGAAACTGCTACAGCTGCTGTTGATACACTCTCCCAAATGCTCCAGACATGGTTTGTTGGGCCATTCTGGGGCTAAAATAATGGAGGGGGTGGTCTTGGCTCCCAGCTTGCTGAGATGAACCCTTCCTGTCAACCTGCTCGGCTCCCTTCAGTGGGAGATTTGTTTCTCTCTCACTTTTTGGCTACTGGAGCACTTAAATTTGTTAAGAGTCATACTTTATAGGTATTTGAAGCAGTAATGGTGGGAGCTTTTGAAGTTTCCCTGCTTCTTTGCCACCATCTTCATAAATTCTCATTTTTAAAAGAAAAGAGGCAAAAAGCATGAAGAAAATATAGATGTGAAGAAAAATGCTTCCCTGTTGTTTAAAAAAATCATTCTTGGGGGGCTAGGTGGTGCACTGAATAGAGCACCAGCCCTGGAGTCAGGAGTACCTGAGTTCAAATCTGGCCTCAGACACTAAACACAAAAAACTAGCCGTGTGACCTTGGGCAAGTCACTTAACCCCAACTGCCTTCTAAAAACAAAACAAACAAAAATCATTTTTTTGAAATATTTCTTAAATTGCCCATGTAGAGTTGTACTGTAAACAAAAAAGTGACCATGAATGGGATTCATTACAATATTACTGCACCTTTGTTTTAGACAGTCTAGTTGTCCTTTGAGGATGGTTGGTTTACAAATACCTTGAGTTTCTCTTTCACAAATCTACCTTTGATAATATAATTCAGAGGTGGAACTAAATGAGAAAAAGGAATAAATGGTTGATTATTTCCCATTTTAGATATGATTGCTTTATGACTACTTGACTTTACTGTGTCATAGTTATGGTGTATTTTATTAACTGGTTTTCACAAATCCTATTACAGTATCTCCACAGTATTATTAAGACTCTATCATTAAATGTACTCTAGTACTCTGTCTATTACTCTACCATTAAATGTAATCCAAATATGAGTGTACTATACTTTGCTATCTGAAGAATGTTGAAGCTATTGAGAATCTGCTACATATTAACAGTGGATCATTGCTGAGATTATTTTGTACAGGTGCTAGAGAAATTTTGAAAAATTGGGAAACTTCTAAGTAGCTAATGATACTTAGATACATATTGCCACCTGGGTATGAAATTTTCTTTCTATCTTATATTGGATAAATATGAAGATCCTCTCTAAATCTGTGTTAAATATTTTTCCTCTACTAATCCTGGCTCTCCTTTTTTCTCTGATAACTCCCTAGGATCCTGAGAATATAGAAGATGTAGTCACTTTTGTAGCCTCTTCTACATGATTTAGAATTGTAAGGATTTAATAGGATTTCTCTTTTCTGTCAACATTGATCTTTAATTGCTTAGGTTGCTCTTGAGCAAAATTAAACACTCAATTTCACTTGGGATATTACACATGTTGTATTCATTAGGGAAATGAGAGAAAAGGACAGATTTTGAACTAAACCCTGTAATGTTGCTTGGTCAAAAGCAGCTGTAATTTGAAATGCACTTGCTTCATTATTATTTATGTCCTTTCTTTATTATTTATTTGAAGAATTTCTTGATGAATACAGTGAAACATAAAGTTTTAAATTATATTACAAAATTTTCCTCTGCTTTGACTAGTTTTTTTCCTTAATTGTAGCAATTAATAACTGAGTTTAAAAATGAAAAAAGAAAGAAAATCTACCCTTAAACAAAATTATCCAGTTCTCCACAGATTTTAGTGTGGAAAAAATGAAACTGAAATGTCATGGCATACAATAAGTTTGTGTCAGTGGACAATATTTATTGAATAGATGCTAAATGCTGGACAGTGTGTTGTTTAGGTTGGTGTTGAATACCCAGGAGCTGTATCATTTAAGTAATATAGTTATGGAAAGCTTTATTCATCATAAAGACCAACTATGATGTACACAAGGGATTTGTTTTGCCAGATGGTAGGCAATTTACTCCTCAGAATTAACCATTTTAAGATCTATATTCATTGAATTTACAACATAATTGCCAGATGTGCATTTCTTTTTTGTTTTGTTTTTGGAGGGGATAAAGGAGGGCAACCAGTGTTAAGTGACTTGGCCAAGGTCAAAGGGCCAGTAAGTGTGAAATGGCTGAGGATGGATTTGAGCTCAGGGGCTCTGGACTCCAGGTTGGATCCTCTATTCACTACACCACTTATCTGCCCCAAGATATGCATTTTAATTTTTTTTTGTACCTCTATACCGTCACATGTTAAAATCGCATAAACAAAACTTTAGTATCACATAAACATGAGAAAACTAAGAAAGTGTGTGTGTCTGTGTCTATGTATGTCTCTGTGTTTGAATGCTTGTGTATATGGGAGATAGACCGTGTGTGTGTGTGTGTGTGTGTGTGTGTGTGTGTGTGTGTGTGAGAGAGAGAGAGAGAGAGAGAGAGAAGACTTGATCAATATTGTTATCTTTTTTCCAACCCCATTTTTTTGTTCATATTACCATTCATTTCAGTGATATTTTGGTAGGTACTGAGCATCTGACCTGAAGCATTATTTGAAGACAACACAGGCTGAAATAGAGGAGTACTTTCATACATATCCCTGACATTTTGTCTCAAATTGCTTTGCGAAAATAAAAATAATGAACCATTTATAGTAATTATCAGATTTTTCCTTTAAAAAGTAAAACTGAAATTCACCTTTAGCACAAGTAAAGTTTCTGTAGAATGTTAAAGAATTTTGTTCTTTATCTAGAAATACATCCCATAAATGTGAGATATCAGAAAATCCATCTAATGTAGTGTACCTGAAAATTAAAAAAAAAAAGAGAAAGAAATAGGATACGATAAATAAAAAAGGAATTACATAAAGTATGCCCCCTGCTATTTGATACCATGTACACTGTGATTTCAGTATTGGTATTCCGGTCAAAAATAATTAGAGATGTGATTTAAAAGTTCCTGCTATATGTGGATATATGTAGTCAACTTATTAACGGACATGTGGCACATAGCATTTAATGACAGAAATAATTTATTTTGGGGCATTAGTTTGCTCAATGTCATACATATAATTTTTGTCTAAGAAGGTTTTGAATGTATATCATATCCTGAGTCCAACACAAGTATGTTACCACTCTTCAACACAGCATCCTGGATGTAATAAAATGAAAAGCACTCAACATACTTTCTCCTATCTTGAATTTGTCTTTCCTTCATATACATTCACTCCCACAAAAATGACAGAAAGTTTTGCAGAAAGAAAGAATCAGAGATCATATTTTATAAGCTTATAAACAGTGTTCCTGTGAAAAGCTATGAGATAAAAAAATGTATTTCTTCAAAAGTTTTTTCTGAATGTATTGAGATAATCATGTGATATCTGTTAATTTGGTTATTGATATGGTAATTATGCTGAGAATTTTCTTAATATTGGACCAGCCCTGCATTCCTGGACACAGTGTATTATTCTTGTAATAAATTGCTGTAATCTCTTTGGTAATATTTCATTTAAAATTTTTGCATCTATACTAATTAGGGAAATTGGTCTATAATTTTCTTTCTCTATTATGACTTTTCATAGTTTAGGTATCTGCAGCATATAGGCAGCATACAAAGAATTTGTCATGACTCCTTCTACACCTGTTTTTCCAAATTGTTTATATAGTATTGAAATTAGTTGTTTTTTAAATGTTTGGAAGAATTATCTTGAAAATTAATCTGGCCCTAAAGATTATCTTTTTAGATGTTATTGTTGGATTTTTTCAATTTATTTTTCTGAAATACCGTTATTATAGTATTTTGTTTTCTCTCCTTTTAATCTGAACAATTGGGGGGGCAGAGTGAAAATGGCAGCATAGAAGCAGCAAGGTTCTGCAGCTCCCACACAGCTGCACTAAATACCCATAACATATGACCCTAAACAAATTCTAGGATTCTCAAACTCACAAAAATCCAGAAAACACATCTTTAGCTGAAGGCAGCTTGGAAAGAGGGGTTCACTGCGGCTGACCTGGAGCCGTGACCAACCGAGCCTGAAACCGAAACTGGAGCCAGGATGAGCCTGGATGGGAGGAGACGAGCCTCCCAAGCCACAGCATGCATCTACTTCAGCGAAGATCTAATTCACCTCTAGCAATCTATGAATCTATGAAACCAGAATTAGGGAAGGTCAGTGAAAGTGAAACTTTGAAACTAAATTTGGGAGAGGGCAAGCAGTTCAGCCAATCTGCCCCCAGGGCAAAAAACCAGTGTGGAAGGGCAGGAATTGCTTTAATCATGAGCTACCCCCACTGGGCTGCTTCAGAGCAGGGGGGCTGAGTCGGTTGATCAGGGCCAAGTGCTCTTGTGTTGAGCAGCCTGGATCCAGATCGTGGTCTTGGGTGGTGGTCCTGGGGTGACCTTTCACCAAGCCAAAGCTGAGTGGGGGCTGCAACACCCCTTTAATAGCTCCAGTAGCTGGGAAAACCCCACCAATTTGAAACAGAGCTTTCCCCCTGGAAGCAGAGTTCCAGAAAGCAAAAAAATTTCAACCAATTAATTGACTGGCAAACATGAGGAAATTGAAGCAAAATAAGAAAAAGAATAAAACTCTATACTCCTTTTTTGTGGACAAAAAGTATCAAAGCATGGGGCAGGAGGAAAACAACACAATCAGAACTCCCAAACCAAATGCTTCCAAGACTTGAAGAATGCCTAGAAGCTATAGATTGACCAAAAAAAGGACTTGAAAAACAGATAAGAGAAGTGGAGGAAAAATTGGGAAGAGAAATGAGAATGATGTGAGAAAATTATGAAAAGAGAGCCAACAATCTGATTGAAGAAACACAACACTTTAAAAAATAGATTAACTCAAATGTCAAAAGAGGTCCAGAAAGCCAATGAGGAGAAGAATGCCTTTAAAAGTCGAATTTGCCAGGTGGAGAAAGACTCTCAAAAGCATTCTGAAGAGAATCATTCCTTCAGAATTAGAGTGGAGCAAATAGAAGCTAATGACATTATGAGAAACCTGGATACTATTAAACAGTTACAAAGAAATGGAAAAATTAGAAAGCAATTTTAAATATCTCCTTAAAAAAAACCACTGATCTGGAAAATATATCTAGAAGAGACAATTTGAAAATTATTGGTCTACCTGAAAGCTATGACCAAAAAAAAAAGAACTTGGAAAGCATCCTTCAAGAAATCCTCAAAGAAAATTTTTCAGATGTTTTAGAATCAAAGGGCAAAATATAACTTGAAAGAATTCACCAAACACCTCTTCAAAATCATCCCCAAAAGAAAACTCCTAGAAACGTTTTTGCCAGGATCTGGCAGCTTCTACACTGAGGGATAGAAGGGCCTTGAATATGATATTTCAAAGGTTAAGGGAGCTGAGATTAAAACCAAGAATCAACTACCCAGCAAAATTGAGCGTTTTATTCCAGGGGAAAATATGGTCTTTAAATGAGGTGGAGGACGTTCAAGAATTCTTGCTGAAAAACCAGAACTGAAAGAAAATTTGGCAATCAAACAAAAGAATCATGAGAAGGTAAACATGGGAAAGAAATCATAAGAAACTAATAAAATTTGAATTATTTACATTCCAATATGGAAAAAAAAATAATTGTAACTTATGAAATTTTTCTTACTTTGAGGATAAATGAAGGGAATACAAGTGGATATATATGTATACTTACACATATGTCAGTATAGGAGGCTATATATGACTATGAATACATATCTGAGCATGTGTGTATATGTATATATAGAGGGTATACAATCAATTGAATAAGAAGGGATGATACTTTAAAAGGCAATATTCTGAGGTGGGAGAGGATTAGAATGAGAGGAGACAGGGAGATACAAAATGGGGTTAGTCATCAAATATAAAAGTGGCAAGATATAACTGTTACAATTTTACTTTCAATTACTCTTATTGAATTTGGCTTAGGGAAGAAATGGCTTAAACTCTGAACTGGGAATCATGCCACACA
Organism: Pseudocheirus occidentalis; assembly: GCA_028646575.1. NCBI lineage: Eukaryota > Metazoa > Chordata > Mammalia > Diprotodontia > Pseudocheiridae > Pseudocheirus > Pseudocheirus occidentalis. Next base: position 59,872,307 of record CM053600.1, read on the forward strand.
GGAGAGTAGGGGCCATGTGGATAAAAGGGGTGATGAGGGACGGGAGGGCAGGGTCTGTGGGAGGAATGCTGTAAGGACACATTTCAGTAAAGGGACAGGAACAGGGTAGAGAACAGAACCAGTGGGGACAGATAGGAATGAAGGACATATGATCACTGTCACTATATGTCCACTATGAAGATGTCTTGTATAATCACATATCCACAGCCTGTATTGAATTGATTTTCCCTCCAGTGGGGGTGGGCAACAAGGGAGGAACCGAAAGAATCTAGAATTTAAAGCTGTGCAATACCTGCAACTAGGAATTAAAATATACAGGGGCTGGGCTAGGGAGACCCTCTCTGCCCTACCAGAAAGTTAGAGAGCAGATCAGAGCAAGGGCTTTACAGTAACATTGCTGTTTTGGGGTTGTGGTAGGGGAAAGATGGGGAGAAAATCTGTAATCCAAAAATCTCATGAAAATGAATAATGTAAACAAGAAAACAAATAAAAAATTATTTTTAAAAATCTGAGCAATTTATAATTTTCTTAAACATCCAGTCTCCTAATTATTATCTTAATTGCCTCTTCATTGATGGTGAATCCTCACTTTTTGCTTTTGATGTTGATAATTTGTTTTTCCCTTTTTTAAATCAAATTGTCCAACGTTGTATCTGTTTTAATGTTTTTTTTCATAAGACCAGCTCTTAGTATTATTTATTACTTCAATAATTTTCTTAGTTTCAATTTTATTGTTCTCTTCTTTGGTTTTCAGAATTTCTAATTTAGTATTTCATTGGAGATCATAATTGCTACTCCTAATTTTTTTTACTTTATCTGGAAATAAAATATTTTGCTGCATTCTTTTACATTTATTCTATATGTATCTCTTTGTTTCAAATGAGTTTCTTCTTATTGCTGTTGTGTTTGTCCTTTGTTTTTGAAGAGGACCATGACATCAGGGAAATGATGGCATGATTTGTAGTTGACTTTGATTTGAATGAGGAAGGGCTGTGCAAGGACACCAGTCTCACTTTCTTCTCCAGGACCATCTGGGTCCAGTGGCCAGATATTCATAAAGAGAACTCGAGATGTCCCAGGAGGAAATGGGCTAACCTTGTCTTTTTAGGCTGAGGCCTCTTTCAGGTATTCACTTAGAATGAGGTAATGGCCATGCAGTGAACAGACTTCTTTAAGAAGTGAGAAAAAGTGTGGTTCCTTCAGTCAG
>CM053600.1:59882274-59923733 GCA_028646575.1 Pseudocheirus occidentalis
TGGTAAGGTAAAAGGTCCATGTATAGTAATGAGAGATGTTTTTGTTGTGTAACTCCAAATAAGGCAGAATAGACAACTCCAGTCTCTTCTTTTCCCCTCACCCTTCTTCAAGAGAGACTTTAATTCCTGCCAGGAGAGGCATCAGAAGGTTGGGGTCAGAAGCCAATCTGTTTTCCTCAGAGGGAAAACATACTGGATAGAAGTATATCTATTTGCTACCTTAAATAATATTAGGGAATATGATTGATAACTTGATCACTTTGTCATTTGGGGGCAAGGGAAACTCTTGCTCTATAACCAAGGCTTGACCCCTTCCCCACCTAATACCAGTTCCACAATGAACATGTACAGAGAATAGCAAAAAAATCCACTTATCCAAATTGTAGCAAGACAGAAATCAGAGAAGGCATATACAGGAGAATAAATACCAGACAACCGAGAATGAAAGAGCTCTCCCACTGGCAGTCAGGTAACTTAACTGAACCAAAAAAAGAAAATGTTCTAGATGTCACCCCAAAGTCTTTAATAAACATGCTGGGAATAGGGCTATGATGGAGAAGACCAGCTCCTCTCATGTTTTCCCAGAATCTTTTCCTTTAGTAAACTGAAATGTGTTTGTGTTTTTCCATCTTCTCTTTTGAAACTGGAAGTCAGAAGTGTTAGAAGTGAATTGAAACTTAAAGAAGACTTGACATTAGGAGGGCTTCAGGGGGAGTTTTGTTGAAGAATTCCCAATTGGACTTTAAGTTTGCTGAATCTCCCCAAGGGGACTTGAAAGGGACTGGTGAAAGCTGGAACTCTTTAGCTTTTCGTATTTATCTCCACCAACAAAGAGAGTTGGGCTATTGGACAGGAATTATGTGTAAATTAATTAAACAAATATAAATCAGTTGCTTAACAGGTACACTGTGGTATTGTAGGCAATAGGGAAGATGAACAGATAACAAAGATAGAGTTCATGTCCTCAAAGAGTTTTCTATATAAGTAATCTAGAAAAATCCTAATAGCTTGTGTGTGTATAAGAGTTTAAGGTTTGTAAAATGCTTTATAAAATTATCTCATGTTATTCTCATAATAATCTTGGGAAGTTAGTTTAGTTATTATACTCATTTTACAGAGGGGGAAACTGAGGCTGAGGGAGATTAAATGACTTGCCAAAGGTCACACAATAAAAACTTGAAGACCGGATTTGAATTCTGATCTTCCTGACTATAAGTCCAGCACTCTTACCTACTCTGCCACTTAACTGCCTTGATAAATATTAATTTAAAAAACATGTTCTCAAAATAATTTCATGCATTAAAAAGCAAAAGCAAAGTACATTTCACATACTTTTTTGCTACCTGCATCCAGACTTGATTTGGAAAAACTGTGTTGGTTGTCTTTTAAATTATTTCTGTGAGCTACATATTTCTAAATATGAAAAGGGAAGTTCAACTTCATTTTAAGTCCCATACCTATCATCTGTTAATGACAATGTTTCTAGCTATACATGAAATATATTCTGTAAGGATGCTGAAAAGATCAGCACCAAAATGTCTGACAGCTGTTATAGTCAAGACAAGCCACATTTATCTTTTCAAAAAGAAACCTGAACACCAGGGATTCTTCCCCTACTGTTAGTGTCTTTGAGCCATATAAGTGAGGCTGAGATCATAAGAAAAGGCTGAAATTGTTAAAGTGGTAGACTCTTTGTTCAGTTTCACTTAATAATTTATTGGGGGAGGGTGGGAATACTATTTGGAACTCTTTTCTTGTTTGGGGGTAGGTCTATAAAAAGAGAAGAATTAGGAGATGCTTATGAATTTTGTTGATTATTTCTATTCATTTCTGCTCCTCTTCAGAGTGTAGGAGGCAAGGGAGATTGCTTTTTTTAACCTTAGATCTTACCATACTTTTGCTTTTTATATACTTTACTCTTTTGAAACATTAGAAAATAGTATTGGGCACCACAAATATTATGTTACTGTTCAAGTAAGAATACTACTATATTTATCTTCATGACCAAGTTACTATAGCAAAATATTATTTGGTGGTAATATAAACATATTATAGAGGAAGCATTAGTCAGTCAATAAAAATTTATTAAGCACTTATTATGTACAGGGGGTTTGTTTCAAGTACTAAAGATAAAAAGAAAGGCAAAAGAATAAAGCATCTAGTGAGATAGTAAAGCATATAATAATTGCTACTTTTGTTGTGACTTGATTATGCCTCTTAAGGTGTTACTCCAATCCTTCATGATAGGGTAGGGAAGATCCATTCATCTCTTGGTGGCCCAATATACTGTAAGGTCTAGAAGAGTGGTTCTCAACCTTTCTAATGCCGCGACCCTTTAATACTTGTATGTGGGCATATCTGCATGTGGGTGGACCTGCCTGGAGATGGATAGAGGAGAGATGTGTTTTCTGATGGTCTTAGCAGACCCCTGTGAAAGGGTCGTTTCACCCCCAAAGGGATTGCAACTCACAGGTTGAGAACTGCTGGTCTAGAAGGTCCACCAGGCTAGAAAGACATTGAGTGCAGTTACAGCATAATTCCCTGACAAATAATCCAACTAAGCTTAAAAATGTTTAAACCTGCAAAGTTGCCCATAAGGTGATGCTCTGTCCCATGACCCCAGCCACAACTGTTTGTGAAACTAAATACTGGGACATTAAAAAAAGGTATCATTATTATTGGTATTTAAAAGAAACATGGTCATGTAGTAATCTTTTACTGGGTAGCAGATTTAGAAATGAAAGGAATCATAAAGGTTATCTAATCTAACAAGGAAATTGAAGCCCAGATTGGATAAGTGTCTTGTCCAAGGTTGTGTGGCATTCCTTATAATAGAACCCATATCTCATTCTCATTCAATCCTTCACTATCTTGCCTCTCTTAAGTATGCAGCCCTATAGCCGTCATTGTTGAGGATACAAAACAGAGCAGAGACAACCTCCCAAAGAGGAATTTATGACAGTGAAATGCATATAGTATTTGCAAATAGAAAGTAAAACATTTTAGGAATATTTATAGAACAACAAATAACTAAATATAGGTTGATTTAGGAAAAAAATCTAGCAAATAATTGAGGCTGATGATTACAGGAGGATATATGACACAGTCATTTCAACCTGGCCTTTTGGTGTCTACTAAGCTTAAAACCTCTGGCAACTTGTAGACCACAGTGCATGAGATTTTCTTGAGGAGATGTGTTATTAAGGGATTACAGAGTTAGAACTGGAAGGGACCTTAGAAATCAAAATCACTGAGTTCAGCATTTTACAGATGAGTGAAATGAGGCATAGAGAATTTAAATTACTTTCTCATGGTCACATAGCTAGCAAATATCTGAGAAAGGAATTGAACTTGGGTATTCGGCTAGATGGTACTGTGGGTAGTGTCAGGCCTGGAGTCAAGAAGGCTTCTAATCCTGATTTCCAATCTGGCCTTAGACACTAACTGTGTGAACCTAGGTGAGTCATCCAACCCTGTTTGCCTCAGTTCCTCATTTATAAAATGAGTTGGAGAAGTAAAAGGCAAACCACTCCACTATCTTTGCTAAGAAAACACCCAAATAGGGTTATGAAAGGTCAGTCATCACTGAAAAATTATTAAACTACAACAAAAACTCTTGCCTCCAAGTCCAGCATTCTATCAACTGCTCAAAGGCAAAAATGTCTTTGACATAGACATATATGATCAGATCGAGGAAGCTGCTGAGGAATATCATATTACTTAGAGTTGCATTATTTCATGATGAAGTTTCACTTTTGCTATTTTCATTCAGTGCAGTCATTTCTATAAACACAAAAGGCAAAACATATTTGAAAAACCATCCCAGAGGCTCAAAATCTTTCTCCATTTTTCTAATACCTTTAGATAACTTCAAAGTTGAGGAGAAGAATTGATAGAACCATTCCCAGATACTGCTGCATCCTATTTGCACAGCTCACCTGCCCTGTATCCATAAAAGTTAGTAATAAATCATTAAATGGTTGTTTTGTGATCATTTAGAAAGGAAAATAAGAAAAGACAGTAGGTTCAATTTTTAAAATATCTATCTATATCAAGAACAGTTCATGCCAGACTAACCTCATTTTCTTTTTGGATAGGATTACTAAACAAATAAATTGGGGTAGGGGCGGCTAGGTGGTGCAGTTAATAGAGCACTGGTCTTGGGGTCAGGAGGACCTGAGTTCAAATCCAGCCTCAGACACTTAACACAAAAATATCCCACTAGCCGTGTGACCTTGGGCAAGTCACTTTACCCCAACTGCTCTCCAAAAAGCAACAAAAAAAACCCGAAAAACCAAAACAACAAATACATTGGGGTAACACCACAAATGTAAAGCACCTATTTTTCAGCAAAAGTTTGATAGTATCATTTATCCTTGTGGATACAGTAGAGAGATAGGGAATAAATCAGATCACAATAAGGTGTATTTAGATTTTATTGAGTAACCATCAGTAGGTTGATGCCAGTTTGTAGTAATATCTAGTAGATAGCCCAGAAATGTGTACTTAGCTCAATGTTATATAAGGTTTTATCATTGACTTACATGACTTTACGGATGAAAATTGAAGCCATTGGAATGAACAAAATCCCCAAGATAGAAGAACAGAAAAGGTAAAAGAACAGTACTTTGAAGGACACTAAAATCAATAAGGAGAGATGAGGAAGAAGAACCAATGAGCAGGGTATGGCATTGCACAAACCAGGAATGTTCCTGTCTCTACATCTGCTCTTCCTTCTCTGCTAGTTTTGTGTCCACTGTAAGAAATTATTACTTATTTCTTCCATCTAGCTAGCACTATAACAGTATCACTTTTGTGTTTTCCACATTAATTTTCACCTAAATGCTCCTTTTCCCTTCAGATCACCATCATTATCACTGAGCTGTGTTTATGGGCAAAGTTGACTTGAAATGCAGACAAATGGCAATACAGAACATAAAAAAAATAATTTAACTGGTTGCAAAAATCTCAGAATCCATCCCAACCTTGATAAATCTCCTGAATTTTACTTAGTTAATTGTACTTCTAGTTAGCTCACTTATCAGAACTTTTTACACGTACTATTTTTCTGTGCTATCACAGCCTAGCAAAAGATTGTAATTTGTGAACTTTATCAGTTGCTTCCTTCTCCACTTTCACTGTTAGCATTTTATTTTATTTTATTTTATTTTGGTTTTTTTTTTTTGCTTTTTGGAGGGCAATTGGGTTTAAGTGACTTGCCCAAGGTCACAGGGCTAGTTTTTGTGTTAAGTGTCTGAGGTCGGATTTGAACTCAGGTACTCCTGACTCCAGAGCCAGTGCTCTATTCACTGCACCACCTAGCCGCCCCCACTGTTAGCATTTTAAATTATAGTCATTCTGCCAAAAAAGGATGGTGACTTAAACAAGATGTCAACCAGTAAAACAGCTGATAATACCTTTAGATAAGCATTTATTAAGTGCCCACTATTTCCCAGCCAATGTGCTAAGTAATATTAATAGATTTCCATGATTATGCAAGTCCTTTTGGCATATAGTACTATTCCATAACCCTTCCATAACAGGTCATTGGATTTATTTCTTTTGAATACCTGATTCTAGTATTATATTTCAGTCATGAGTCTTATCAGACTAAGTTTTGGTGATTTCTATAAGCTTCCTTTAAAAAAAATCTTCAAATTTGTTATTATCAATACACTATACAGGGGCAAATAGGTATCTGAGGTGATCTTTTTTTGCTCCCGATCCTATTCTTAACATTTATTTATAGTCCAAACACCTTCCATCTTGAGGTTTTCCAAGTTCATTGATTCTTTACTATCAACTAATCAAAGACCCAGGGTTCAAATACATCTTTAATAGAATTTTGCTAATAACTGTCTCTCAACCAACTTTCTTACATTAATTTAATTTTTTTCATGTTTCTTACATCATCCAATCTCTTTTTAGCTACATCCTGGTTTGAAATGATCTTTCATCTATTGTTCCCCTTTCTTCTATAGTGAAGATATAAAACAAGGTGTCTTTGGCATTTGTTGTTGATTAATTCAAGGAATTACTCAGGATAAATGACTAAGAATATCTCCTCAAGCTGAATATTTTTCCCCCAAGGAGTAAGATAAATTCAGAACAAAAAAATCGTGGTAAATAAAGTTAACTCATTATATGTCATAAATAAAAGACAAACTAATTTCTTCATAGCATACAATGGAAATTGGTTAGGATGGAGAAAACATTTAAATTCTAGTACTGCTACTACTAATTTTAGATATTACAAACATATAATGAAATACTGCTAGTAAAGAGAAATAATCTAAACTAGCACTTAAAATATCAACACTAATTATATAATGATTATTTAAATTTTATTCATAGTCAGAAAAACAAACTTGTAAGATTTCAATGTATTATTTGTCTTCAGTTTCCTTAATAATGGAAATGGGATCAAGAATAAAATATACTAGATACTTTAAAAGTCATTAATCTGCCATTAATATAAGTATGGAACAAATAACAGTATTTCCTTTTTTATTTTGAGGCAAAAAGAGAGGAAATATATAGAAGCTCTATTATAATAATAGAATGTAATTACAAAATAAAATTATGTGGAAAAATAGTCGAGCTCCTGGGAGGTGATAAGTTTTGTATTACATTGATGATCATTAGAAAACCGAAATTCTTTAGACACATAAAAAGTAATCCCACACAGATTCCTGAGGGAGCATTCTTTCTTCTCCTATGTTTACTCAGTTTTTAAGAGGGTTCTCTTCTATAACAATGGTTAGCCATGAGGACAACAACAAGAACAACATGAACAACATAGACCATAAAATACTAAAACAAAGAAACAACCAACAGAGACAAAAACAGCCCGTGAGCCGATTTGCCCATTGTATTATTCAAACATCCTAATGGTTTGTTCTGAAATTAAAAAAAAAAAAGTAAAGGTGGGAAAAATTCAAAATGTCAGAAAAGCATTTTTTAAGGTGAATTACAATTTGTAAATTGCAATGTCTACAGTGACATTCTCAATAAACAACTGCAAAGTGGATCATCTTAATAGTGTTGTCTTAGTTCTGCATGAGGAATCATGGCCATTTAAATGACCGTAAAAAAGACACTGATGTATTTTTCTAAAAGCAAGACTTTGGCATAAGTAAAAAATTCATCTTGTTCCTAGTTTGAGAAAGAATTGTTAATGCATGGTAATACTGAAAATGATAATATTTAGGTCAGTAGTTGGAGTGCTGGAAGTAGAGTTTAGGAAGACATAAAGGAGTCCTGCCTCACACACTTGCCTTCAGCAAATCACTTAACCTCTTAGTCTCAGATTCCTCAGCCAAAGACAATAATGGCACCTACCTCACAGGGTTGTTTTGAGAATCAAATGAGGTATTTTATTGTATAGTACTTTGCAAATGTTAAAGTGCTATATAAACGGTACTTACTATTATTGCTAGTAATGACATGTTTAAACAACTTTATTTTACAAGATATCTGTGTCTGTATCTATATCTATATATTTGCATAACAACTTTTTGTCGTGGAGAGGACAAATTTTTTTCTCCCATATACATATAAGAAAAGGCACAGTAGACCAGGCTTACAAGGCTAGTGTCATATCTGGGACTTGAATCCAGGTCTTCTGATCTACTTGTTCTTTCTTTTTAATTTTGTCACAGTACTTCTCAGTATTTGATTTATACAAAGTGAAATGAAAAAATGTTCATCACTGTCCTGGTAAAGATTTAGCACAGAGTTCAAGTCCAATTTTTCTATAAATGGCAAGGTTCTCCATATGTATTAAGCCTCAGAATATTGAATATAATGAAATCAGTGTTAAGATTAAATTTATAATCTCTTAAACAGTTTGACCTAATTATCTACACAGAAAAAAATAAGTGGATGAAGAATATCTATTGTCCCCACTAAAATATACTATTTGATGGACAAATTATAGGTCTGTCTGTCTATCTATCTATCTATCTATCTATCTATCTATCTATCTATCTATCTATCTGTCTGTCTATCTATCTATCATCTCTCTCTCTCTCTCTCTCTCTCTCTCTCTCTTTCTCTTTCTCTCTCTCTCTGCCTCTCTCTCTCTTGGACAGACATTGTAAATAGACAGTGACATGGATCAAGAACTGAAGAGAAGAAAGAGAGTAATATTTTCAGGTACTTCACCTTTGCAGCTTTATGTCTCATATGGCTGAAAAGAGTTCAAAGGCCCTCTAACTCCATTTCCCCTTTTTTCAGTTCAGGAAACTGAGCACTCAATGAAGTATTAAGCTCCAGAGGAAGATGTTAAACATTGCTTCTCTGACTTCACGGTCAGCATTCTTTCTGAAATAAATAGAACATGCTCTGGTTCTATAGGAAGAATGAGGGATAACAGATAGAATACCACATACTCCATTGATATCCTTTTCTCAGACAAATATCTTGTCAAAGTTAGTTACACTTATCATCTCTCCTAACACAACTGCTAGCCTAGTTCAGTCCTCATAACCTTTAGTGCAGTGATTGCAATCAATGACCTCTTAATTGGGTTTCCTGAAAGAAATTCTGCTCATTTGAATATATCCTCCACAATATATCAGTGAAGATCTATATTACTTCCTCGTTCTGTAAACCTCTATTGGAGGGGCCATTGCCTCTATTAAAATTTAAAATCCTGTGCTTAATATTCCCCTGCCCCATACATTAACATATTTTCCAAGCTGGCCTTTTTTTCTAGCTTAATTCCAAGTTACTGTTCCTCCTGCATTCTATAGTCCAGACAAATTGAATTGTTTTAGTTCTTTGTACATGATGTTCCATCTCTTATTTCTTTTCCTTATTACTTGCTGTCCTCCATGCCTAGAATCTATTCTTTCTTCACCTCTAGATTATAGAATCCCTCATTTCCTTTAAAACTCAATTCAGGCACCACTAGCTACATTTTTTAATTGCCCCAGGTGTCATTGTCCTCCTTTCCTACCCAATTTGTATTTAAATGTCATGAATATTTTATTTATTTTGCATACATTTTGTATGTACATATATACATGTTTTATACACATATAAACATAAACATGTACATACATATGATGTTATTTCTCCAGATAGAAAGCAAATTCTTTTTTTGGTTTGTTTTGTTTTGCTTTTTGGAGCAGGGAGGGCAGGGCAGGGCAATTGGAATTAAGTGACTTGCCCAAGGTCACATGGCTAGCAGGTGTCAAGTGTCTAAGGTCAGATTTGAAAGTTCTTCCTGATTCCAGGACCAGTTCACAGTTCAGGGCTATTCACCGCGCCACCTAGCCACCCCAAGAATGTAAATTCTTTGATAGTGGGCATTTGTTTCTGTATCCCTAGTATCTAGTCCAGTGCCTGACACAGAGGATATAAGCATTACTAAATGCTTGTACATTAAGGATTGATCCATGCATGTCCAAAGGAAAATAATAAAAAATCCCCAGGATGTTAAATGCTATTGTTATGACAAACTCATGAGAGGATATGAGTAAAAATAACACAAAAGGAAGGTATATATACAGTTTGAAACCTGCATTATTTCAGGGCATACCCATGATGATGACATCACACATCCATAGAGTATTAGACAAAGGAAAAACGTCCCTCCTTTTGTTCCTTCTTTCATTCTAAATAACGGATAAATGGCTGTGTTTAAAAAACAAAACAAAACAAAAACAACAACCACCTTCAGTTTTTAGTGTAATTAAACTTGAAAAATGAATGCATTAGGAAGCAGCATTAAAAACATTATATATAGAACTCCAGTAGTTTCCACTAATTTTAACAATATAACCAGGACCTCAGCTTAAGAAAGATACACATGTATTTGAACATATCTGGAGCTTGAAATAAGAGCAGATGCATTTATTGTGATGATTAGATATCCAAATAAATGAATATAGTGACTTTATTGAATGTCTGATTACATATTCAAACTGTATGAAAACACTTTTGAATATCATATCATAAATTAAATGTGTATACATTCATTTCAATAAACACAGGATAAAACCATAGATTCTTGTCTTGATGCTCTGAGCTCTTGATATTTGAATTGCCCTTTCAAAATTAGCTATGTACATTTGGTGTTTCTATGTGTGACTGATTTCTCCTAAAATGGAATATTTTCTGATTTTTAGTGAATCCACTTAATTTTTGCTTTTTATTTATCCTGATAAAGAAATAAGTCATATATCAACTTCAATAAGTAGGTTCAGGAATGGAGGTAATGTTTTCCATTAAGTGCAGGATAGAGCTATCACTGAATTTTTATCTTGAAATTTAAGTGAATAAAGAAAGTGGGTTCACCAAAGCTATACCTTATTTTTATGTTTTAGAGAACCAAGGAGAGGGGTCAAAATATGACTGTCTTTAAGAGGATTGTGTTTACTAAGCAAAAAAGATGTAATGCAAATTAATGAGATCAATTTAATTTAGAATACTTTTATGTGAAAGATGAACTGAGAAGAGAAAGAGTAATTTTACAAACACTGGTGACAAATGATATAGTAATTAGAAGGAGCATGTGTATCAAAGAATATAGATTCTCTAGATCATGCTAAAATCTGTGCTGACTTTAGGAATGTGGTAAAATGACTGAAAGAATTAGAAGGGACTAGTTTCAAGAAAAGAGGGGAAAATGGCTGAATAAGAATTGTGTGTATAGATGAAAGATTTATTTTTGAGTAGACTTTTAAAAAGAGATCCTTTTCTTCTATTGTAGTCCTACTTTGATTCCTCATTATGGGGTGGAGGTGATCTTTTATAGTAGGTTGAAGACTGTACAAGGGGTGAATGTTGTCAAGTTCTACCAAATTGGAAATGTGTTTCAAATATTTTCAGGCTGTTGGACTATAGGTGTATCATATGAGGATGAGCCAAGCTAAGTTCAGAGCGGCTCATTGTTTGAGAGCTGGTCATTAAGTGAAAAATGTGTTGAGCCCAGCAAAACATTAAAACTCCTACCTTGCTGAGAAGGGACTGTGATCCTCATTACTACAGATTAATGAGAACTCACATGGATTAAATTATGGATCTTGGAATTAAATACCAAAAGAAAGAGAGGAAAAGAAAAAAAAAGAAGAGGGAAGAACCAGTAAAGAAGAACTAGAAGCTATATTTACATGGAACATATCTTTTAAAATGTTCTGTCACCTATATCAGGTATTCTGAGATTCAATAATATTTAATATTAAGTTGCTATTATTTACAATAGAATTTAACAAACATTTTTATTGGTGCTTTTTGTTACATCATATTGATCTCCTCTGTCCTCTATCCAAATGTGCCTTCCCTTCTTACAAAAGTTAAAGCCAAAGTGAAGCAAAATCAGCAGTTGAGAATAAACAACTATATAAATTGTACCTGGACAGAATATACAACATTCTACATCTGTAATCACTAACTTCTCTAATGAAAGGTAGATAAGAGGTCCAAGGGTGTGAACATCACACACAATGTCAGATTTTTAAAAATATATTCATCATTTTTAATGAATTTTTAACTCTCCTCTTTTATTAAAACTTATTTTAATAGGGTGGCTATCTGGGAGGAGGACAAAGAAAATACAGGGAGAAATCTAGGGAATACGAAGGCAAAATATATCCACAAAATATATTAAAAGTAAATGTGTTTATGCACACAAATATTTTCTAGCAATCCATGTCAATTCATTTACATTCACAAAGAATGACAGTTACAAAAATTCTAATTAGCAAACATATCCTAGTCATAAACCAGATAATATGAATAAATCACAGCATATGTATAGCTTAGAAATACTTGATACACATTCTATCAGAAGGCTCCAGATTATTTTTATATTAGATGCCAAAATTTAGCCACACTTAAGTTCATTTTATTGTTTTAATCATAAAATTTTCTTATTTTAGACAATGTCTAAACATTTGTCTACCATGTAAAATTCAAATTCCCTCTCCTAGCATGCAAGGCTCTCCATAATATTCTCCAACTTACTTTTACGAGACTTAATTAATAATATTCCCTTTCATTTTAGTTTACCTCATAACTCTTAATGTGTAATTCCTGAATCACTAAGTACAGATTTTATATAAGTCTTGTGCATTCAGACTTTTTGGCAAGCCTTTTTCAGTAAAACTTTGAGAAAACTTAATTACTGATATTCACTATATGGGAGTTTTAGAAAATATTCTAAATTTTTCTTACTTTCTTGAATGTTTTACCTAGTTCAGAGTTGCACAAGAAAATTTATAGCAAGACATAAATAGCATACTATAAGTCAGCATCACATTATTAACCTAGATTGGATTCTAATTTTCTACTTTCCATTTCTACCTAACTCACATTTTTGTTTCTGTCCATTAGTTTGCATAATATCATCTATTAAATTTCAAATCTTTTGTATTTCTGGACTCCTGCAGTTAGCCAGTGTGACTTGAGCATTAGGAATTAATTCATTATGGGCATTTTTTGTTGTGCTTTATATTGCTTTGTTGAGGCATTCTTTCAGTCATGTCTGGCCCTTTATTATCCCATTTGGGATTTTCTTGGCAAGGATATTATAATGGTTTGACATTTCCTTCTCCATCTTATTTTACAGATGAGAAACTGAGGCAAACAGGATTAAGTGATTTGCCCAAGGTCACACAGATAGCAAATTTCTGAGGGTGTATTTGAACTCAGGTACTCCTGACTCTGAGGCTGGTTCTCTCTCCACTCTGCCACCTAGTTGCCCCACACATTGCTCCTTCTTTATAACACAACTCAAATGAAATGGATTTCTTAGGTATTTATCAACCAAGTAACACTTATTTTCATTAAGTAGTATTTTTGTATTACAAAGCAGTAATCATGAAAACAATCTGGTACTCACAAAGAAATAGTTTTGGATAGATGGAATTGATTAGGTGAACAATAAACAGTACTAACTGATTGTAGTAATCAACAAGCCCAAAGATTCAAGATCCTAAGAAAAGAAATCACTGACAAAAATTTCTGGGAAAACAGGAAAGCAATTTTATAGAAACTAGGTATAGACCAACATCTCACATTGTATAGCAAGATTCAGTCAAAATGAATACATGATTTTGACATAAAGTTTGATATCATAAGTGAATTAGGGGAGCAAAGAAAATTTTACCTCTCAAATCTATGGCTAAAGTAAAAATTTATGACGATAAAAAAACAACAGAGATAGCATTATGGGATGCAAAATGGATAATTTTAACTACATCAAATTAAAAAGGTTTTGTACAAACAAAATTGAGGCAATCAAGATTAGAAGGAAAGCAGGGAATTGGGAATAAATTTTTACAGCAAATCTGTTTGATAAAGGCCTCACTTTCTCAAATACATAGCAAATGGAGTCAAATTTGTAAGAATATAAATCATTCTCCATTGATGAATGGTCAAAAGCTATAAAGGATAGTTTTCAGATGATGAATTCAAAGCTATCTTTAGTTATGAGAAAAACATCAATAAATCACTGTTGATTAGAGAAATGCAAATTGAAACAACTCTGAGGTAGCACCATATACCCAAACTCTCTGCTGTTTTTTTCCTTTTACAGTTTTTAATGAGACATATCAATAGTCATCTGGCTCTGGAAATTTTGTTATATTCCAAAAGTCTAGGAAAGCAATTCTTAATCTTTCTATGTTTTCATAAAAAAATTGGTAGTGCTACAGTTTTTAAATCATTTTTAACAGGTGACCCATATTCTGGTGATGAGCTTGTCAGAATTTAGCTGACTGATCCATGTATCCATTTCCAAGAAGATTTATGCTTTATTTTTCTTCAGGTTGTACTCCGAATTTCTTCTACTGTGTCTTAGCTCTACATCTGAAGCTCCATTTCATTCCAGCCCTGGAATTCACAAATTAAAAGTTAAGAAGATATTCCTAACTTAGATTCTCTCTCTTTAATTAACTGGCTTCTAGAACCTCTATTAAAAGGGCAACTAGGGGACAGATGATAGAATAAAGATGGAATGGAATAATTGATGGATGATGGAATGAAAGAAGGCAATTGCTTTAGATCTCCCCCAAACCCTTGCAGACACTTGTAAAAATGACCCTAAATAAATTCTAGAGCAGCAGAACCCATAAAATTGCAGAGTGAAACAAATTTCCAACGCAAGAAAATCTGGAAGATCAACAGGAAAGGTCTGTTACACCAGTCTGAGAGAGGAACATATTCCAATGTGGGCCATGCTTACACAGATGGGCTGGAGCAGGCCTTAGTGGACTGAGTCATTGGCAGTTCTGGAGGTTTCTAAACTTCTAAACCACAAAAAACTGGGGACAACTTGGAAGGTCATTGGAAGGTATCTGTTGGACATGGGTGAGAGAGGAGTGCAGTCCTGTCCCAGCCCAGGGAGGTAGCAGTGGTTGATTCTGGGGATCTTGGCTCACAAACCATAGGAAATAGAGCAGCTAATCAGAGGGGGATTTCAGGTATCTATTTGGTGGTGATGAGGCAGGATTCTCTTGCTTTGTGATTTTGTCTGGGTTGCAGTCCTGGGTGGCAATCCCGGGGAAAAGAAGAGTGTTGGCACAGTGGAGTGGGAATCCTCCTCACAGTTTCAAGGCAGAAAAGACTGCTTGAAGTCACTCACAGATCAGAGCACAAACCAGGAGAGGAGTAAGCACCTCTCCTTTGATCATATCACCTTGGAAGAGCTGAAAATTTACAGATCCCTAGAAGTATTTCTGAAAACAGCTGCAGAAAACCCCTGAATCTTGGGACAGTACACCCTCCCCCACTGGAAGCAGAGCCCTACTTTGTTAAAGGACTTAAAAGTCAAATAATTGGTTGGGAAAATGAGCAAACAGCCGGGAAAAAAATCAGACTATAGAATCTTACTTTGGTGACAAGGAAGATTGAAACATATAACCAGAATGAGACAACAAAGTCAAAGCTCGTAACATCCAAAGATTCTAAGAAAACTATGAATGGGTCTCAGGCCATGGAATAGCTCAAAAATGATTTTGAAATTTGAATAAAAGAAGTAGAGAAAAAATTGAGCAGAGAGTGATATAAGAACATCATGAAAAATAAGTCAACAGCTTGCTAAAGGAGAGCCCCCCCCCCAAATGCTGAAGGAAAAAAAAGGAAGCCAGACCATCACATCTCATTCCTCTTTTGCCTATACTCTGGAATTTCTTCTACCATGTCCCCTGGGCCAGGTATCCCCATTTCCTCCTACCTTTAGCTTCCTATTATGTATTATCTTCCACTATTATGCTCATGGACTGCAGGGGTTATTATTATTTTTTTTATTTCTGTTTCTATTTGTTGTCCCACAGTTTAGCACAGTTCCTGATACAGAATAAACATATAATTAGTGCTTGTTGACTGACTGGCTAAATTCCCATTTCCAGTTCCATATTTGCAACATTTCCAGCTTTGTCCTGTCAAGGCTTATACTCTTGTGCTGGCCTAAACTTTGGGAAGTCAGTATTACCATAATTTTATAATCAGGCATTAGAATAAGACTTTAGTCTCCTATTGCAACTTTTTAAAGTTGTCTTCTATTACAACTTTTAAAAATATTTAAGGAACTGCAATTACATTTTTAAAACAATCAAAAGAACAGCCTCTAGCTTTTGTTAGTCACAAATAAATCATAAAATTACCTTTTGGAAAAGAGGATAGATAAAAAGCCTTACAACCACCAAAAAACCCCTACCCAAATCAAAATAATACTGTTAAAAAATAACCCTTAGTTTCCCTAATGAATACCTTGTATCTATTTTAACTTTTGTCAATTGAAATATCAGGGGCCAAAAGTTTTGTACCTACTATATACCTTCTGTAAGATTGAACTGATACCCTACAGTTTTAATGTTTTGTTACATGATAAGCAAGTTCATATTTATTGTATGTATATATTATTATCATTTTATAGGAACTAATTATGTCACTTATTTGTATTTGTTGTTTTAGATTTGAGTTCTATTTTTATTTTCATTTTTTTCTCTCATGTTGATCCTCCCATTCTCCTTTGTCATGCCATGTTGTCATTTGTTTTTGAAGAGGACCAATGGCATCACAGATGACATCTTGACTGGTACATAAATTAGATTAAAGTGAGGCAGAGGTGCATAGTCATCAGCCTCATACTTTCTTCCTGAGTCACTGAAGTCCAGTGGCAGTATAAAAGTCAAGATGGCTACAGATGATTCTATATGCAGAGGATGACATTGGCATCTTCTCTGTCTGACTAAACTTTAAGTGTTCCACAGCTTGTGCTTCAGCTGCCTCTTAGGAACAAAATGTTCTCATCTGCCCATTTTGCTAAAAAAAAGTCTTCACAAGCTTGGGTTAGACAACCCTCCCACTCATTAACAGATCTGGGGTCTGTCAGTAACCATCAACCTCATTTAACCCATCTGCTGAGACATTTTACTGGGGTGTCTGCTGGCCAGGCTCTAACTTCTTGGAACCACAGGTGAGAGTTGGGTGAACCATGCAGACACGAAAGGTATATGAGTTGCCCTGAAAAGGGCTTGGCAAGCTCTCATGCCAGAAGTGCTAGTTTTCCCTGAACAGCCTATTTCCTCTTTGTAATATAAGTTTATCTTTAAAGAACCTTTTCAAAGACTACTTTATTTTATTTATTTTTATTTTGGGGGTGTAGGCATTTTAATTTTCATTCTTTTAAAACAATTCTTAAAATTTTATTTAGTATATTATTTATTTTAAGTATTATTATTATATTTAGTATATTATTTTCCCAGTTACATGTAAAAGTAATTTTAACATTTGTTTTTATAAATTGTGTGTTCCAAATTTAAAAATTATGCTTCAATCTGTATTCAGCCCCCCTCAGTTCTTTCTCCGGAGGGATAGCATTTTTCATTCTAAGTTCCTCAGACTTGTCTTGGATCAATGTATTGCTGAAAATAGCTAAGTTATTTGTAGCTGATCAATATTGCTGTTACTTTGTACACAGTAATTTAACTTTGCATCAACTCATGAAAGTTTTTCCGGGTTTTTCTGAGAGCATCCTGCTCATCATTTTTTATTTTAGTACAATAGTATTCCATCATAATCACAATGATCATGACTTTCAGATGACTCCAACTGATGAACGTCCCCTAAATTTCTAATTATTTGCCACCAGAAAATAAATCCTTTTGCTTTTCGGTTTTTATGTGTTTTTTGGATATAGACAAAGTAGTGGTATTGCTAGGTCCAAGGGTATACATGATTTAAAACCCTTCGTGCATAGTTCCAAATTGCTCTACAGAATGGTTGAATCAGGTTACAACTCAACCAACTATGCATTAATGCTTCATTTTTCCTACATCCTCTCCAGCATTTGTCATTTTCCTTTTCTGTCCTATTATCAAGTCTAATAGATATGAGATAATACTTCAGAATTGTTTTAATTTTTATTTCTCCAGTCAGTGTGTTACATGCTTTTTTTTAGTGTTTTTTTTATATGGTTATAAATAGCTTTGATTACATCATCTGAAAACTGCTCTTATCTTTGGATCATTTGTTCTTTTATAAATTTGACTCCATTCTCTACGTATTGAGAAATAAAGCCTTTACTAGAGAAACTTGTTTTATCTTTTTTTTTCATGGTTACTCTTGCTAACTGTACATCTCTCCATACTCTTCCCATTGCCATTTATTCTACTCTATTCTCTCTTTTATTCTGTCTTTCCTCAAAAGTGTTTTGTTTCTGACTACCCTTTCCCCCAAATATGCACTACCTTCTATCACTCTTCCCCTTCTCTTATCTCCTTATCCTCCCACTTTCCTGCAGGAAAAGACAGATTTGTATACCAAATTGAGTGTGTATGTTATTCCCCTTTGAACCGATTCTGATGAGAGTAAGGTTTGCTCACTCCCACTCACATCCTATGATCTATTCCCCTCCACTGTAAAAATGTTTTCTTTCCTCTTTTATGACAGATAACTTACCACAGTCTACTTTTCTTTTTCTTTCTTCCAACACATTCCTTTCCCACCCCTTAATTTGATTTTTTTTAAAATTCATCCCTTCATATTCAACTCACATCTGTGTGCTTTACCTATATGTCTGTCTTTCTGTCTGTCTGTCTGTCTCTCCATATATTCCTTTTATTGGCCATAGTAAGAAACTTCTTTTGAGTTATAAGGATCATCTTCACGTAGGAATATAAACAGTTTGACTTTGTTAAGTCTTTTATGATTTCCTTTTCCTGTTTATCTTTTTATGCTTCTCCTGAGTTTCCTATTTAAAAGTCAAATTTTCTATTCAGCTTTGGTCTTTCATCAAGAATACGTGAAATTCCTCTCTCTCATTGAATATCCATTTTCCCACCTGGAGGTTTATGCTCAGTTATGCTGGGTAGGTGATTCTTGGTTGTAATCCTAACTCCTTTGCTATCTGGACTATCATATTCCAAACCCTCCAATCCTTTGATGTAGAAGCTGCTAAATCTTGGGTTATCCTGACTATACTTGAATTGATTTTTTTTTCTCTCTGCTTGCAACATTTTCTCCTTGACCTGGAAACTCTGAGGTTTGGCTATAATATTCCTGGGAGTTTTCATTTGGGGATCTCTTTCAGGGAGTGATAGGTAGATTTTTTTCAATATCTATTTTAACCTCTGATTCTAGAATATCAGGAGAGTTTCCTTGATAATTTCTTGAAAGATAAGTTCTGGAATTATTTTTGTTTTGTTTTTGTTCATGGTTTTAAAGTAGTCTTGTAATTGTAAAATTCTGTCTCCTGGATTTATTTTCTAAGTTTTTATAATGAGATATTTCACAGTTTATTTTTATTTTTTCATACCTTTGGTTATATTTTAGTGTTTCTTGATTTCTCTTAAGGTCATTGGCTTCCATTTGCTCAGTTCTATTTTTTTCAGAAATTATTTTCTTCAGTGAGATTTTTTACTTCCTTTTCAATTTGGCCAGTTCTTCTTTTTAAGTCTTTTTTTGTTCAGGGATTTTTTGTACCTCTTCTCATTTGGCCTGTTCTGCTTTTTAAGGCATTCTTCTCTTCATTGGCTTTTTTGTACTTCTTTTTGCCATTTGACCTACTCTGTTTTGAAGTGTTATTTTCTTTAGTATTTTGTGTGTGTGTGTCTCCTTTACCAAGCTGTTGACTCAGTTTTCATGGTTTTCTTGACTCACTTTCATTTCTCTTCCCAATTTTTACTCTTTCTCTGTTATTCAATTTTAGAAATCCTTTATGAGCTCTTTCATAGCCTGAGAACAAATAATATTTTTCTTGGAATCTTAGGCTATAAGATCTTTGACTTTGTTATCTTCTTCTGAAAGTGTTTTGATTTTCCTTTTCACATTACAACTTTCTATTATCAGTTTTTTCCATTGTTTTCTCATTTTCCCAGCTTATTACTTGACTTTTAAAGCAATATAATCTTGCCTCAATGCTAGCAAAGTTACCCATGTATCTCTCCCTCTTCCAATATCTCATGGTACTTAACCTTGACATCTACTTTTCCCTTATCTAATTTGCCCTTTTATTAATTATTTCATAGCACTTTGGCTCCATGTGTTTTACTCCTATTACACTATAACCTGTCTAGCACAATATATTATAGGAGTTGTTTAATAAATGTTCAACCACTTACCATCTGATAGCTCCAGTAATGGCCTCTGTTCTTGTGGATTCAGGGACTCTCAAGGCCTACTTCTGGATAGCTGGGGTTGGGTCTGTGCTCACATGATCTACATTGGCTTGTGCTCCACTATTATCCAGGTATGATAGACATTTCCTGCTGATCTTCTTAGTTATCCTTGGCTGGAAAATTATTTCACCCTGTTTTGTTGTGGATTCTGTTGCTCCAAGAATTGTTTTATGACATTATTTTAAAGTGTTTGGAGTATGTGGGGGGAGAACTCAAGCAAGTTGCTGCCTTTTCTCCTACATCTTTGCTCTGCCCCTCCAGTAGGGAGATTTAATCATTGAATTATCATTCCCTTTCCAGAGAACAATAGCTTTGTATGAGCATAGATGGACATTTTCTGCATTGTTTCCAATATCCATTTAGGTAATTCAACTTATACTCTCAAATCAATAAATATTTTTAAATATTAATATATGAAGGCCCTTTATTAACTCCTAGCAACACAAAAACAAAACATGCTATCCAATATTTTTAAGCACATGAAAATATTGGATATTTATTCAGGAAGCCATATGCAATGATTATTATTAAGGTTTTAAAGGTAACATGGGTGATTAGTGAATTTACTGTGTTTATTCTGTCCCTAACAACATAAATAATTACTAGTCACATAATGAAAAACAGGATCCAAAATGAATGTGACTTAAACGTAATCATTTTTACATATTTAGGATGAACAGAGTCTCCACTCTTATCTCCTCTCTCCTTAGGGAGAGTTATATCAAGTTGTGTGTGTGTGTGTGTGTGTGTGTGTGTGTGTGTGCATGTGTGTGTGTGCATTCACTCATTTAATTGAACTCTTACCATATTACAATTATCCACTGTTTTTCTGTACTAGATTTCTTTGTTTGTAAATATTCTTCCAGACTCTTGTACATTATTTTACTATTGTACCCTTCATACTAACATCAGAACAGCTTTCCAAATGCATCACTGTGATTATGTTGCTCCTCAAAAAATGTATATGACTTCCTTGTTGCCTGTGGGATGAAACTTCCATAAATTCTTGATTCTGGGACTCAGAATCTCTTTGCAATATTTTTCTAGCCTTTAACCTATACAACTTTTACTTTCTGCGTTATATGTTCCAGTCAACTTGGACTACTCTCTATCCCCTGATCTTATCCTGTCCTATCTAGTTTTAATTTTGTTTTCTTTATATCTCTACTTCTTGGAATTTCTCAATTCCTCCAACCCTATTTCCATTTTTGGAGATCTCCCCTTCCTTTAAGGACTAGTAACTCACAATATCCATGAAGCTTTTCTGTGAACAAACCCTTTACAATCAGCATTCTCTTCCTCTTCAAATGTGTTGTGGTACTTAACTTGGACATCTACTTTCCACATATCTTATTTTCCCTTTTATCATGCTATTTCTTAGCACTTTGGCTTCATGTGTTGTCCTCCTATTATGCTATAACCTCTCTAGCACAGTATGTTATAGGAGCTGTTTAACAAGTGTATGTTGAACAAGGGGATGATGAAGGAAGATAGTTTTGGGAATCTTTATTTCTTCATTTAACTTGGGCCCTGTTCTGCTTCCCATCTATGAGAGCATATTTTAATTCACTTCTTCCCCCACTTGTTTCCTATTAAATTTAGCAACTTAGAATATAAAGGGAATTATTAAATACTCAATAAAGTACCACTAACTACTGAGTAAATACTGATACGCTTTAGCATTTTGTTAGAATAAGAGCAAATATACAGGATAGGATCCAGAGAAAAAAATTCAAATGCTGGTATTGGTGCATAAAACTATTTTTAAGGGAATTAATGAAATTGATATTTCATGTGTGGAACTTTGCTCTTCAAACCAATTAGCTTCAAGATTTCTACATTTAAATATGTAGACTTGTTTGCACTACACAATTGCCTTTAAAACCATTATTTAGTCCAAATAGCCTAATCATATAATTACTTGATTTCAATATAAGAATGAAAAAAAGAGTTATGACATGATAAGCTCTTTATCTGAGGTCAAAGACAGAAAGGAGGTGTGGTGGATAGACCACTTGTGTTTGAGTCAGGAAGATTTAAATTGGAATCCTTCCATAGTCACTTACTAGTTGTGTGATCCTGAGTAACTTTACCTCTATCAGTCTCAGTTTCCTTATCTGCTAAAGAGATATAATAATAGCATCCACTCTGAGTTGCTGTGAGGGTCAAATTTGAGAATGTATACAAAACACTTTACAAACTTAAAAGTGATATAAAGGAGAGTATATATGAGAGACTTAGTGAGTGATACAAGAATTCTATAATATTAAAAACCATGAATAGAATATAATGTACAGCTACAAAAGATCTAAGAAATCGTGGAGGTCAGTGTTTTCAAGGTTGTCTATTCTGAGGGATCATTGAGCTGGACAATAAGGGTTTAGCTTTGAATTTTTGAAAAATGGACTGACATAACTAGATTGCATATGGCTTCGACTTGTAGTTAAAAAATGAAGGAAGATTAGAAATGTGCTGGTAAATTGAAAGGTTTTCACAGGGGACTAAAAGATGATTAAGGGGAAAGAGTTCACTTTAAAGCAAAAGGTGAAAATTTGGATGAGAAAAAAAAACATTGGTCATTCTGCTAAGATGAAATATAACTGATATATTAACATGCATGTGTAGATCCACTATCAATATTTTATATGTTTATGGAAATTAGAGCATTGTAATGAATTGCTTCTGTCATATTGTTGTTAATTTATATTAGTGTTTCTTATGAGTTTCTCTGTGTATTGTTTTCTTTATTAAAGTTAACCTTGCAAGGAATGGGTTTGTATAAGTAAAGGGATGAAAAAAAGCAGCAGCCTGCAGAATATTTCATAGGACACTCATAGTTCATTCAGAACATTCATTAAATTCAATTTTTAGATAAAACTATGGGATGTCTATTAAGATTACTTGGAACAGTTAGTCTACATTTTATAAATTAATCCTATCAGAAGGTAAACTCTTTTTCATATAGATTTCATGAAAAAGGGGAGATTAAAATGGGTTTAATTAGACCAACCCACTTCCTTTAAAGTAACTCATGAATAAAAATGAATTTTTAAAAAATCTCCATGGCAACTTTCTCCCATAAGGCTTTTAAAAATGAATTTGTAACTCCAAAAGATGTATTGGTAGGAATATTCTATGCCCATACATTCAGCAGAAAGAAATCACTTTTCCTTTCTTTCATGCCCATATTATTTTAAGAGCTACATATTACATGGGTATTTTTTAACTTAAATAAGAGATTGCTAATTTTTTAAAATTTGTTTTCAAATTGATGTTTAAGCTACCTAAAATACATTAAACCAAATATGATGAAAATATATCATAAAAAAGATTAGGAAATTAATTGGCTAATAGTACAGTAACACATGATTATATGTATAATGATGGTTCTATATGTAAGCAGGTTTGAAGAGATCAGTATCAAATGACAGAAATCTTTCTCTATTTACATGATTCCCTGGGAATTATGGAGCAGTAATCACACCTGAAAAATGGCTTCTTCTTCAATTCATCTGGACAAGGGAAGAAGGGGAAACTAAAGTATCACAAGATACAGAAGTGTGGGCAAGCCCAGTTAAGTGTCGTGCCTTCCTCATATTCCAGAAGGGTTTCTTGAATCTGTGTATTCACGAAGGTATGATTCAGTCCTGGGTGTATGAGGTCCCTAAAGGAAAGTTAGGCCCTTTTCCTCGCACTCTCATTCTTTATATTCCCATCTTGTATCTCCAGGAAAATTTATGTAGTTTTCAACTCAAGTCTACAATTTACCCAAAGGGGAGAGTAGAAAGGAATTCAATGTATAATGTAGATCTAGTATAGGATAGTAACTTATTTCCTCTACACAAAAGAAATGCTAAACAGAAAAGATTTGCAAGCCTACACTGACAGAAAACAACGAAAGAAGGAGCAATTGTAACCTATAACTTGTGTCATGCTCTTCCAGGGAGTTAAATTTTAGAGTAACAAGTTAATTTGTGGGACTGCTGAATAACCACTTAAAATTTCACCTTGGCCTGGTACTGTCTAAATAATTACCCCCAGGTCCATATCTTCTGACAAGCTGAGGCAGAACATGGACTCATTCTTTTACCAGTGTCCATCCTTTCCAATGTCAAAACTCTTGATGCTCTTAGGGAAAAAAACTGGCATCTTCCCAGCCTCTTGAATTGTTAAGATGATCTCTACTGTTAGACACATCCATGATATTTGGTCCCTTATGTTCAGAGAAGAAAGCAGACAGCAGAGAAAGCACTCAAAGGGACCAAGACCCTGACTCTGCTCTTCTTCACGAGCCTTTGTTTTAGATGCCATGTGCTGTCAAAGGCACACTGTCATTATAATAAGTAAAATGATTCTTTCCTTATGAGAAAGCTAGTGAGGAAGAGTTGCTTATCACATTGGAGAGTTGAAGGATCAAAATAGAAGCAAAAATCACTCCTGTTGTTTAAGGTCCCTTGAGTGGGCAAGTTTTCTAGGCTCAGTAGTTAATTCTGTTTAATGAAGTCTTCATTCCTGACCCTTCAGCTATCATAGGGTAGGTGATCAATAGATTAACAACTTTGTGTCATGTCAAAATAACATATGAATTTCCCTAGAAATGGTCAGAATAATTCAGTGCATGGTCCAATGGATTGTTCCCAATGCATGCTGCAAGGAGCCCAACTCCTACTTCATGGAGAATAAACTTAATTTTCATAGTTATATGATGTTATTGAGAGATATGTCAAAATATATGGTATTAGCTTCTTAGGGGTTATGACAGTTGCTAATGGCAAAGAGTACTCATGAGAGAGGTGAGTGAGGCACCAGGAGTAGAGATAGAATATTAAAAAAAATTCTCTTCACAGGGAAAGTGGAAACTATGGGTCTGAAATGTTCTGTATGCTTTCAGACAGCACTCAAGATGTTTATTAGTTTTATTGATTTTTTCTTTTTTAATATTTTCAGAAGGTAAAACACCAAGGCTGTAGGAAAGGAAGAGTTATATTAAGAGATGAATATGATATAAAAACAACAGGCAGTCATCTAAGATAATTTATTTAAAAAAATGAAGGAAGGTAAAGGGATGAAAAGGATTTCTATCCCAATGAAGAATTAGTAAGAGAGAAATGAAGCTCAAGTTTGTAAAATTAGTTAGAATGGGTAGACAGGAATGGCAGATGAGCAGAGAACAAATGTATCAAAAAAGGAAAGGGGGAAAAACAGCAAAATCAGAACAGAGAGTATTGCTGATTAATGGCTATTTTTGGTGGGTTCTCTAGCAGAGCATCCTTTTATGTTGGTTATTGTATCATTAGATGATGGATATAAAGCTCAAAGGAATGAAAGAGATCATCTAGTCCAACTGCTTCATTTTACTGAGGAGAAAACTGAAGTTAAGAGAAGACAATTGAATTGCCCAAGATCACACAGGTCATACGTAGATGGAAGTGCTTGGTATATTTGCTTTTGTTTCTTAAAGAGTAGTGGTATAAATGCATTTTTGAGGGAAATAATTTGAATCTTGGCATATCCAAATTTGTCATATAGTTGAAATCTTTAGAAAGGTTTTTTAAATTTTTAATTTTTTTCTAAATATATTTTTAACATTCCTTTAAAAAAATCTTTCAAATCCTCTGGAAAGAATATAAATACATCTTTAAAATACATGAGCACATATATATGTATTTTATATATATATATATATACACATATCTGCATTATATATAAACATATGTATACAGAATATATATATGCATATTTATATATATATATGATTATGTCCCAAATATTTTTGCAATAAACTAAGTAATTAAAGGCCATAGGAAATGTTTTCAAACATTTAGCCTATAACATCTTTCTCTGTCTTCTATTTTGTCTGTCTTTACTAAGTTGGTACTAAACATAAGACTAGGAAACTAAATAGCTAGTTGGTTGGATTTTTAATCCTGAAATCCTTATTGTGATGACACTTTACAGAAACTGTCTCCCCATTCTCCTCCCCTCCCCTCCAGTGATAAATAAGACAAGGAACATCAAGGTATTTATCTGGCTGCTACTTACACTACTTATGAGCTTGGGGATGGGGGGCAAGGGGAATGGGAAATGTGCCAGAGGTTGAGCGATCCTGGGAGGTGCTTAGGAAACAACTAGAACTGCAAATGTGGGAAGAAGGCAAAGGAAGCAGGTTTATTTAGCACAAACTCAATAACCAGAAACAGCTTGGATAGGGAAAGAAATATAGAAATGGAATGAATAATGAGTTTACTAATCACCTTGATTCTACTTGAGCTCCTTTATTATCCAGGAGAGGCTGAAGTAACCAAGGAATGAAAATCAGTTAATTAGGAAGCAGAATGAGTGTTGCTCAAGGTTGACATAGAAATGATCCTTTGCAGTGTCCACTGGGTGAACCTGTAATACTTCTGGTGTGCCAGCAACCATAGGGTTGGCTCCATACTAGCCCCAAATGCACAGAATTAGCACACACTTCCTGGTTCTGGGTATTCTGTATCCCTCCTATCCTGACTTCATTTGTTGTAAAACCACATAAACCAGTTTCTAAAACCCCCAATATTTGAAATAGCAGTCTGGGTTCTGTTGTTTCCCATATAGAGGTATGCTTTACTTGCCAATAAATGCTTCTAGTTTTACACTTGAATAGTACCTCCATTTCCTCTGTTCAGGTGGATGCTATATGCCAGTTAATCAGAGATGTCACCAGAATTGGTTGTACTCATATAGATAGTGACTCCCAGAGATCTGACCATAGAGGAGAACTTAAATGGAGGCTGAAACTGTGTCAAGCTGGTCCCCTTTTATCCTAACCTTAACTAAGATTGTTAAGCATGTTTAGGGTCTGCTACCAATTAACCCCACCCTGGCAGGGTTATAAGCGACTAGGGATGGAGTCTCACTGTGCTAATTAGGTAATTATGATCTGGAAAGATCCTGGTAGTGAAGGATTTTAGTGGCTAGAGAGCTGGATGTGGAGTCAGGAAAGCATGAGTTTAAATCTAACCTTAAACACTTACCAGCTACATAATTCTGAGCAAATCACTCAAATCTCTGTTTGCCTCAGGTTCCTCAATAGTAAGACAGGGATAATAATAGCACCTACCTCCTAGAGATGTTTTAAGAATCAAATGAGAGACCTTGGCCCAGGCCCAGGACCATGGCAGGTCTACTCTGAGGCCTGTATCAGGGGCAGCTGCTGCTCTTGGACAGCTCCCTTTCAGGAGCCTTCAGTGTTCCTTGTCCTGCTCCTTCTTGGCCCTGGAGCAGCAGCTCACTGAAACTGCAGATTGAAGGAGCCCCTGGATAACAGAGTGGACTTGGGGGTGGTTGTCATCCTGCAGTCCCATGACCAGACCATGCTCCTAAACTAGCAGGCCTTGAGCATGTACATGGCCCCCAACCTCTGGGTCCCTCCAGGTGGAGACATGAACCTGGATGAGGAGCTGCTAGATAGGAGGCTTTGGGAGCCCTGGACAAGTCTGCACTCCTGTACTTCTGGTTCACTCTGGGCCTGTGGGAATCTGCTTATCCCCCCATACTGAGCCAAGTTCACTCCAGATATCGCAACATCTTTCTCTATGTACTGGTGACTTCCCAGGAAACAAAGCAGCAGCAACAGGAATGGATCCAACCAAACCAGGAAGAGATCAGTGCCTATGCCAGACTGAAGCCAGACGAATTGGTGGCAGTGGCAGCCTCTGAAGATGGGCCAGAGATGACTGAACCTCTGCTGCCATTTGTTCAGGCAGTGGAGCTTCAGGGAGTTGTGCCCCAAAGCCTGGACCTGCCTGTGTCTACTCTCTGAACATGAGGAAGAATGAGGAGAGGATCAGTATGGAAACCAAATTTTCTCTTGGTTTATGACTACAGCATCTGAAGAAGTCCTCAAAATAACACACAGACACACACAGACACACACAGACACACACAGACACACACACACACACACACACACACACACACACACACACACACACACACACACCTCTCCTTAAAGCCAGAATCAGAATAAAACTGGACATTGGATGCCAACCATCAAGAAAGACAAGTAGATGAGGCACTCTCCATTTCTCTATGGACACACATAGGATTCACAACCTTTATTGTCAGTAAGAACATTCCTACAACTTTGGAAATATGAAATTAAAATAAAACAAAGGTCATAAGAAAGAGAAGGGTGAAGTTGGGGGACGGGAGAGTGAACGTATACTGCCTCTTCAAAGGTGCAGAATGAGTTCCATGATCATAACTTTAAGACTATGCATCCCACTGGAAAATCAGACTCCAGGATAGGGAGACTTTGGGGGAATTCTCATCAATTCATATGAGTATATACACATATATAGACACAAATATGCATGTATTATATATATGTGTATATGTGTGCATTATATTTGTATATATGTGTATGTATAAATACACATACATACATACACACATACATACATATATATTTATATACACACACATGCACATATATACATATATAGAAAGAGAGAAAGAGAGAGAGAGAGAGAGAGAGAGAGAGAGAGAGAGAGAGAGAGAAAGAGAGAGAGAGAGAGAGAATGAGAATCAGGCAGCAGGACAAAATCCTACTTCCACCTCCATCCCAAACCTTAGAGAGTAAATCTCACTTCATCCTCAGTAAGACTAAGAAAGAAGCAAAGGTCATCTTGGAGTTCTTTGGTTTTTCTCTTCTATATACAAAAAAGCTGCAAGTGAAAATAGAGATCTTAGACCCTGGGGGAAAAATCAAATGAGGCAATAATTGTAAAGTACTTAATGATTCCTGTCACATATTAAGTGCTATATAAATGTTAACTATATTGTTATTATTGTTATTAATACAAGGGAAGGAACTTTGTCTTAACTAGCTTTATATCTCCCCATTTATATGTGATTATCTAAAGATATACAATTAAAACCAATGGGTGTGACATGACCCTCTCCCTTGGTACTTTTTTAGAATCATAGTTTGTTTCTTTTAGGAGAAACATGTTTTCTTCGTCTTTATCTCTTACAATCCTTGAACTCTGACATCTATTGCTTGTGCTCTAGTCTAAAGAATAACATAATCCTTCCCAAGCTTAACTTCCTCATAATGCTCTCAAGAGGAATTTGGAACTGACTCAACATCTTTTTTTTAAGCCTCTACCCAATGATGTTTCTCCATTAGTCCATGAATGTCTCTTGCTCCCAGCTTATTGGCAAATCTGGGATGACATATTAAACCCAGAAGCAATGGACACTGTCTCAACTTTCCTTGCTCTACCTACAAGCTCTGCTTTTATTGTTGCTGTTGTTGTTCTTAAGATGATGACAAATTTTTATCCAGAAGGATACCTTCCTCCTTGGAGGAACTCCATAACTCTCTGAAATTAAAAAAAAAAGTTTTACAGTACTAAAAATCATCATTCATGCAGTAACTAATAACAGACTTCCTTTCATTAGCAAGATACAGTCAGAATACCAGAAAATTACCATCTAGTTCTCTTTCTGTTATCTTTAGAGAGATCATCGGTATACCTAGCTTAAGAACTATAAGACTTCTTAGAGTTTATTCAAATAGCTACCTGTAGTTGTGTAGAGATTTTATATTTTATTTTTAACTGTGTTTCAAGATCCTAATTCTGAATCCCTGGACAGTTTCTTTCGTTGCTGATGTTCTTTCTGAATAGCGGACACATTGGGGCTTTAGAGAATTGTTCACCTTTACTTTTTAATTGGATATGACACTTGGGAAGTTTGAAAGTGTCTTTTCTTACCATGTAATGTAGCAGTAGTAGTAGCAACAACAGCAGCAGTAGTTGTTATTCATCCTTCATTTTCAAAGAGGACCAGTGACACCATGGGGTGATATCACAACTAGTATATAAGTTGAATTTAAGTAAGTCAGGGTTGCAGAAAGTCATCAGCCTCACTTTCTCTCTCTCTCTCTCTCTCTCTCTCTCTCTCTCTCTCTCTCTCTCTCTCTCTCTCTCTCCCTCCCTCCCTCTCTCTCTCCCTCTCTCCCTTTTTCTCTCCCTCTCTCCCTCTATCTCTCTTTCCCTCTCTCTGTATCTCTGTCTCTGTCTTTCTCTGTCTCTGTCTGTGTCTGTGTCTGTCTCTCTCCACACATAAGGGATAGAATTGCATAGTATTATAAGTACTCTTCACTCAAAACTAAAAACAGTGCACCCAAGGACAATATAAAACAGTATTATAGAAATACAGAAAAATATAAATATAATAATATATAATAATAATGTAAATAATAAAAATATAAAATATAGAAAACTTTCTTAGCAGAGTAATAGAAATATTTACTTACATCACCAGACTGGGAGAGCACTAACATCTGAGTTCATTTTCACATCCGGGAGAGGGGTGGGCAGCTACCCAGAGTCCTGTCTGGGAAATCAAAAATACCTCAGATAAAGCATCCTTCCCATGAGCGAATCCCAAGACAAGATATCAATTTCCCAGGATACATACAGTTTCAAACAAAGAAAAAATTAGCATGGTGAATTTTAGTGACTGTTAGGCTCAGAGACAGAAGGTGCCATAACCATGTGACTAAGCACCTGATCGGCTCAGTGCCAGGGCTTTATGTAACTCACAACAGGATATGTTACAGCTGTGAACTGGGCCAGAGTTCAAAGGAGTAAGACATCCATGACTGATAAGGCAAAATGTGTATATTCCCAGAAAGGGGGTCAACACTTTAAAGTAGAGCAATCAGTAATATATACTTTTACCTTTATTCCCAGGAATGTGGCCCCTGTTCCAAGGAGAAAAGGGAGCAGATGTAATCACATAGGCCAATAAATGTCATGGGAAGATACCTTATTAATCCTTCACCAGGGTGTGGCCACTGCACATGTTATAACTTTTTGTAGGAACAGGTGAGAGTTGGTTGATAGGTAAGTATAAAAGGTGGATGAGCAGTCTTGAAAAGGATTCAGTAGTCTCTTACCCCAGAATCTTTCTCAATACCCCATACTCCTTGGGAATACAAATACAAACAAAAAGAAAGACAGTTTCTACTGTCAAGGAGTTTATATAGCAATGGGAGAAGACAACACATAAAAGGGACCTGAGAGGGGTGTGGGGGAGGAGAGATAAATTGATATATACATACATGCATATACATATACATATACATACATAGGTAACTAATAGATGGATGATAGATACATATATAGATAGATTTATAGATAGATGATAGGGAGAGGAGAAGGAGAGAGGGAGAGAGACAGAGACAGAGAGACAGAGAAAGAGAGAGACAGAGAGAGACAGAGAGACAGAGACAGAGAGACAGAGACAGAGATAGAAAAAGAGACAGAGAGACAAAGAGAGAGACAGAGACAGAGAGACAGAGAAACAGACAGAGACAGAGACAGAAAGATGGAGAGACAAACAGAGAGGTTAAATTTAGAATAGCCTCTTGTACAAGTGGTGCTTTGACTGACTTTGTAAGCAATCCAGAAATTCCAAGAGATGGAGAAAAGTGTGGAGAAGGACATTCAGTACAAAGAATGGAAATGGAGTGCCATATATGAGGAAGAGAAAGTAGTTCAGTATGGGATTGGTAAAAGGCCATTAGATTTGAGAATTAAGATATCATTGGCAACTTTGGAGAAAGAAGTTTCAGCTGAACGAGGAAACTTGAAGTCAGACTGCTGAAGGTTTAGAAGAGTGTGAGAAGAGAGAAAAAATGGGGTCAATAAGTGTAGATAGCTATGTTAAGGTATATAAATGAACTATCTTGTTTTTTCTTCAAGATAGAGAACCGTGTATCAAAAAGATGTTCTATTTAAAACACTAAGGATAACTAATTATACAAATAGGCAAATCATATCAGTCATAGATGTGTGGAAATATTTAATATTTGAGATGGAAGCAGCTTTAGAAATCATTTGCTCACTCGTTTATTAGATGAATAAACTGAATCCTAGAAAGGTAAAGGAATTTGCCCAAGATTATGCAATACAATATTTCCCTAGAGTCTTACCATATCATATCTACAGTATCATTTAAAATCTCCAAGGTCAGTTCATGCAAAGGACCGCCTATGTCTTCCTCAGCATTGGGTTGTTGATACAGGCATTTTAAGAAAGTCCTGTACTGTTTTCTGTTGATCTGTGAAATTTTGGTTAGTTTTGTCTCCATGAGGATGGAAAAGCCATGCCTTATGTATTTTTGTATCTTTTAGAGTGCCTACTTCTATGCCTTCCATATAATGAATGTTAAATAAGTAAATGTAAGACTAGTTATCAGGGTCTAATCCTTCAAGCCTGTACAGTGTACTCTTTTCTCTGCCTCCAGGAATGTATAATAGAGGGCTCCTCTTCATAGCAGGTGCAATTATTTTGTGACCTGTTGGTCACATGCTCAAAAAATCTTTTAATTGGCTGCTGAGATGGAATAGAAAGCACAAAGAAAAGGTGTGAACAGGACAAGTTGTCTTCACTCTCTTGGGCAGCTTTTGAGAGAGAGAAGAAACATCACAGTCTCCAGGTGTGGGAGTATTTTCACTATATGATTGTCTTACTGCCTAAAATAGATAATTCTCATTTCTTTTTGCTTCTTCTATGTTTATTTCTTCCTTATCCTGGATAAATGAGTGTCAGAAATGGAATTACCTTTTGAGAATCAAAAAGTTGGAAAAGCCAGAAGAGTTCCATTAACAGGATTCCATATTAAAGACTGTCACAACAGAGTACAGGGAGTGATGGCAGACCTGAGACTTTACTCAGTCAAGCAGTGGATGGACCCAGAAGGGAGTGATTCACGCATTGCCTTGGCTGTGACTGCTTTACTTCTTCAACGAGTTCCTGTAATCACATGAGCAGAGATTTCAAGTCAAAAGGATTATTAGAGGTCATTTGGTTCATCTTTATTTTATAGATGAAGATAAATAATTTGTTCAGGGTTACAAAGGAAAGTGACAGAGCTGGAATTTGAACCCACATCCTTTTACTCTGAATTAAGCACATATTCTTTGTATCAGATTGACAAAAGTACTTCAGAATTTGTATTTAGTGTTGTAAATTGCATGACTTAGTAAAATAGCTATAAGGAGAAAGAAAATACAATCAAATTTGTCACTGGGGAAATAAAGTTTCTTGCAGAACCAAAATGGGCAGGTGGGATGGGTTATTAAGTAACTACAACTTCTGATTGTGCTTTTATAATAAAAGGTCAAGCACAGTAATGATATAATGAAACTCTACTGAATTAGACATTTCTGTTTTTATCAAATCCCTTCAACATTTCTGGATGAAGTGATTCCTCTGCAACCAGTTAAGCAGACCTAGCACTGATGGAAAGTAGTTCTCAGTTAAAGAAACAGTCTATTTACCATACTTTTCATGGCAGATACACCCATTTCCCTCCCTTCTCCCCTAAGCACAGCTGCAGGGCGTAAGTAGTCAGGCAAACTATAATCAGCCACTTAAAGTGGTTGCTGAATCACAGTTGTGCCCAATTTGCTAGTTTAACTTCATTTCTTGCTTGAATTACCTCAGTCCTGCCCCCCCCAATGAAATTATTCATTAAATACTGAACTTTTGTTATACCTCCCAAAAGTACACACATAAATGCACAGTCACACATGGTTAGGCACACACACAGTCACCTACACTTCGCATTAAAAAAATGATCAAAGCTTCCTAAATTTTAGTATATTTCAATTGATCAACTGGTAGTTTCAAGGTTTGCTTTAGCTTTTTTTGGAAATGGAAATACTAATAATTATTCGTATTATTATAATCAATCACTTTGAATTTAACTTCTCAATGTTAGGTTTTTAAAGTACAGTTTACTCTATGAGGATTAAAAAAATAAAATCAAAATATTCCCAGTCGACAATTTTATTTAACTTGTAAGACTGCAAAATCTTATACTTCTCTTCTTAAAAGAAGAGAAAAAACACATCCTTTACTACTGGAGTTTTAACTACTTTTCAGGAAGCTGGTAGAAGGAGACAGATCACTGTTAGTATAAATAGTACCTCCAGTCCATTTTCACCTCTCTTCTGATACTTCCAAAGGTGAAAAATGTCCAGTAAATTAACTTACAATATGTCAAAGCTGAGAAAGGAAAAGAAAAAAAATACTATGATAAATATGTGAACAATTAAATTTCATTGCATTTTTAAAGGATCAAGTTTTGACGTTATAGATGGGCAGATATTAAATGATAGAAAAGAGAGGAAAGAGTTATCACAGAGATTTACCATTACTGGTCATATGTTTCTATTTTTTGAGCATTACCACCTTCTTCTAATAAAGAAACTTTTTTTTCCCATCTGGAAGATGCAGCACATTTTTGATGATATGGAAATGGGATTATAAACCACCTTGTAATGTGAACTGATAATACTCAGTTCTAAAACAATTAGATATTACTATCTTTTCAGTCATGTGAATATGTTTCATTCTATGCAGTCATTCCATGACTTTCCAGTACTTGTATTCTATTAATCTTTCTAATGTAGACAGAAAATCTATGTATTAGAGATTTTGACAATTTTTACTAGGCATAAAATAATCTGCTTTTGAGTAAATCTTGATTTGAATGTTCAAGACTCAAAAAGATAGCCATATTTTTGAGCAATTAGTATTTCCAGAACACTATAGCAGTGCCACTGGCAATTATATCCATTGTCTGACTCTAGAGACATAGCTCAGCAAAGTGGGAGAATGGTTAGCACCATCCCTAAAAGAAACTTCTTTTAAGCAGGGACTTTGCATGAGGTTAATTCTCGTTGACAGACACTTTATGCTGCTTTCCCCACAGTTTTTCCCTTACTTTTCTCCCACTGAGTATCCTCTGGTTTTAAACTTTGCCTTCAGCCTTCACTGTGGGCCACCTCTAGATTGGCCTATCTGATAAACTCTTTGATTTGACCTCAATTCATGTTCTCATTATGCTATGACTTGTACAGCAAGTTGTCTAAATCATATGTTAGTTTCCTCCCCTCAGGGCTGGTCACTCAATATCTATAAAAAAACTTCAATAGAGATACTGTGAGTTATGTTTATAATTCCCATTTACCCTTCATTGATTTATTTCAGACTCTTTGCCTGTGAATCTGTATTAATTTATACCTGTTCTAAGCCTCTTAGCTCTATAGGCTAAATAGATTGTGGCCAAAATGTATCTTGGAATCATAATTTCTTGTTAGGATATTTGCACACAATACCCACATTAACCTTGAATGGACTAAATGAAGGAGAACTAATATGCATAGCTATAACTTTAAAAAAAAAGATTACATGAATGCCAGAATCCAGAATGCCAGTTGTTCTTATTGCTCTTAATCTAAAAATGACTTTCAAAACATAAAGAAAATCATAGAACCTAGTATGTATCCTGATGCTCTGTTGTATCATTCCTCAATTGCTATTAGTAGAAGGGTAGTTCTAATGTATCATCCTATACAGCCTTTTCCCCAATACTATAAATAGCAATTTTGGTACCCTGGAAAATCATAAGACATTCCTAGGGCAAGTAACCATAAAATATGTCTGGGCCAAGAGGTATGAAAAGATCCCTTGGAGTGGTGGGTAAGACCACAGACCTTAATACACAAGGCCCTATGAAAGGAGACTTCAAGACTATGGCTAAGGCACATATGGGAAGACTCTACCCAAGTCAATGGACAGCGAAACTGGGTATAGCCACTGTGGGGAGGAATTTGTATTGTTGTTAACTAAGTTTCAAACTTCAGATTGTTTTCTCCCCTGCTAATTTGTGGAGTCAGCATCCTCTTAATATCAACTGCCTAAAGCAAAGTACCAATTGTACCAGAATCAGAGCTCCAGTTCCATCCTAAGTCTCTTCATGGCAAAAGGAAGCTGTATTTGATGTATTTATAAAATGTTATGTATTGATTGGGCATTGAGTTTCCTCATAAATCCATGCTAAGGTAAGAAAAAATGGGGTAAAGAAGAACATAATTAAAAAAATACTTAAGCACTGTTAGCTGGCACTGTACAACGGTGGTATATTGACAATTTCCCTGCTTTCAAAGTTGGTATAGAGTTGAGAAGATGAAACTTAAACATGTACGAAGTTAAATTAAAAATACAACTCCTGAAAATAATACAAGATATTTTAATAAGTAAGATCATTTGAGTGGTATTGACCAGGAATCTCAAGTTGATCTTACATTTGGGCTCTTTGCAGCTCTTTCTCTGTCTTCAGATCATTTCATGCAGCTCTTTGCTCCTTTGTTTAGATAATTGTATAGTCAGATGAAAGTGTCTTTGTGAAGAGAAATTCATATTTAGTAGTATGGCCAATCTATTAGTGATAGAAATTTAAACATGTAATTTGTATTTGAGACCAGTGGTACAGATAATAAATGTTATGTATTTAGGGGATGCAGAGATCATTGGGAGATAGAATGGATTAAGGAGTTTTGTGAAAGGAAGATCTTGAGCTAGATCTAGAACAAATGCATAGGACCAGAAATGGGGGCAGAAAGAGTTGCATAAAGAGATAATATGTTTTAATGGATCAGAAATCAGGGCTAAGATTTAAACCCTAGCATAGCAATATATTATCTGCGTAAATTTGGGTAAATTAAAATTTCTCCATTGGGTCTTAATTTTCTCTTCTGTTATATTGGAGGATTGGTACAGATAATCTTTAAGGTTTCTTCCTCCCCTCAATTCTACGACCTTACGAATCTGAGAAATGTTCAGGGACATTCTAGAGCCAACTTGAAATGGCTCATGAGGACCAATTATTAAATTTTTGATGTGACCATTTGTACATCAGATAACAGGAAATATTATAGATCAGGACTTTTATTTACTGTTTTGTCAATTGTCCAAATGTTAATATTTCAAGTTAAACTTTAAAGTATTGTGCAGACAATTTTCTACCCAGGGAACCAGTTAGAAATTTACCAACATGCTTCTGATTATGAACTTTCTAGTATTACAGTCCTAGTAAGAAAAACTGAAGAATAGAAAGAAATTAGTCCCAGGAGATAAAAGGGAAAATGCTTTCATAATTAAGCACATAGTTCTGAGTTTGTAAATGTTTCTTTTATCATATGAAAAAACTAAGAACCCAAGGAACTAAGGAACTAATGTTAGGGTACTTTGTACCTTGAGTACTTAGAGATTTCATCCGTGCTCGTGAAATTATTTTAGTATTTTACTTTTCCCCAATAACATGTAAAAACAGTTTTTAACATTAATTTTTGAAACTTCTGAGTTCCAAATTCTCTCCTTTCCTCCTCTTAATACTCCTCATTCAAAAGGCAAGCAGTTTGATATTGGTTATGCATATGTTGTAATGCAAAACTTATTTGCATGTTAGTAATGTTGTAAAGGAAAACAGACAAAAAAACTCAAGAAAATAGAGTAAAAAATATATGCTTCAGTCTGGATTCAGACTGGGGATGAACAGCATTGTTCATCACATATCCTTCAGAGTTGTCTTGGATCATTGTATTGCTGAGAATAGCTAAGTCATTCATAGCTGATTATTTTACAACACTGCTGTTACTTTGTATATAGAACATGCCACTTTGCATTAGCTTCTGTAAGTCTTCATAGCCTTTTTTGAGACCATCCTGTTCATTTCTTATAGCACAATAGTATTTCATTACAATCACATACCATAATTTGTTTAGCCATTCCCCAATTGGTGGGCATCACCTCAATTTCCAACTCTTTGCTCCCAGAAAATAGCTGTTATAAATATTTTCATACATATAGGTCTTTTTCCTTTTTTAAATCTATTTTTTAATATAGATCTAGTAGTTGTATTGCTAGGTCAAAGGATAAACATGGTTTTATAGGCTTTGGGGTACAGCCTAATTGCTCTACAGAATGGTTGAATCAGTTTACAACTCCACTAACAGTGCAATAATGTCTCGTTTTCCATCTCATCCAACATTTCTCATTTACCTTTTCTGTCCTATTAGCCAGTCTAATAGGTATGAGGTAGTACCTCACTGTTGTTTAAATTTGCATTTCTCCAATCAATAGTGAGTTAAAACATTTTTCATATAGTTGTAGATAGCTTTGATTACTTCATCTGAAAATTATTCATATCTTTTGATCATTTATTAATTGGAGATTGGCTCTTATTTTCTATATATTTTACTTAGTTCTCTCCACGTTTGAGAAATGAGGCCTTTTTCAGAGCAACTTGTTTCTAAAGTTTTTTTTTACAGCTCCTGTTGCTAATTATTTCTCTCTATCCTATTTTCCTTCTGTTTATTCTTTTCTCTCTCTTTCTCTCTTTCCTTACACCCCGTCTGTCCCCAAAAGTGTTTTGTTTCTGACTACTCTCTCCAAAAATCTGCCTTCCTTTCTATTATCCCTCCCTCTTCTCTTATTCACTTCCTCTCTGCCTTTCCTATACGGTACGATAGAATTCTTTTTGAATTGCATGTTATTACCTCCTTGAACCAATTCTGATGAGAGTAAGGTTCATTCACTCACACTCACCTTTCCTTTCTTCCCCTCCACTGTAAAAACCTTATCTTTTCTCTTTTAAGATAATTTACCCCATTCTACCCCTCCCTTTTTCATTCTCCTAGTGCATTCCTCTCTTGGCCCTTAATTTTATTGTATTATTTTTTACATATCCTCCCTTCATATTCAACTGACACCTTTGCCCTCTGTCTATATCTATTTCTTCTAACTGCCTTTATAAACTAGAAAGTTCTTATGAGTTAAAAGTACCATCTTCTCATGTAGGAATGTAAACAATTTAAACTTATCAAGTCCCTTACGACTTCCTTTTCCTTTTTACATTTTTATGATTCCCTTGGATCTCATATTTGAAAGTCACATTTATTATTCTGTCCTGGCCTTTTCACCAAGAATACTTGAAAGTCCTCTATCTCATTGAATTTCCATCTTCCCCCTGGAGGTTTATACTCAGTTTTGCTGAGCAGGTGATTCTTGGCTTTAGTCCTAGCTCCTTTAACCTCTGGAATATCATATTCTAAGCCCTCAAATTGTTTAAGATAGAAGCAAATCTTGTGTCAGCCCAACTATGGCTCCATGATACTTAAGCTTTTTCTTTCTGGCTGCTTGCCACATTTTCTCCTTGACCTAGGAGCTCTGCGATTTGGCAATAATATTCATGGCAGTTTTCACATTGATATCTCTTTTGGGAGGTGATTGGTGGATTCTTTTGGTATCTATTTTATCCTCTGGTTCAAGAATATCAGCATAGTTTTCCTTGACAATTCCTTCAAAGATGATGGGGGGGAGGGGAGTGTCAAGATGGCAGCACAGAAGCAGGAAAATTCTGGGGCTTCCCCCATAGCCACTTCAAATACCTATAAAATATGACTCTAAACAAATGTTAGAGCTCCAGAATCTACAAAGTGACAGAGAAACAAATATCCCATTGAAAGCAGCCTGGCAGGCAGAGAGGAAGGGTCCATTGCAGTGTGCTGGTAGCTGAACCCAGCCCCCCTTGAACTTGCGGTTTTAGACACAGGGTGGCTGTAGGAGCTGTGGGTATAGCATTTGGGAAAGTGGATCACCAGCAGCTGCGGTGGTTTCCAGAATTATCAACCCATAAATGTCAAAGACAAAGTAAAAGGTCAGTGGAACTCAGCTGGATTTGGTGGGAAAGGAAGAGGGGTCTAGCTCTCTGTACCCAGAGCCAGAAGTGGAGGAAATAGCAGCCCTGCAGCTGCGTCTACGTGGCTGCTTCAGAGCTCCTGCACTACTGATTGAAGGGGGGCCAAATGACTATTCAGAAGCTAAGTGCTCTTTCTTTCACCTGCCTGGATTGGGATTACAGTCTCAGGAGGTGGTCCTAAGGTATGTGACTAGTGAGCCAAAGATGGTGGGGGCTGTAGAGATGGCAGCCTCCTAATAGCTCCTGCAGCTGTGAAAACTTCAGCAATCTGGGACAAAGCTCTCTCCTCTGGGAGCAGAGGTCTAATGTGGCAAAGAGCTCAAAAGTCAAGCAAAGGAAGCAAAGCAAGCACAACCATCCAATTTTATATCCTTTTTTGGGGGGACAAAGAGGATAAAAGCAAGGAAGAGGAGGAAGACAACACAGTCAGAACTCCTTCACCAAAAGCTTCCAAGAAAAATATGAACTGATTACAGCCATGGAAGAGCTTAAGAAGGATTTTGAAAATCAAAGAAGAGAAGTGGAGGGAAAATTGGGAAGAGAAATCAGAATGATGCAAGAGAATCATGAAAAGAGAGTCAACAACTTGACTGAAGAAAATAACACCTTAAAAACAGACTAACTCAAATGGGAAAAGGGGCCCAGAAAGCCAATGAGGAGAAGGATGCCTTAAAAGCCAAATTTGCCAGAGGGAAAAAAAGAATTTCAAAAGCTCACTGAAGAGAATAATTACTTCAGAATTAGAGTGGAACAAATGGAAGCAAATGACTTTATGAGAAATCAAGATGCTACAAAAAAGATCCAAACAAATGGAAAAATAGAAGGCAATGTGAAATATCTCATCGAAAAAACCACTGACCTGGAAAATAGATCCAGGAGACATAATTTAAAAATTATTGGACTACCTGAAAGCCATGATCAAAAAAAGAACTTAGAAATCACCCTTCAAGAAATTCTCAAAGAAAATTGCCCTGATATTTTAGAAACAGAGGGCAAAATTGAACTTGAAAGAATTCACCAATCACCTCTTGAAAAAGAACCCAAAAAGAAAACTCCTAAGAATATTATAGCCAGGTTCAGGAGTTCCCAGATCAAGGAGAAAATACTACAATCTGCCAAGAAGAAACAATTTGAATACTGTGGAAACCCAATCAGCATAATACCGGATCTAGCAGCTTCTACATTAAGGTATCAAAGGGCCTGGGATATGATATTCCAGAGATCAAAGGAGCTAGGATTAAAACCAAGAGTCACCTAACCCAGAAAAATTGAGCATAATGTTTCAGGGGAAAATATGTTCATTCAATGAGGTGGATGACTTTCAAGCAAACTTGATGAAAAAGAAACAGAGCTGAATAGAAAATCTGACATTCAAATACAAGAAGCCTGAAAATGTAAACAGGGAAAAGAAATCATAAGGAACTTATCAAAGATGAACTATTTACATGCCTACATGGAAAAAAGATAATGGTAACATATGAAACTTTTCTCAGTATGAGGGTAGTTGAAGGGAATATAAATGCATATATATGTATACATACACATGTCTATATAGGAGGGTATATATGCATATGAATACATATGTGAGTGTGTGTATATATGTGTACAGGTATACATAGACAGAGGACACAGGATCAATTGAATAGGAAGGGATGATATTTAAAAGATGAAATTGAAAGGTGAGAGAGGAACATAATGAGAGGAGGCCGCAAGAGACAGAATGGGGTAAATTATGTCATCTAGAAGAGGAAATGGATAACTGTTATGAAGGTAGGGAAGAACAGAAAGGCAAAAGGGAAAGGGTCAAACTTACTCTCATTGAATTTGCCTTAGGGATGGAATGGCATACATTTTGAAATCAGTATCTTGCCCTATAGGAGACAGGGGGGAAAGGGATGAGATGGGGGATGATGGAGGGGAGGTCAGGTTTGGGGGTAGGGTCTTTAGAAACATACACTTTTGTAAAGGGACAGGGAC
Source organism: Pseudocheirus occidentalis (assembly GCA_028646575.1). Lineage (NCBI taxonomy): Eukaryota > Metazoa > Chordata > Mammalia > Diprotodontia > Pseudocheiridae > Pseudocheirus > Pseudocheirus occidentalis. Next base: position 59,923,491 of record CM053600.1, read on the forward strand.
AAAGTAGAGAACAGATGAAGTTGGAGGTGGAATAGGATGGAAGGAAATATAGTCAGTCTTTTACAATATGTCCATTGTGGAGATGTTTTGTATAACTACACATATATGTCCTGTATTGAATTGCTTGTGTTCCCAGTGAGGGTGTGTGTGATAGGGGAGGAAAGCAAATAACCTGGAATTTAAAGTTTTAAAATAAAATGTTATACACAAACACACACACGCATATATATATATATATATATA
>CM053600.1:59924233-59974735 GCA_028646575.1 Pseudocheirus occidentalis
TCTCTCTCTGTGTCTCTCTCTCTCTCTGTCTCTCTCTCTTGTCTCTGTCTCTATCTCTGTCTCTGCCTGCTTCAGTCTCCATGATTCTTCCTTCACCAAGAGCAACATTCCAATTCTGTCTCTCTGTCTCTGGAATTCTTTCTTATATTCACACTGGCCTCCTGTCTCAGCCAATACCCTTCTTCCATGTCAACAGGGGAGTTCACAACCTCTCAACAGGGGACAGGGCTCACATCTCCCATACTTACCCCTAAGTTACCAAGTGCTAAGTATCTGCTAAACTGATTGCTATTACATAAACCTAAAGGAATTTGGGTTTAAGAGTCAATGTCAGGGGTGGGAGGAGTTAGGTCACCTATTGCCTTAGTCAGGGATAAATCCCTACAGTCCTCATTTATGATGTCTTTCTGCTTCCTCTTGTTTGTCCTTCATTTTCAAAGAGGACCAATGATGTCACTAGGTGATGTCTTGACTTGCCCATGAATTGGATTTGACTGAGGCAGAATTGCACAAAGTCATCAGCATAACTCTCTCTTTGTGAGTCATCAAAGCTCAGAGTCAAGGAAAAAGTCAGGATAACTGGAGATGGACTAGGATGCCATGGATGACTTTGCCATCTTTGATTTCTGACCAAGTTCTTAAGTGCTCCACATCACCTGCTTCATGGTCATTGGAACACAATTTTCTCATCGACTCATTCCACTGGGAAAAATCCTCACATGCTTGGAGTAGACATCCCCCTTAATTCAGTGATGGATTTGAAGTTTATTTCTTACCTTTATTTCTTACCTGACTTTGCTAATCTGCTGAGATGACTTTACTGGGATGTGGCCACTGGGTATGCTACAACTAATTGGAGTCACCAGTGAGAGTTGGGTGAAAGGTAGATGGGCAGCCCGGAAAAAGGCTTGGCCAACCCTCACACCAGAGGAGCTAATCTTTCCTGAACATCCATATACCCCTCATGCTTCTTATCTGCTTTGAGGAAGAAGTATGTTATGCTGTACTTGGAGTTAATGAACCTGAATCTAATTTTAGTCCTGCCACTCCTGTCTTAGTGGATTTGGAAACGTCATTTAACTTCTTTGGGTTTTCTCATCTGTAAAATCAGATCACTGAACTATTCACCATTGCCACCACCTGCATCTCCAGCCTTGGTCAGTTTTCCAGATATCTGAAGGTATAGAGTTACTTGTCCTCAGTCAATCAGTCAGTTCATCAACAAGCATTTATGAAGCACTTAGTATGTCCTCAGCTCTGTGCTAGTGCTAGGGATTCAAAGAAAGGTATAAATATGATTCTTCCATCAAAGAATTCACATTGTAGTGGGGGAAACAATATTCAAATAACTATTATAAATATGTGTGTATCTTATAAATGTATGTATATCATATATACGTGTGTGAATATATGTGTATATAAATATAACGTATATTGTAGTGTACATTTTTGTAAATAGAAGGTAATCTCAGAGGAAATCTGAACTAAAACATTGCAAAATATCAACGTTAATTCTGAAGCTATATCATCAACCATAAGAAACGTGCCTTTAGGTACAAAGTTTTGCTTCCTGACTTAGTGGTTTCCACAGGTGAAGTAGATATGAAGTATACTAAGTTTCTCCTCAGATTCTCCTGGCATTTATGTGGACATACTCACTCAAAAAAATCTACAAGAAGAAATGGGCATATCTTTGTTCTGCCTAGAGAAACAAAGTTGAAAACATAACTCTTTCTGAACTCAGGGACAGTATAATTTTATACTAGTGTGAACAACACTAATAAAGTTTGAGTAGATTTCCTTTGAAGTCATGGTTTGCAGTTTATTTCCATCTGACGCTTGCTGTCAAGAAAACAAAACAAAATAAAATACTTTTAGACAATTTGAGTGATCCTGGAATAGTGGAGGTTGCCTTGAAAGGTGGCGGGTTTCTCCTTCAAGCTAGGGTCTGGGTGGATATTTATCAGTCATGTAGCACTGGGATTTCCTTTCAGGTATTGTTTGATATAGATGGAAGCCACAGTACTCTAAATTTTCGACTCTAAATTTCTGCAGCTATGCCATTCTATGACTCCTCCTCCTCTCTTTGGTTGAAGGGGCCTGGTCTCTGTAGCCTGCAGCAGCAGCAGCGCTTTGTGAGTATTATTTCATTTGACTTTGACAACAATCCTGTAAGGTAGGTGGTGCTATTATTATCCTCATTGTACAGATAAAAAACCTGAGGTTGAGTGAGATTAAGTGATTTGCAAAATGTCACAGTTAATATTTGAGGCAATATTTGAACTCTAAGTCCAGTGCATTAATTAAGCAGCCTGGCAGTCTAAAATTATTTTGAAATAACTTTCCATAATCAACTGCCTACGTTATGTAGGCCCAAGTCCCTGGAAGCAAAAAAAATAGGTTTAAATTACAAACATACCCATCCACAATTTTGTGCCCTAAATAGGTATTCAAGAAATAATGATCATTGCAGATAAATTTTCTTATTATCAGCAATGACTTTCTCATTTAATATATCTAAAATAATGTATGTGTAATAAAAATAATATTTTCAGAATACTTCTTTAACCACAAAAGAGCCATCTATCTATAATCATATGAAGTACATATACTCAATAGCATTTAATTTCTGAACTGTATTTGTCATCCTTCTTTAAACATACTGATATATCCTCATTTCATTCATTTCATAATATATTTTCATTCAATTCATAATTTCATAAGTATGAATCTTATGTCTTCTCTAAGTAAACAGCACATAATTGGGTTGTCTCTGTGAAATAAATCTTGTGTTTTCTTGAAGAATATATTTTATTCTCATACCCTTCACAAATATTTTCTATTCCAAATAATTAACCTAGTTCAGGTAAAAAATCTGGTCATTTGGTGAATGTCAAAAGTAGCAATTTTAGCACTAGTTATTATTTATGTCATCTTTGAAGTTAATGCTTCCAGTGCCTTTAAGTAAAAAATAATGAATGAAGGAAAGAGGAAAGGAATACTTCTGTTTTAGTTAAGTCAATCAATTTTCTACGAAATTAAGAAAAGGGAGTCCTATAATAAAGAGCATTTAAACATAACTAAATGTTATAATGCCTTATGTTGGGAAGACTGGTGCATTATGGAGTAGGTTGGAAATGTTTTTTTAAAGATCTCTTTCTCCTAATAAGAGACTGATTATTTCGTTAATAAGTCTTTATGAAGAAGCTGCCTAGGAGGTGCAGCTAGGTGGCACAATGAATAGAGCACCACCCCTGGAGTCGGGAGGACTTGAGTTCAAATCTGCCTTCAGGCACTTGATACACTTACTAAGTCTGTGATCTTGGGCAAGTTGTCTTTCCTAGCTTCACCCCTCCAGAAAAGAAAGAGAAGGAGGAGGAGGAGGAGGAAGAGGAAGAGGAAGAGGAGGAACCTGAGGAAATGGATAGAATTTTGTATTAAGAATCAGGGAGGGGCGGCTAGGTGGCACAGGGGGGGGCAGCTAGGTGGCGCAGTGAGTAGAGCACCGGCCCTGGAGTCAGGAGTACCTGAGTTCAAATCCGGCCTCTGACACTTAACACAAAAACTAGCTGTGTGACCTTGGGCAAGTCGCTTAACCCCAACTGCCCTCCAAAAAGAAAAAAAAAAAAAAAAAAAGAATCAGGGAGACCTGGATTCAAATCTCACATGGATAGGATGCTTTCAGTTGCTATGTGGTTCAAACCACTCTTTAAGATTTAGCTATTTAATCATATATGGGTCTGCATCTGCAAATACAGGGACTCTTCCCCACCTCTCTGCGAGTCATACACATAGGCAAAATCATAGAAGTTTTCATATAATTATACTGTCAGAAATTCTTTTTCATTTTATAATCATTTTAAATTTTATAATGTGTGGACAGATTGTAGGCACGAAACTATTGGAGGTCCCCAGGGATTCACAGTCAGGGGAATATTCTTTTTAAGAACTGACAGAGGTTATTGAGAAGTCATAAGGGCTCAGTGGGAGAAGAAGCTGAACAATGGACTGCAACAATTGGTTTTCAGATACAGCTATCTCAGTAATTTGTGCTCCAATATTGTGTTAGAAGAAAAAATAAACCCTGGGAAAAATGTAGTAGCTAGAAATCACTGAAGTAGAACTAGTGTCAGTAGAAAACTTAAAGAAGTGGTTGCCCCATAAACTGATACAATAGTGGTGAATTTGATCTCTCAAGACAGAGATAGGGGAAGAAAGTTTATAGTCATTCAATGCTGAAGATTAAAATAAACTCTGAAAGACTGAGTGCCATTGAAGCAAGACGGAATATGTCAAACTAGTTGGCCAAAGCTCAAAATGAAAAAATAAAACATAGTTCAAAAGTCAACCTCTTAAAAGCAAGGAGATGAAAGGAAATTGATATACACTTAAAAATAATTCATTTATTTTTAGTTTTCTTTTTTATTATTTATTTAATTTGCTAAGTCAGGAATTTATTACCTCAAGAGGTAACACAGGCTGACACTAGAGACAGGAAAACAGGTGAGCTTGTGTTTGACAGACCCAGGAAGGGTTATTAAGGAAAACCAGTCATTTGGAGGCCCTGTCCTAGACCTCTTGGAGGTGGATGCCAAAGACATGATCACCATCCATCTCCTTCCTTCCAGGGCTCTTCAGCTAACTGCTTCTCATTCTCTTCTGCAGGCTTTGGAAGAATTAAGGAGTCAGACCCCATCACGGACCAGACCCGACTGGATAGAGCACCAGGGCTTTTGAATCAAGGTCATCTTCCTGACCTGTGTGGCTTCATAAATTATCCTACTCCATTATCCAGCATGAGGGGAACATCTTTGTTGCTTGGAGCAGCAAACAGGTTATATACAAAAGGTGAAGAACCTTCAGCTGGAATGAAGTGAACAGAGCTGTGCATCTGTGCCCCTCCAATGACTGAGAGGCTGCTGAGGTAGGTTCCAAGGTGCTGAGGAAGGTTCTGTGGAACAGGCACCTCACCTGAATCTGAGGTGGCTCCTCCTGCTGGGTATTTTTGGTTTTCAACATTCATATCCACAAGATTTTGAGTTCCAAATTTTCTTCCCATCTCTCCCCTCTCCTCCACCCCAACATGACATGTATTCTGATTACTCCTTCCCCCAGTTTGCCTTCTCTTCTATCATGCCACTCCTCTTCTCCCCTTTTTCTTTATTTTCTTATAGGGCAACATAGATTTCTATACCCCATTGCCTATGTATCTTATTTCCAAGTTTCCTGTAAAAACAATTTTTATCAGTTGTTTTTAAAACTTTGAGTTCTAATTTTTCTCCCTTCTCCCCTCCCTACCCACCGTCATTGATAAGATAAGCAATTCAACATTGGTTATACATTTATAGTTATTCAAAACACTTCCATAATAATCATGTTGTAAAAGCCTCATTATACTTCCCCACGTCCTGACCTGCCCCTATTCTATTTTCTCCTTTGACCCTGTCCCTTTTCAAATGCCTTTGCCTCTGACTACACCCTCTCCCAGTCTCTTCTCCCTTCTATCTTGCTCCCCTTCCCCTCAACTGCTCATTCTCTCCCCGCCCTGTACCCAATTGAGTGTGTATGTTTTACCCTCCTTAAGTCAAATCTGATGAGAGTAAGTGTAACAGCAAGCACCCTAGCATACTCAGGATGATTGCTAGCACAAGTTCTTTGATCTGCTTTTCTAAAGGAAAGAAACTTTAAAGGGGTCAAAAATCTTACTTTAATTACACACACACGCACACACACACACACACATTATTCACTTAGTTTAGGGGAAAAAAAGAGCACCCTGAACAGAAAAGTACCTGCATCAGGACTAAGGCCAGGAGCAGCTGCCTCCTGAGGGAAGAAGAGGAACCCAGGAGTTTCTGATTCATCCCTAAGGCAAAATAAAGATGGTACAGCAAGGCAGGAGAAAATACAAAGAAATTAAAAGCCGAAAAAATATAGATAAAATAACAGAAATCAACAAAAAGGGCTTCTAGCTATCTGACCAATGCTATACATATAGTTACCAGAGAGAGAGAGTACCAACATATTGGTTTTTAAAACCTGGGGGGCTTCTCAATGGCTACCCAGAGTTTTATCTGCCCAAATCACTCTTACACTCTTCCCAAAAGTAAGCCTCAAAGCAAAATGCTAACCTCGGAGAATATATATTCTTCTTCAGGGTAGGTGGGTGTAATGCAATGCACCAGCAGATTCCCAAAAGAATGCTGTGAACAGCTTTTAAGGTTCAGATTAAATGGTATAGTGAATACTCTGTTTATTCCATTACAAATCAAGGCAAATATTCGCAACATATCACAATATAATATTCACAACATTATATCTTATCACAAAAAGACACAATATAGTGTTCTTAACAGCTTAACATTCGAATGGCCATACAGTTTTTACTATAGTGGTCACAATATTTAGAACAAAGAACAAAAGAATAATCATCTGGTTTCCCTAAGGGGGAAAACCTTCCTCACTTAATCATTCAATCAATTCACAATATATCAATCTTCCACTCATGAGGCAACCATTACCTTAATCAGTCACTGATCTAGATTCACAATTACTAAATATCATTAATCACTAGTACAGTCATTAGAAATGGACACAAACCCTCTACCCCTTGGTGTCCAGTAAACCTCATTTGATCCAAGGGAAGGCCTTTTTCTCATCTTGACTCTGGGTGGTCTCTCTGACCTGGATCCCCTTCCATAGTTCCAGCTCCCTCCTGAATCCATCAAACAGTCACCTGGACTCAGAAGCAGACAGCTCCCAGGTCCTTGTCCAGTCCCCAAGGCAGTCCTTGTCACACACTGAAGTTCACAGGGTCCACCATATCTCAAACATTTCACCACTTCTCTTGCTTGGAACTCAAGGATCAGCTAGGCCATGAACAAATTCTTATCTCGGTCATGTTTCTTCAGTCCTCCAGCAGTTCAGCTGGCCCTGACCCAGAAGGAATATCAGCCTTCCAGGCAGCTTTCCAGGCAAGCCCTTTCAGCCTACCAGTCAGCCTTCACCTGATTCTGGTCTCAGGAAAACTCCATCTCAGTTCTCTGTCAGCTTCCAGATGCTGGGAGAGAATCTCTCTCTCTCTCTCTCTCTCTCTCTCTCTCTCTCTCTCTCTCTCTCTCTCTCTCTCTCTCTTTCTCTCTCTCTCTCTCTCTCATTGTTTTCTCTCTCTGTCTCTCTCTGTGTCTCTGTCTCTCTGTCTTTCTCTCTCTCTCTCTCTCACTGTTTTCTCTCTCTGTCTCTCTGTCTCTGTCTCTGTCTCTGTCTCTGTCTCTCAAGAAAACTACAAATCACTTCTTCAGTCCAGCAGCCCAGCTCCCAGATGACGGGATAATCCTGCTTCCTCCAACAGGGGCCAACAGGAGGAAAATTCCAATTCTGTCTCTCTGTGTCTAGAATTCTTCTTTATATACACACACTGGCCTCTTGTCTCAGCCAATCTTCTTCTTCCATATCAACAGGGGAGTTCACACCCTCTCAACAGGGGACAGAGCCCATACTTAGCCATAAGTTACTAAGTGATAAGTATCTGCTAAACTGATTGCTGTTACAGAGGGCATCAAAACGCTGATGACCCACTGCCTAATTACAAATGAACAAAAAGTGCGGGCTTTCCTGAAAAATAAGCCTCTCCTAAGCAAGCTTCTCTTGTTGGACTCCAAGTGAAGCCTATTAATGATTGGGGAAGATCTTCAACTTCCATTAACATTACATTCGACCCCAAGATCTTTCATGTCCATTACATAGACAATTTGTATCTAAATAGACATTAACATTTTCTAAATACAACAAAATCTCCACAAAAGAAACACATTAGAGTTGCAAAATACACAACATAATTTATTACCAGAGTGACCACATGACCATAAATACATTATAATCCCCTCAATCTAAAACAAAAATAAAGTCCTTCTTGGGGCTGTGTCCTTCTCCTCACACTGCTATCATAAGCTTCCTCCTGGCACTCGCAGGTGCAGGCATGCTTCAATGGGCAAAGACCCAACACACAAATAAAATAATCAAATAAAGTTTCCTTGAGGGTGTATCCTCCTCCTCACACTGCTCCAGGCCCCCTTCTATGTAATTAGGGGGGCTGGGCAACAAAGTCAAAGTGTGGGGCTCTTGGGGGTCTATGTCACTTCTCCTCACCCACCATGGCACTCTACCCTACATCTGGGTCTCAAACGATCCCTGAGGGACTTAGCAAGAAAGCACATTCAGTGCTCCTGCCTTCATGCACAGTCTTTATCTTGCTCCAGGGCTGAATCCCAGACTCTTGGGTTCCTTCTGTCTGAGTCCCAATGCAGTTATCTCTCCATTCCTGCTCTCACCTCATGAAAGTCTGCATGCAGGCAATTCTAGTGTCCTGCTCCATGGCTCCACAGAATCATAGCCACCACAACTGGAAAACAATCAATTATGCCTCTCACTTCCACCTTCTGCCCCTCCACTGTGAAACTTTTACTTGCCTCATTTTTGTGAAATAATTTACCCTATTTTATCTCTCCATTTCTCTTTCTCAGAATACATTCCTCTACACCCCTGAATTTTATTTTCCAATATTATTCCTGCGTATTCAACTCATCCTGTGCCATCTATCTGCGTCTCTGTCTGTCTGTCTATCTTTCTATCTATCTATCTATCTATCTATCTATCTATCTATCTATCTATCTATCTATATTTCCTTTAACTACCCCAGTATTGAGAAAGGTTTTATGAGTTTCAAATATCATCTTTCCATGTACAAATATAAACCATTCAACTTTAATAAGTCCCTTATGATTTCTCTTTCCTGTTTACCTTTTCATGTTTCTCTTGATTTTTATATTTGAAAATCAAATTTTCTATTCATCTCTGCTCTTTTCAGCAAGAAGACTTGAAAGTCCTCTATTTCATTTAGTGTCTATTTTTCCTGCTCAAGTATTATACTCAGTTTTGTTGAATAAGCTATTCTTGGTTTTAATCATAGCTCCTCTGACCTCCAGAATATCATATTCTAAACTCTTTGATCCCTCAATGTATATGTTGCTAGAGCTTGTGTTATCCTGATTTTATTTGTACTATACTTGAATTGTTTCTTTCTGGATTCTTGCAGTATTTTCCCCTTCACCTGGAAACTCTGGAATTTGACTACAGTATCCCTAGGAGTTTTAATTTTGGTGTCTCTTTCAAGAGGTGATCAGTGGGTTCTTACAATTTTTATTTTACCATCTGGTTCTAGAATATTAGGATGCATTTCTTTGACAATTTCTTGAAAGATATTAATTAGGCTTTTTTAAAATCATAGTTTTCAGGTAGTCCATTTTAAAATGATCTTTCATAGATCTATTTTCCATGTCAGTGTTTTTTCCCATGAGATGTTTCATATTGCCATCTGCTTTTTAATTTTTTTTTTATTTTTAAAACTAATTTCTTGATTTCTTATGAAGTCATTTGCTTCATTTGGTTCATTCTAATTTTGATGGAATTATTTTCTTCTGTGATCTTTTGGACCTCCTTTTCCATTAGGTCAATTGTGATTTTTAAAAAAAAAATTTTTTTTTTGCTTTGTTTTTTTTGGAGGGCAGTTGGGGTTAAGTGACTTGCCCAAGGTCACATGGCTAGTTTTTGTTTTAAGTGTCTGAGGCCGGATTTGAACTCAGGTCCTCCTGGCTCCAGGGCCAGTGCTCTATTCACTGCTCCACCTAGCTGCCCCAATTGTGATTTTTAAGTCATTCTTTTCCTCATTTTTTTGGCCCTCTTTTGCCATTTTGGTTAGTCTATTTTTTTTAATATGTTATTTTCTTAAGTTTTTTTTGGGTCTCCTTATCTAGCTGTAGAGTTGGTTTTAGTGGTTTTCATTCATCACTCTCATGTCTTTCAAATTTTTCTTCTACTTCTCCTACTTGATTTTTAGAATCCTTTGTAATCATATCTACAGCGTGTGACTAATTCATATTTTTCTTGGAGGCTTTTGATGCAAAAGGTTCAGCTTTTTTTTCTTCTGCTGCTTGTATGTTTTCCTTCTTTGTTACCAAACTGAGATTCTATAGTCTGAGGTTTTATACACTGTTTGCTCATCTTCCCAGTCAAATACTTGACTTTCTAGCTGTTTTTCAGGCTAGAACTCTGCTTTTTGTCAGGATGAGGATGAGGGTGGATGTACTGTCCCAGACTGCAGGGGTTTTGTATGAATTGCTAGATCCTCTACAATCTGTAGGCCCAGAAGTCCAGAAGCAGCTGCTGCAGCTTCTGATAATATAGCTGCCATCTCCACCCCCTAGGGGCTGGGGCTGGACCCCAGCCAGACCGCACTCTTCTCTCATGTCGGTCCCACAGATTTTTCCCACTGACTTTTTTGGGGGAGTTCCCAAATTTATTGGAAAGAAGGCAAAAGTAAATATTAAACAGCTCCTCTTGGTGTTTTGAAGCTCATTCCAACTCTGGGTTGGGTAACTTGCAGGTTGGACAAACTGCCAAAGTCCAAGAGTTTCAATATTTCTTTAGTATCAGGGTCTACTTCAATGATTTCCTGATCCAATGCAGAGACCTCAGAGACATAGTTATCCCTCCTTTCTCTTTCTTCTCTCTGCAGTTTGATGGAGATACCCCTCACAGGGCCTCTCTGGATCTGCTTCACCAGATGAGTAGAATATCCTATCTAACTTGTTGCAAAGCTTCTTGCTGGGGATGATGGCGGTCTCCTCACATACGTGCTTGTTGGTGTGGAAGTCATTACCCAAGTGGGTGTAGTACTTTTTGATGATGACTCACACTGCCTTCTTCATGGTCTTGTTCTGAACATGACTTGTGTTGGCTCTGGAGGCTCCCACTGATTTTCTATGCTGTCTTTGGTGTTTGTGTCATGAGAAGTCTGGAAAACAACACAAATGTAATGATTCAGTCCCCAAGGCCTGCTGTGGCCCTTTCTGGGCTGGTGTGGCCCACTTCAGTCTGTATTCCATTCCCATCCTGGCGCAATCCACCCTTCTTGTCATCCTTCCAGATTGTCTTGGGCTTAAGATTTGCTTCACTCTCTCATTTTGTGGGTTCTGTAGATCTAGAATTTGTTTAGAGTAATTTTTACAGGTATTTGGAGTAGTTTCAGGGACAGCTCCAGAAAGTTCCTGCTCTTACTCCATCTTCTTGGCTCTGTCCCTGAAATGTACTTCCTGTTTAAGAATAAAATCATGTTGATTAAGGGGATATCTGTGTCCCCCCCACTCTCCCTGCCCTGTACCTCACTCACAAAAATCTTTTTCAACTATGCTTACCAAATATATTCTTTTTTTCTTCCACTGTTAGGGGGCACTGTAGAGTATGAATCAAATGCTTATTTTTGTGCAGAACAAAAACCCAAGAGGCAATGTCAATGAAGATAATAACAATAATCTCATCTTTTAGTTCAGGGATGAAACTCCAAACTTGACATCTTTGGACACAAAATCAAGTTGTTTTGTCTAGATAGTGATTAACTATCCAAATGCTCTTTCCTAGTCCCCTTTGCTAACCAACATTACATGTGTAGGAGGTAGCTGCCAAGGTTTGGGAAATAATTCATGTCCACAGGACAAAAACCCTGGCTCTTAGAGGGATTCGACCCACAGTCCTGAGTTAAACAAATGAACTAACTAGCCAAACACAGATAGAAAAATGCTACATGAAACTATTTTCAGTGATATGCTTCCAGCTGCAGGCTATTATGTTTACTTTGCAAAGGAGGAGGAATTATATATTTCCTGTCCTTTTTTAAATGTCCTCACAATCTGCTTCTGTAAGCTGAACTGAACCTAACAAGTGACATTTTCATTCTTTACATGGCAAAAATTCAGTGAAACTAGCATGGATTAACTTAATATATGAAAGACTGTCTGAAAACATTCAGGGGTGCCTTGTTTCATCCTGTGAGGTGATTTAATTCAGCTAAAAAGACATTCATGGAACATCCATTATGCACAGGGAACAGTATTGGAATATGAGGGAATGCAAAGATAAATAAGACACTGTCCTGCCTTCAGTATCTTATATTCTTCTACATAGATCAATCATTTGCTACAAGATACAGAGCTAAGAGAAAGTAATGTTTGAAGGACTATTAATAACTGGGAGGGGGAGGGGGGAATCAGGAAAACCTATTTTTTTCTGGAAGATGGTCTATGCTGAAATTTGCAGGGAGCTAGAGGTCCTAAGATGTGGAAGTGAGAAAATAATATTTGCTACCCCAGGAGACAAAAAAATGGAAGGCTAGGTTTGGAGAACAATAAGTAGACCAGTTTGGTTGAAATGTAGTATAAGTAGTGGGTAGTAATATATGATTAGCATGGAAGAAAAAAGTTTCTAAAAAGACTGGTAAGCACTTTAAATGCCAAACAGAGGTGTCTGCATTTTATCCTAGTGATAATAAAGAACCAAGAAAACCTCTTGAAGAAGTTAATTACATGCTCAGAGATATAATTTTGTAGTATCACTTTGGCAACAGGGTGAAGGATGGATTAAAGATGGGAAAGAGACATGATACAGAAAGATCAATTATGAAACTATTTCAACAATTCAAGTAGTAATTGATGCAGACCTTGAATGAGGGTGGTAGCTATATGAGAAAAGAAAAATTTGGGTCTGAGCAGAACCAAGATGGCGGAATGTAAGCAGGCACTTTTCTGAGCTCCTCCATGAATTCCAACACTAACCTCTAAAAAAGTCAATCTGAATTGACTTTATAGTGACAAAATCATTGGGAGACAAAGTGTGGCAGACTCCTAGACTAGGAAAGTGCACATGTAGGACTCGGCAGGGGAGGTGCAGAGCATGGGATGGGCAGAGGGCAAGCCTCTACAAGCTTGGACCAAAGGGCACTCTCACAACAGAGTGAGAGTGATCCCCAGCCAGTGGATTAACCCACCCCAAGGGCAATTCACAGACATCTCATAGGACTAATAAGTCAGAGCTGGGTAAGAGAAAGTGTAAGACCCACGCCAACAGTTTCTTCTGGGGCTAACAGCCCATAGCCTGGATCTTCACTTATCTGAACTTTGGGGAGCCAAGATGACAGAGTAAACACTAGCTGCTCTAATCCCCCTCCATGACCCTGAAAACACAGATATTAATGCCCCACCCAGTGTACTATCCTGAAATAGTGAAAGCAGCTGTAGGCTTGAGAGACCTAGGGGAAGGGTATGACTGAAGCTATGCCAAGCCTGAAGTGAAGGAGGCATCTCAACAAGCCCCAGATCAGCTAACCAATGTGAGATCCCAAAGCCCAGGGTAGGGTTGAGCAAGCAAGCACTAACAACAGAAGCCCAGGTATGTCTTTGCACCATCAGGGGAATCTGCAGACACCAGGACTACTGGCCACCAGCTGCTGAGCATGCCTGAGCTGTAGCCTAGAGGCACAGAGGGTAAAAACCTGAAGTGGCCAGACCACCCCTCCCCCACATGTTACACTGTCAGACTCAGGGTAAGCCAGGGGAAACTGGCCTTGGCCTAAGTCTAGACACCTGAGGCTATAGCAGACAAAGTTAACAACTAGGCCCTTAGCTCCCAGCCCAAGGAACATGGGTCAGAATCCTCTGTACCTCAGAAGCAGAAATCCACTCTAAAACTCAGGAAATAAGCAATCACAGGGGGACAGAAACAACCAAAGACAATTTAATCTTATTAATGTGAATGAGAAGAATCACTTTCAGGAGACACCACAGACTATATCCACACCTGAGACTGCAGAGGACATATGAATTGTTCTCAAGGCCCAAAAACATTCTTGGAAGAGCTCAAGAAAGATTTTAAAAGCCAAATTAGAGAGGTACAAGATAAAACCATTCTTTTAAAATTACATTGGAAGAATGGAGAAAAAAAGTCTCATCGAAGAAAACAAATCCTTAAAAAGTAAAATTTGTGAACTGGGACAGAGGTTAAAAATCTAACTCGAGAAAATTCCCCTCTAAAAAGGAGCTTCAAAAACTAAATAACTCATTAAAAAAGTAGAATCAGTCAAATGGAAGCTAAGGACCCCAGTTACTTCAAGTATCATTCAAACAAAACATAAAGATTTAAAAATTAGAATAAAGTGCAAAATATTTAATTGGAAAAAAACTGACCTGGAGAACAGATCCATGGGAGATAACCTAAGAATTATTGCTCTACTGAAAAGCTGTGATGAAAGAAAACAGACTGCACAACATCCTCCAAGAGATTGTCAAAGAAAACTATCCTGAGGTCCTTGAATCAGAGGGTAAAATAGTTATAGAAAGAATTCACCAGATTCCTTGTGTAAGAGACCCCAAATTGAAAACTCCAAGAAACATAGTAGTCAAATGCCAGAATTACAAGGTCAAGGAAAAAGTATTCAAGCAGAAAGAAAGAAACAATTCAAAATACCATAGAACTACAATCAGGATGAAACAGTATTGAGTGGCTTCAGTGTTAAAAGATTAAAACTACTGGAATACATTTGGTAAGGCAAAAGATCTTGGATTGCAACCAAGGATTAACTGCCCAGAAAAACTGCGCATAATATTTCAGGCAAGAAGATGGTCATTCAATGAAATGAGTGACTTCCACACTTTACTGATGAAAAAGCCAGAGCTCAATGGAAAATTTGAACTCCAAATACAAGACTCAAGAGAGACATAGAAAGATAAATAGGGAAAATACACACATGCACAGTTGCTCACACAAACACACACACGTTACTTGTCATTCAATAAGAGCAAAGTGTTTACATTCTTATATGGGAAGGTGATACCTGTCAATATTGAGATTCACATAATTATTGCAACATTTAAAAGGGTATACATAGAGGGTGTGGGTATAAATGAACAAATGTGATGATTAAAAAAAATCTATTATTAAGAGGTACAAAAGGAATGTAATGGGTGAAAAGGAAAGGAGGAGGCAGAAAAGGGTAAATTATGCCACACAAAGAGGCATAAAAACATACTAGAGGAGAGGGAAAGGAGAGAGTGAGATGAACATCATATGGACTTCATTCTCATTTGTTTTGGTTCAAGGAGGCATCGACATAATCAGTTAAGTTTAGGATTCGAACATGAAAAGACACAAAAACTCATTATAATAGAGGGAAAGGAAGCAGGGAGAAGAGCAATGTATGAAATTTACTTTCATTGGTTTATGTTCAAGGAGGGAATAACATACTTCATTAAGTATAAAAATCTATTCTGCCCTACAGGCAGTAGGAGGGGTAAGAGTGGGTTAGAAAGGGAAGGTGAGTATAAGGGAGGGAAATAGTAGTAACAGAAAAGGGTAGGTAAAGAGAGGGAGTGCAAAGGGAGAGAATACTGAGAGATGTGGTGGTCAAAAGGAAAACTCTTAAGGAGCAGAAGAGAGAACAAAGAAATAAAAGCATAAACAAGGGAGGGAATAGGATGGAATGAAAGACACAGATAGTAACCATATCTGTGAAGAATGTGAATAGGATGAACTCTCCCATAAAATGGAGATGGATAGCAGAATGGATTAAAAACCACAATTCTACAATATGCTGTCTACAAGAAACACATTTAAAACAGGGGAATATGCACAGGGTAATGGTAAATGGCTGGAGTAGACTATATTATATGCTTCAGCTAAAGTAAAAAAAAGGCAGGGGTAGCAATCATTATCTCAGATTAAGCAAAAGGAAAAATAAATCTAATTAAAAGAGATAACAAAGGAAATTATATTCTGCTAAAAGGCACCATCGAGAATGAAGTAATATTATTACTTAACATATATGCACAAAGTGGTATAGCATCCAAATTCCTAGAGAAGAAGTTAAGGGAATTAAAGGAAGAAATAGATAGTAAAAATATACTAGTGGGGGACCTCAGTCTCACCCTGTCTAAACTTGATAAATCTAACCTCAAAATAGGAAAGAAAAAAGTAAAGGAGGTGAATAGAATTTTAGAGAGGGTAGACATGATAGAACTCTGAGAAAACTGGATGGGGATAAAAAGGAATATACCTTCTTCTCAGCAGTACGTGGCAATACACAAAAACTGACCATGTACTAGGGCATAAAAACTTCACAGTTCAGTGCAGAAAAGTGGAAATATTAAATGCCTCCTTCTCAGATCATGATGAAATAAAAATTATATGCAATAAATAGACATGGAAAGATAAACTAAAAACTAATTAGAAGTTAAATCATTTAATCCTAAAGAATGAGTGCATCAAACAAGAAATTATAGAAACAATCAGTGACTTCATTCAAGAGAATGACAATAATGAAACATAGCAAAACTTGAGGGATGCAGGAAAAGCAGTTCTTAGGGGAAGTTTTACCTTCCTTAATATATACATGAATAATACAGAGAAAATGGAGGTCAATAAGTTGGGCGTGCAAATGAAAAAGCTAGAAAAAAGAGCAAACTGAAAATCCCAAATTAAATAAAATTAAGAAAACTATTGAATTAATAAATAAAACTAAGAGCTGGTTGTATAAAAAAACCAATAAAATTGATAGACCTTGGGGTGGCTAGGTGGCGCAGTGAGTAGAGCACCGGCCCCGGAGTCAGGAGTACCTGAGTTCAAATCCAGCCTCAGACACTTAACACAAAAACTAGCCGTGTGACCTTGGGCAAGTCACTTAACCCCAACTGCCCTCCAAAAAAAAAAGCAAAAAAAATTGATAGACCTTTAGTCAATATAATAAAAGAGAAAGAAAGAAGAAAACCAAAGTACAAGTTTCAAAAATGAAGTGGGTGAATCTTGCTCCAATGAAGAGAAAATTAAAACAATAATTAGGAATTATTTTGCCCAGTTGCATGCACATACATTTGACAATCTTAGTGAAATGGATGAATATTTATAAAAATATAAATTTCCCAGATTAACTGAAGAGGAAATAAAATACTTAATTAACCCTATCTCAGAAAAAGAAATTGAACAAGCCATCAATTAACTCCCTAGGAAAAAATCTCCAGAGCCAGATGAATTTACTAGCAAATTCTATCAAACAAACATTTAAAGAACAATTGGTTCCAGTACTTCATGAACTATTTGGTAAAACTGGAGAAGGAGTCCTACCTAATTCTTTTGATGACACAAATATGGTACTGATACGTAAATCAAGAGGAGACAAAATGGAGAAAGAAAATTATAAACCAATTTCCCTTGTGAATGCAGATGCAAAAATTTTAAATAAAATATTAGCAGAAAGACTACAACAAAATCAAGTTGTTTTGCCTAGATAATGATTAGCTATTCACATGTTCTTTCCTAGTCCCCTTTGTTAACCAACAGTATATGTATAGGAAGTGGCTGCCAAGGTTTGGGAAATAGTTTGTGGCCACAGGACAAAAACTCTGGCTCTTAGAGAGATTGAATCCACAGTCTTGAGTTAGCCAAATGAACTAACTAGTCAAACATTGACAGAAAAATGCAACATGAAACTACTTTCACACAAATGAAACTTTTCACACAAATAAAGTCAGATCTAAATAATTGGAAAAACATCATTTTCTCATGGCTGGGTAGAGCTAATATAATGAAAACGACAATTTTACCTAAATTAAATTGCACATTTAGTGCAGTGCCAATGAATCTACCAAAAAATAGCTTGATAGAGCTAGAAAAAAGAGTAGCAAAATTTATTTGGAAAAACGAAATGTCCTTAATATCAAGGAAATTAATGAAAAGAAATGCTAGGGAAGGTGGCCTTGCCATACCAGATTTTAATCTGTATAGATTGGGTATACAAGACTTAGAAGTCAATGATTATAGTAATCTATTGTTTGATAAACCAAAAGCCCCTGTTTTAGGGATAAGAACTCACTATTTGATAAAAAATGCTGGGAAAACCAGAATATAATATGGCAGAAACTGGGCATAGACCAGTATCTAACACTGTATACCAAAATCAAGTCAAAATGGGTGCATGAACTAGGGATAAAAGCTGATACTGTAAGCAACAACTTATCATCTAAGAATGATATAATTTGGTTAGGTAGAATCTCTTCCAGGAATGCAAGAGTAGTTCAATATTAGGAAAACTATGAGTATAAGTGATCACATCAGAAGCAAAACCAGTAGAAATCATATGATTATCTCAATAGATACAGAAAAGCCTTTTGACCAAATATAACACCCATTCCTATTATAAACACTCAAAAGTATAGGAATAAATGGAGTATTCCTTTAAATAATAAGTAGCATCTATCTAAAAATCACCAGCAAGTATTACATGTAATGGGAATAAGCTAGAAGTATTTCCAATAAGATCAGACATGAAACAAGGATGTCCACTATCACCCCTCTTATTCAATTTGGTACTAGAAATATTAGCAGTAGCAATAAGAAAAAGAAATTCAAGGAATCAAATTAGGCAAAGAAGAGACTAAGCCATCACTCTTTTCAGATGATATGATGATATACTTAGAGAATCCTTGAGAATCAAGTACAAAACTACTTGAGATAATAAATAAATTTGGCAAAGTTGCAGGATATAAAATAAACTCTCTTAAATCCTCAAAATTCCTGTTTATTTCTAACAAAATCTAGCAGTTAGAGATAGAAACAGAAATTCCATTTAAAGTTACTTTAGGGGCTGCTAGGTGGCACAGTAGATACAGCACTGGCCCTGCAATCTGGAGGATCTGATTTCAAATGCGGTCTCAGACACTCCATACAAAACTAGCTGTGTGATCTTGGGAAGTTACTTAACCTCAATTGCCCTGCATTTCCTCCTCCAAAAAAGCAAAAAAAAATACTGTAGACATTATGAAATATTTGGGAACCTACCTGCCAAAACAAACCCAGGACCTATATGAACACAATTATAAAACACTTTTCATACAAATAAAGTCAGATCTAAATAATTGGAAAAACATCAGTTGCTCATAGCTGGGTTGAGCTAATATAATAAAAATGACAATTTTATCTAAATTAAATTACACATTTAGTGCCATACCAATCAATCTACCAAAAATTGTTTGATAGAGCTAGAAAAAAAGTAGCAAGATTCATTTGGAAGAAGAAAAGGTCCTGAATATCAAGGAAATTAATGAAAAGAAATGCTAGGGAAGGTGGCCTCACTGTACCAGGTTTTAATCTGTATTACAAAGCAGCCATCATCAAAACTACTTGATACTGGCTGAGGAACACAGTAGTGGATCAATGGAATAGATTGGGTACATGAGACTCAGCAGTGATCTATAGCAATCTACTGTTTGATAAACCCAAAGACCCAAGTTTTGGGGATAAGAACTCACTATTTGACAAAAAGTGCTGGGAGAATGGGAATATAATATGGCAGAAACTGGACATAGACCAGTATCTAACACTGCATACCAATATCAAGTCGAAATGGGTGAGTGATCTAGGTATAAAGGCTGATACTGTAAGCAATCTGGGAGAGCAAGAAATAGTTTATCTGTCAGATTTATGGAGAAGAGAAGATTTTATGATGAAAGAAGAGGTAGAGAGCATTTTATAATGCAAAATGGATCATTTTGATTACATTAAATTCAAAAGTTTCTGTACAAATAAAGCCAATGTAACCAGGATTCAGACAGAAGTGGAAAATGGGGAAAGAATTTTTATAACCAGTCTCTCTGAGAAAGGCCTCTTTTCTAAAATATACAGAGAATTGAGTCAAATCTATAAGAATACAAGTTATTCCCCAATTGATAAGTGGTCAGAGGACAAGAAACCAGCAGTTTTCAGAGGATGAAATTAAAGATATGTATAATCATATGAAAAAATGCTCTAAGTCACTATTAATCTGAGAAATACAAATCAAAACAACTCTGAAGCACAACAGCTCACTGGCCCGATTGGCTAAGATGTCAAAATTGGAAAATGACACATTCTGTAGAGGATGTGGAAAAATCAGAACACTAATGCATTGTTGGTGTAGTTGTGAACTGATCCAGCCATTCTGGAGAGCAATCTGGAGCTATGCCCAAAGAGGTTGTACAAAGAAGTGATACTACTTCTAGGGTTGTATCTCAAAGAGATCATAAAAGTGTGAGGAAGACCCATATGTACAAAAAATATTTATAGCAGCTCTTTTTGTACTGCAAAGAATTGGAAATCAAGGAATGGCTGAACAAGTTGTAATATATGAATGTAATATAAAACTATTTTGGTATAAGTGATGAGTAGCATACAGACTTCATAATAACCTGGAGCAGTGGTTCTCAACCTTCCTAATGCCACGACCCTTTAATGCAGTTCCTCATGTTGTGGTAACACCCAAACATAAAATTATTTTCCTTGCTACTTCATAACTGTAATTTTGCTACTGTTATGAATTGTAATGTAAAACTCTGATATGCAGGATATATTTAAATTGAACATAATTCACAGGTTGAGAACCACTGAGAGAGACTTATATAAATTGATGTTGAGTTAGAAGAGCAGAACCAGGAGAAATTTGTATGCAATTAGACTATTCTCAGCAATGCAAGGTTATAAGACAGCTCCAAAAGACTCATGAAGAGATGTCCACATCCAGAGAAAGAACTACAGAGTCTGAATGCAGATTGAAGCAAACTACTCAAACTACTCATTCTTTCTCTTGTTTTGTTTTTTCTTTCCCATTTTTCATTCCATTGGTTATAATCTTTTACAATCTGATTAATGTTTAATGTGAAGGTATTTGTAGATCCTGTATTTGACTGAGTGTTGCCATGGCACGGTGGAGAGACAGGAAGAAAATTTGAAACTTAAGGGATTGTGGGACAGACTGTTGTAAACTAAAAGTAAATAAAAAAATTAATTTTTAGAAAAGAAAGAAAATTTTAGGGAGATTTAGGGAGAATGGTAACTTGAATTTTGGACAAAAGTTAATAGATCATAAGATGATGGATTTAGAGCTAGCAGGGTCAGTAAATACATGAGCCTTATTTTTGAGTTTAGGGTAACAGAGAGGTTAATTGATTTTCCTGCAGCCACATAGTTCAGTGTGTGAGACAGAATTCAAACTTCCAAATCCAGGGCTCTATCTATTGTACTACACTACCTTTCTATTATCGATTCTGCAAGGACTTTAGAATATCCAGATAGTGATATATCAGACTTGAGGTTGGAGGTTATGAGGCAAAGGTTAGATGTGCATATCTAACAGACATCAGTATAGATTGTGGTTGAATACATGGGACCTGATGAGATCACCACTAGAGAGAGTATGTAGAAAGAGAAGACAAAGAATCTTGGGTTATAGCCATACATAAAAAGTGGCAGATGGACAACAGTTTTGCAAAGGAGAATGAGAAGGAGTGTTTAGACAGATAAGACAAAGGATCTCAGAGGTGTTTGTATAATTATGAATAGCCCATTAGAATGGAAATGGAGCTGTTCTAGAATCCCAGGTTCTAATTGCTGACATAAACTGGCTGTAGAAACCTAGCCAATTTGTTTAACTTTTCACATACAATCTTTTCCCAAGACCTATTGATTTTCCTCCCTAATATGTCTCTCATATACCTCTTTGTTTCCTCTGATGTTGTTACCACTGTGGTATGTAGGTCATGTCGTCTCAACCCTATACTATTGCAAACAGACTGCTGGTTATAATAAAATATACAATGCACTGCTTAGTAGTTAAGTCCTAGGGAGATGACTAAGGTAAATAAAGGTTAATTGATTTGACTAGTATTACATGTCAAGTAAGTGTCAGAGGTGGGATTTAAACTCCAGTATTCCTAATCTATCATCCTTTTAGTATCTTTGTATTATCACAAATACAACATATTATCAATGATAATTTCATGAGTGGTTCCAAAATATTACATAAACATTAATTTCTAATTATCTTTTATATGTTCTGTCATATATATGTATATGTATATACACACACGTCATATATATGTATATATGTATACACACATATTTATCTTCTGTAAGAAGGAAAGACATGATGGGTTGGGCACATGGCAAGAGTGAGAGATGGCAGGTGGGCAGCCAGAGTATTCATTGGCACTTATGCAGTATTAGGAAAAAGTTTGGAAAGCTGCTAGCAAAGTTCATTAGACCCCCTGGGACAAATTTGTGGAAAGTGGGAAGATATCAGTGAGAATCATACTATATAGATAGGCATGGATGGTTTTCAATACACATCTTTGTTGGTAACTCCTGAGTCAGTATGGCCATAGAGATCAGTTGGAGTATTAGAGTATGTTACACTCACCCATTCTTCCACATTTACTTGTCAAAGCAGTAGAACAAATAAATATAAAGTAGAAATTTTTATCTTTATAGGCTTAAGATGTTGATGTAGTATCTTGGGGTTAATTTTCTCTTCCTGACTCACATCTTTCAAAGGAACACTAAGTTTTGAAAATACACTGTTTTAGATAGTTAATAAAGCTGGTATAGTAGTATTTATCTTTCTACACAAAAACATAATTCATTATCTCCTTATTTGCAAATCTTTTCTATAGTGATAATTGATTTTTTAATGTTTAAGTTTTATGACAGCAATGAGCACATATTGTAATATGTCATATTCACTGACTCTAGGCTTAATCAGAACACATGATATTAAACAAATAAAGTGGGATTAATTCTGATTTCCCCACTGTCAGCCTTATGCTATTATTTTACCCCATATGTAAATATTTTATTGCTCTCCTTTCTTATCCAGTGACCTTGACCTAGAATAGAAACTTGAGCTAGAACCTGATTTGACTCTGTTCTAGACTCCTGTGATGCTTTTTTTGTGGATGAGCCCAGCCCTGAGAGGAGCAAAAAACATTTGAAGCCTGATTAGCCTTCTTCAGTGTTCATGACTACTCCAAAGATTACTGTAGTGAGTGAAGTTGTGACTCACTTAATTTCGATGCAGCAATGAAAATAGACTATTCAAACATCTGAAGAACTAAAATAGCATGGTTAGACTTAATCATGCTTAAGAATAAGTTATAATCACCTTCCTCTCTAAGGACAAGATACTTGGAAGAGAGCATCAAAATCTGCTTCCACTCAATAAAATGATGTGCTCTGCCACAAAGGAATTCAGGTTTTAGTTTCTTGAAAACACGAAGACTAGTCAAACCAGACTGTCCTAAACACTGCGATACATACTCAGGCAACTCTCTAAGAGCAATGGCTTTGTACTGTCCACTGGACAATAGAGTCAGCAATAGCAGAAATTAAACCAATGCCTGTTTTCTCATTTGCTCCCCTCCTTTCTAAAAATATCTATAATAATATAATACCTATCTATAATCACTCAACTTGACCTTTCTCTTTTTCCAAGCAGGTTAGAATTCTGACGTAATTTTAAGATGGAAATTCCTAATCTTTCCAGGATTCCAGTGTTTTGAGGTGCATTCTTTGTTCAAATTTGTACCATTCTTGTAGTTTTAAAGATGTTATGCAATTTCTCGTATTTTCACATTCCTTAGAACTTTTTGACTCATAAAGGTATGTAACTGTTGGGGAAAAATGAGGTATTTTAAAGGCAAATAAAGGAATTTTTTTTTTGTAGAATTTTAAAATGGTTTTAAAAACCTTTTTTTTTTACCTTATGATAAGATTGACATCAAAGAATATCTATCTAGCAGGAAAATATCATTTAGTAGTATAGCCTTACCTTATGATGGTTGTTTACAGAACGAATGAATAACCTTTATCAAACAATTTTGTCTTAAAGTTACCACAATGTATTGTTAATTTCTGAATGCAATACCTATCAAGGGCAGTAATGGAGAACCTTACGATTCATCCATCATTAGTTTCATTTTGTTTACCATAAGTACAGCATTAGGTTATATTTGTCACCACTATTCTGGCAATACAGAGGCAAATCACTCCCCCACATAAGATATTGTGGCTAACTCAATCAAAGATTATCTTCATGATGATAAGAGTTATTAAAGATCTATACATAATAGTCAGCATATTTGTTTTTTAACGTTTTTGTTTTGACTGATTTATTTTTCTTTTTATTTCTAAAATATATTGTCCCATTTGTGGCTCAAATAGCATCCCTCCTAAAGTCCTTCTTTTTTGTTGTATGTTGTGTAGATGACTCTGGGTTCTTCTAGGCTATGACACATCTACAACACTTTGAGTTTAAGCCCAAGCGATGAGTATCAATTTTTCTAAAGATCAGTCTCACTGAATTCAGAGAGAATTCAAATTGATGGGTTTTTTAGCCACTGTAACTTTTCACTAAGTCATTAAGAATTTGGGATCTGCGTTGGTGGAAGGAGTGCCCAAATTGATGAAATCATCAGTTGTTGAAGGATTGAAGTGGGAAGGACAGAAATCCCCACCTGTATTTGACAGAGGAATAAAGAACTCAGAACAATGAAAAAAAAGAAACAGCTATTTTTAAATGTAATTTTCAAGCACTGTTGAATGAGGCAGTGTTAATCTCTCAAAGAAGAAAGATAAGGCAATCAGATAGGTTTTGAATGTCAAGGAGACTTTCAGGCAGAGCTAGAAAATTGACAGACACTTTTAAGGCTCCAAAGTAAATTTCTAAAACTTGTCATTCTTTAATATACATTTAAATGTCATAGAATTCCAAAGGGGAAAGAAACTATTTAAAAAATGAACTTTGAAGTATAATAATTAAAGAGAAGGTGCTTCCAGGTGCTTAAAACACTGTTCGTTAACTGAATCAGAGAAAATAAAAATGTGAAATATAAGGAATCTTATATTCTAGTAAGTGCTGAAGGAGACATTAGATATCAGCTAGTTCAGCCCTGATTTTCCTAATAGATGAGAAAACATGACAAATGAGATTTAGAGATTTTTTTAAAGGTTACAAAGTTGGAGATGGGACTGGAATTAGACTTGAGGTTTACCTTTGGACACTTTTGGTGTAGAACTGTTCCTTTAAAATCTGAAAAAAATTCAGATGGAGGCCTTTCAAAAATGCAAAACAAAACAAAACAGGGAGAACATAAAGAAAATTCTAAGAAAAAGGACAGGAAAAGTCACAGAGTAGTGATAATACAATCCTTTTTCCATACAAGATTGCATTTGTCTCCCTATTTGTTAATTGCTGGGTCAATTGTTACTCAATATTTTTCACTTCATAGATTTTCACTCTTGACTGCTTCCTACCTGACTTTTCATCAGAGGTTAGTGTAACAGATGTAAAATTTTGTAACCAGAAGAAACATTAGAAATAATCTTCTCAAACCTCCTTATTTTGTAAGAAAATGAGGCCTGCTGCTTTCTTTACTTTCTGTTGAACTCTTAGGTTGCTGCAAGAATATTTTCCAATGAATGAATCCAATAGCAGAGATCACAGTTTTCTGGTACATTGAAGATACTCTCAAAAATCTCAAGGCTTTCAAGGCTCACCATAAGTATTCCTGGGAAAATATGGGAGTCAGGGTCTAGGTTGATTTTACCTTTAGAGAACAAAAAGGACACAAATTATCCAAAAAGGAAAGAGATCATCTGGAATGGATCAGAGAAAGAAGAGACAAGTTACTGTGGTTGATGATTGCAAAGGAGTATGAAAATAGCTTTATGTCAGTCTAACTGGTACAAGAGATTTGTGAAATTTTTTATAAGAAACATTTTTTTCCCACCACAAAAGACAGTCGAGTCATCGCAGTTAGATTCTAACATTACATCTTGAATGGGCTACTAGAGAAAGACGTGACCTTGAGAAAGCAAAGATATGACAAGAATCTAGAATAGACTAAGTGTAAAAAAAAGAGAGATGTCTTAGAAGTGAGGGTTTGAGATATTAGAGGGAGGAGAAGATGCCAACAGAATGGGGGGAGAATCTTCAGACATTTATACATGCTGAAAATTTTGAAAATTAACAACTCTCTACTTTCCTATTTAAACAAAATGGTAATGATAATAATGTACACATGCATCTAGGTCATTATCCTTAAAGTCATTAGTAAAGAAGAGGCAGACTTTTGCAAGTGATACTCCATAGCAGACTAAATATGGACATACTCCAGATCATTACATAATTGATCCAAAGACACAGAAAATATAAGGTTCCCTTGTACTTATTGTTTATTGATCTTGAACAAACTTACTTATGTTATCCCAGTTTATCCTCATGACTATACTGTGAGCTAGATGCTATAAATATTCCTTTCTGATCTGTCCACAACACTTGCCATTGTTGACTACCTTTCCCAGATACTGTCAAACTACTGTGTAAAGCCAATCATGGCAATTCTCCTGAGAACTGCTGCTATGAATAACTTTAAGGGTCTAATCACATAGTATAATGAACTCTCTATTCAACAATAAACTAAAGCATAGCATTCAAGAAACTAAAGCATAACATTTCACAATATAGCATAATAACTTATTAATAAGTTGGCAACATAATTTTAAACAAAACATATCATTCAGTATAACTTATAGTCATCTTTAAGGGATAGCAGAAAACACAAACACCATCCATCCCAAGGTCACAGTAAGTTACAATCTCCTTAGTCAATATAGAGTATCCAAATAAAGTCCTCTTTCATCTTGACTAGAGGCTGGTTTCCAGTCATCCTTAAAGCCAATCATTCTTAAGGGGTAGCAGAAAATACCAACACCATCCTCCTCTAGGTAAGTTACAAATCTTATCAGTCAATACAATGATTCCAAAGTAAAGTCCTCCTTTGTCTTGATTCAACACTGGCTTCTAAGCCCCATGGCTCCTTCTCAAGGGCTGACAGCTCCCAATTCTTGCCTGCATTCACACATAGGCATCTCTCCACACCTTTTCCTTATCTCAACTCATATGGACTACTCTACTCTAAGCTCTTCACACTTTCTGTTTCTTAGAAAACAAAGCTTAACAGGGCTACAATAATATGTGCACACATTGTTAGCACTATCATCTTAATTTACTTTATGTCTGAGAAAAATATACAAAACAAAAGACAGGGCTTCTGTTTGAGAAAGCTACACAGATCAACAGACAGAAGGTAGTCATCACAAACATTATCTTAATTCTGCTTGCTCCCAGCTCTGCGGGTACTTTTCTCTGCTCAGTTCCTTCCTGCTCCATACTTCCTGTTTCACAGAAAGCTCTGCCCACCATGGACTTCCATGTGATTAAATGTGGCCTATTAAAGGCAGGGAAGATCTTCAAATTCCCTTAGGCCTATTAAGGGCAATGCAGTGTATACTGTTTCCAATTAAAGACTCTTGATACAACAAAGGCTAGGCTCAAAGGGACTTGATTAGCTAAAATTCAATCCGTAAAACAGCAAAAAATGCTATTTTGCTTGCCGTTTCATACTGCTATTACCTAAACCACCATTCCATCACTCATCCAATTGGAGCTATCCTAAGATGCTAAGCCCAAGAACTGTGGATAAAGTGACAACTTCATATAAATGCCCTTACTTTTATTCCTGACCCTGGATTGATCATTCTGAGGTATAACTTCTTAGAATAAGAAGCTTGCCAACCCCTCCATTGCCAAAACTACTGACCACTAGACACTGATGGGTAGGTAAGACCAAGAGTTTCTTTTTTCCATTAGATTTGCTTAACTTACACATATAGCTTTAAAAAAGATAATGGCATATCAATTAGTTCTTTTCCCTGTCAATTTTTTTTCTAACATCAATGCCTTACTTTTAATGTATGAAAAGAAAACTACTGTATTATCTCAGTAATACACATATGTTTAAGTATTTTTTTTCCAAAAAGTGCAATGGGATGTAAATAAACTATTCCCATTTTATTGCCCTATTCCTTGTTATCAAATGGCATATGTTAAAAACATGACTGGTCAGGTTTAAAGAAAGAGAAAATTTGGGAAGTAGAGGCATCACCAACAAAGACCCAGCATTCACCCTCACAATTTACTTTTATTTTCCAAAATTAAATAATATATGGAGTCATTTAATATGATTCAGTAAGATCTTTTTATATCTAATGGAATAGTAATTATATTTCCAATGAGTTAGTTTGTGGAACAAAATAAAATAATATCAACATTCATTTAGATGGAATAAATGGTCTCTAATATCAAGAGAATTATTAAGAAAAAAGTAATATTTCTAGTCCTCAGAATATATAGTGAAAGTGTAATTAATTAAGTATGGTATCAGTTAACAAAATAAAAAAAACTAAACAAGTGGAAGTGACTTGATAAAAAGAATAAGAAAGGATATAAATAAAAAAATCCTATGTTTGATGAAAAAGTGTGATATAATCTGAGGAAAAACATTCTTGACAATATATTTGACAAAATTTCCAGGTCATAAAATTGAAAAGCCTTTTGTAACACACACACACACACACACACACACCTCAACATTTTAAAATATCATATACTATAGAAGATTCTAAATGTATACAGTAGTCAGACTTAATATAAAGTCATGTTATTTCTGTTCAAATAGATAAAAGTGGGAGCTCATACATTTACCAACCAACCAATGCTTCAGTCTATATTTAGATACTGTCAGTTGTCTCTGTGGGGATGCATGTAACTTTCATCCTAAAGTCCCTCAGAGTTGTCTTGGATCATTTTATTGCTGAGAATAAGTAGACCATTCAAAGCTGATCACCTTACATTATTTCTGTTACTTTGTACACAGTACCTTTAAGTTTGCATTGGCTCATGCAAGTCTTTCCAGGCTTTCCCAAGAGCATCCTATTCATCATTTCCCATGACACAGTAGGATTCCATTCCATTCATATACCACAATTTGTTCAACCATTCCCCAGTTGAGGGACATGCCCTCCATTTCCCATTCTTTGCCACCAGAAAAGAGCTGTTATAAGTATTTTTGTACATACAGACCTAATATTGATGTTGCTAAGTCAAAATGTATGTATGGTTTTATAGCCCTTTGGCATAATTACAATTGTTTTACAGATTTGTTGAATCAGTTCACAACTCTGCCAACATTGCATTTTTGTTCCATTTCCCCTTCCACATCTCCTCCACCATTTGTCATTTCCCTTTTCTGTCCTATTAGTCAGTCTAATGCAGTGGTTCTCAACCTTCCCAATGCCGTGACCCTTTGATACAATTCCTCCCCAACCATAAAATTATTTTCACTGCTACTTCATAAGGGTACTTTTGCTACCATTATGAATCTATCTGATATGTGGGATGTATTTTCATAGTTACAAATTGAAAATAACTCACAGGTTGAGGACTGCTGGTCTAACAGATATGAAGTAGTACGTCAAAATTTGTTTTTATTTTCATTTCTCCAATAAATAGAACACTTTATAATATAGTTATGTATACAGCTTTGATTATTTCATGTATAAACTGTTCACATCTTTTGATCATTTATTATATGGGGAATGTCTCATTTCTATAAATTTGACTCAGTTCAATATTTATTTGAGAAATTAGGCTTTTATCAGATACTTGCTTTGAAACTTTTTTTCTATAATTACTATTGCTTACTGTATTTCCCTCCCTCCTATTCCCCTACTCCCTTTATTTTATTCTATTCTTGCCTATATTCTGTCTTTTCACCTTGTCCCTCCTCAAAAGTGTTTATGACTACCCTACCCCCCAATCTGTCTTCCTTTCCATCACCTTTCTCCCCTTCTCTTAGACTCTTTCCCTCCTACTTTCTTGTAGGGTAAGATAGATTTCTATACCCATTTGAGTGTGCATGTTACTTCCTATTTGAGCCAGTTCTGACAAAATTAAGCTTCATTTACTCTCCCTCACCTTCCTTCTCTTCCTCTCTACTATAAAATCTTTTTCCTGCTCTTTTATGTAAGGTAATTTATTCCATTCCACTTTTCTCTTTCCCTTTCTCCCAGTACATTCCTCTCTTAGGCTTTAATTTATTTTTTTAGATATCCCTTCATATTCTACTCACATTGGTGTTCTTTGTCTATGCATATTTCTTTTACCTGTCCTAATAATGGGAAAGTTCCTAGTCCTTATGTAGAAGGATCATCTTCCCATGTAGGAAAGTGAATAGTTTAATCTTATTAATTCCCTTATGATTTCTCTTTTCCTGTTCACATTTTTATGATTTTCTTGAGTCTTTTATTTGAAAATCATATTTTCTATTCATCTCTTATCTTTTCATCAAGAATGATTGAAAGTATTCTGTGTTACTGAATGTCCATTTTTCCCCTGAAGGATAATATTCAGTCTTGCTGAGTAGGTGATTCTTGATTGTAATCCTAGCTCCTTTGCAATGTAGAATATCATATTCCAAGCCCTCCAATCATTAGATATAGAAAAAGCTAAATCTTGTGTTATCCTAACTGTGGCTCCATGCTATTTTAATTGTTTCTTTCTGGCTACCTGCAATATTTCCTCCTTGACCCAGGAACTCTGGAATTTGGTTATAATATTCTTGGGAGCCTTCATTTTGAGAAATCTTTTAGGAGGAGATCAGAGAATTCTTTCAATTTCTATTTTACCTTCTGGTTCTAGAATATCAGGATATTTTTCTTTGATAATTTTTTGAAAGGTGATTTCTCATAATTCCCTCCCCCCTTTTCTTGATCATGGCTTCGATGTAGTCCAATAATTTTTAAATTATCTTCCTTGGATCTTTTTTTCAGATCAGTGTTTTTCCAATGGTATATTTCACAGTGATCTTCCATTTTTTTTTCCTCATTTAGGTTTTGTTTCATTGTTTCTCAATTTCTCATAAAGTCTTTACCTTCCATTTGTTCCATTCTAATTTTTAAGGAATTATTTTTTTCAGAAAATTTTTGGAACTCCTTTTCCATTTGGCCAATTCTATTTTTAAGGCCTTCTTCTCCTCATTGATTTTATGTGCCTCTTTTACCATTTGGCCAGTCTGTTTTTTAAGGTATTATTTTATTCAGTACTTTTTGTCTTCTTTATTAAACTGTTTACTTTTTTCGTGATTTTTTTCATCATTCTCAATTCTCTTCCCAATTT
Source organism: Pseudocheirus occidentalis (assembly GCA_028646575.1). NCBI lineage: Eukaryota > Metazoa > Chordata > Mammalia > Diprotodontia > Pseudocheiridae > Pseudocheirus > Pseudocheirus occidentalis. The sequence continues at coordinate 59,954,994 of CM053600.1, forward strand.
TTCCTCTATCTCTTTTGCTTGATTTGCAAAATTCTTTTTGAGTTCTTCCATGCCCTGAGATCTAGGAGTTTTGACTGCATTAGTTTCTTCCGAGTTTGCGTTTTGATCTTCCTTGTCACCAAAATAACCTTGTATGGTCAAAAAATTTTTCTGCTGTTTGATCATTTTTCAAGTCTCTTTCTAGGCTTTGAATTCTATGTTAAACTAGAGCTCTGCTTCCAGGGAGGAGGCCACAGTGTCCCAAACTTCAAGGGTTCTTGTGGAGCTATTTTCAGATATACTTCTAGGGACCTGCAAATTTTCAGTTCTTCCAAGGTGGTATGATCTAAGGAGAGGTGTTTAGTACTCTACTGGATTGAGCTCTATTCTGTGAGTGTCCACAAGCATTCTTTTCTGACCTGGAACTGTGAAGAAGGTCTTCACTCCACAATGTCTGCAAACTCTGCTATGCTACTTCTCCTTGCCCTGAGTATGCCACCCAGAACTGTGACCTGGATTTGAATATGTGCAAAGCAACAAAGTCCTACATCATTGCTACCAAAGAGACCCCTGCAATCTCCTTCTCACCACTTGTTTAACCCCCTTACAATCTGTGAGCTGAGAGGTCCAGAAGCAGCAGCTGCTGTTGTTTATTCATTAGCTCCCAACGCTTGCTAAGTGGTTTGCTGGGAAAGTAACTGTCCTGGTGTAGCCTCCACTGGACTGTGCTACACTCTCACAGATATTTCTTGCCTGTCTTCTAAGTTTTCTTGGACTGGAAAAATTGTTTCACTCTCTCTTTCTGTGGGTTGTGCCTCTCAAAAATGTATTTGGAGTCATTATTTAAAGATATTTGGAGGGGTTTGGATGACAGCTCAAGTGAATCCCTGCCTTAACTCTTCCATCTTTTCCTGTGTGACTCAGGTTCAGTTTCTTGATTTGTAAAATGGGCACAATAGTACTCAAAACATTTTTATCACATTTCACTTACAAGGGAGAAATTGTGATTTATGTAAAGTAGTTGACAAGCTCTCTATAAATATCAGTTATTATTATTATTACTTAAGTATTTTTTATGAGGACACATAAATCCAGGTCATTTGGCGAAAGTGAATAGAACATTTTGTATAAATGGGTGCCAATCAATTATACGTTTTACTTTTGTGCATTTTTCTTCTATGTAACTGGATAATATTCATTGCTGCAATGTTTGTACTTTATCTGATGGCATGAGAATAAGTTTTGTGCACATATACAATCACTTTCCATGTAATAAAATATTTAATTGTTTCTACATGTGTATTATATAACAAAATATCTTAAGAGGATACACTGGTACTAGCTGAAAGTGACTCAAACGGGCACATGCAGCACTACAAGCCAAACATTATCCTATTTAATTTAAAATTGTTTTCTCATAGAATAAGTAATATTTTACCCTTGAAGGGTTTTCTTTCTTTCATTTGTGGAAAGACCAGATGGGACTCACAGGTCATTCACAGTTATGAAAGAAGCAAAAAAAAAAAACCCTTTTCAGAGGTGAGATATCCTTTATTCCTCACCAGAAAACAAATTATTTGCTTGGATGGAAACCCTTTGTATTCTGGTATAATTGCTGATATCTGTGGGGTGTCTTGGAAAATGAGATACTCTGTCTCAAGGAGTTATAACTTATCCCTGTGCATAAAATCTAAATAAATAAATAGGAGCAGAACTCAGAGTATCATGCAGAGAAAAGATACACAAAATGCAGCTGAGAAATCAGGGGAACAACTTCAAGGGATAACAAGTGGACAAGATAAAATTATTTACCAGAGGCTTTAAGCTGATCTTCCTCCCCCTTCCCCCTGCCCCCCCACCTCTCAGCTTGTGTATTTTGTTTTAAAGGTTTCCTCCATGGCAATGATTTTTTTGTAACAAATTTCACTCTTGTCTTCTTTTGGGAATAGCTACTACTATATGTGCAAAGCTGATAGAATCTCACTTTTCAGATGTTATACATTAATCACTTCTATTAATTTAAGAAAATAAATTAAACCCAATAAAATAATAGTACAATGTCTGAACAAAATGAGTTTTGGAGTGGATGTCAAATCTACATCATATAGTAAGGATATACTTCCAGAGAATTTCTTGAAAAATTGTAAACTTTTAAGGTGAGGCAAAGGACAAATTAGTTGGTACTGTGGACAGAGTGCTAGTTCTGATGTTAGAAAGACTTATCTTAACGAATTCACATCTGGCTTCAGACACTTAGCAACTATGTGACCCTGGGCAAATAACTTACTTTGCTCTCTTCCTTTGAATGTAAAATAAGTTGGAGAAGGAAATGGCCAATCACTCCAGTATATTTGTCAAGAAAAGCTCAAATTATGTCATGAAGAGTCAGAAAAAAACTTATATAAAAACAAAAATGAGGTAAAAAATTTTATTGCCTCAAGGTATTCAAATTCGATTCCTTGACTAATTCATTTATCAAACTACTAATTTCTAGTTAAATATAAAACTAAATATGATATTGATACTAGATTAATTGGTTTTAATCTGGTATATTCAGATATGAGGAAGTGAGGTCATTAAAATGTCTTAGGCTATGAAAGGGTATTTAGAGGACATGCAATTCAACCCTTTAGTCAGTGATTGAATTCATTTCACAACATCCTGTAGTGCCAATGAAATCTTTATAGTACTTACCATGACTATAAATATTTCCACATAGTACTTGATCGCAAACTATAGCAGACTCTCCATATAGAGGACAGGACCAAAACATTAATTCAGACACCAGAAAACTAAATCCCAATACTAGGAAACTGAATACATCATAGCAACACAGAAGTTAATGCACCACAATGTAGCAGAGAACCATGCCATCCTTTAGCCTTCCCACAAACTAAAATAAAATCAATATTTACTTACAAACCTGACCTTGCATAATCATTCTTTCTCTCCCACCATCTATTTGACTCTGACTCCCAGCTTCCAGTGGGCTCTGCTCCCTCCTTCAGCAAATTCTTCCCATCACAGGCCCTATGTGACTACATTCAGCTTATTAGTGGCAGATCATATTTTCAAAGCAGGGAAGCTTCCTGTGGGTTCTGCTCCTCCCTTCAGTATATTTCTCCCACCACAGGCTCCTTGTGACCACATTCAGACCTTTAGGGGGTAGAGTTTATTTTCAAAGCAAGGAAAGTCTCCAAATTCCCCTAAGATTATTAAGGGGAAAGGGAAGATATTAAAATTACCATTACCATTACATTCAATCCCAAGATCTTTCATGTCCCTTATGTAGCAAAAATACATTAACAATACATTCAATTACATAGATTAATGAAAGTTTAGGGATAACTGCTGTGCTAATTGGTGTCAAAAGAACTTTCCAATAATATAACAGGGATAATAGAGATAATAGAAAATAAACACATAAAACAATATCTTAAGATGAGGGCTTGGAAGCAAGCATTCCATCTTTCCTCCCTGGAAAAAATGGGCTCCAAATCTTTGGGTGGCAGGTGAAGGTCTCTTCTATATAGCTGCTTCAAGCTGAAATTGGATGTAGGGCTGTCCCTGCCCCAAGAATTCCAATTTGAGAGGTCAGTTCTTTGGTTGCCATCCAGAACTTGGTCAACACGAAGTCCAGGAGGTCTCATTCAAAAGGTCGGTTCTTTAGCTGGCATCTGGAGCTAGGTCGATGCTAGGTTCAGAAATGGCACATCACAGACATGGACAAGGGGGTGTATCCAGCTTATGTAATCAGGCATCTGCAGGTGGAGGGTACTAAGCTTGCAGGAAACAAATCTCCCAAATAAGCTTAACAGAAAAAAAGTCAAAAAGAGACAAATATAGGGTTAGCCATGCTTCTGGAGTCCATGAACTCACTATCATAGCCTCATTCACAGTAGAATATATAACACTGCCCCCCTTGTTTTGCTCCAACAGCTTGATATACTGCCACAAGTTCAGCACGCTAACCCCTTTCAACTATCTGAGAACTTTCTTTAATCTCCTTAAATGTGTGACAAATTTGGATACAATAATTCAAGAAGATCTGTAGGGGCAGTTCTTACTTTTCTATTCCATCTAACATCAAGCCCATTTTGGAAAAATAAATTGTGTATAGTCCATTTGTTGGAATATCACCAACTTTCCCAAAACCTACCATGGCAATCAGTGGAGCAGCAAACAATTATTTTCTTCTCAATCTATTCTGACTTTGAATCCTCTGGGTATTTACTCTTCTCTCTCAAATAAATGTATATCTTTTTCTATTCACTAAGCTGCTTTGCTGTGAAATCTTATCCAGCACCTCCAAAAGAGGCTGCCCTATCTCAATAATTAGTAAAGTCAAAAGCAGGTGCTTATAAGGAGGAGGAGTTGTCTTCACTATGTTATTTCTATGAGAAACTGCTAAGGAAATATCTTGATATATATCTGCATCACCAACCATGATAGCAGTTTTCATTACTTCTTCTTTCAACTTTCTCATACAGTCTCTAAATGGGTACTAGGGTCTGTCTCTACTAGGTCACATAGAATCAGTGGGATACATCCTAGTGCATCCAGTGGCAGCTAAATCTAATGGATCAGATTGGTCTTATTGTTACCTCCTGTCATATGAAAAATCCCTAAAAGCTTCCTGCACAAAAGGATTCTGACAAATATTTTAAAATTTAAGCAGTCCACACAATCTATAGATACCCCTCTGAATCCTTCATCACTGATTCCCACCATCCTAGACCTTAAGGATTCTCCAATCCTTTGGGTGAATCTGCTTGAAATATCAGGAATCTCCTATTGAGTAAAATCCTCAATTACCTCCCTGAACACTGTTTGGCCTCCCTGATTCTCCTGCTTTCTTCTCAGTATGGGATGAGCTCTTGTACTTGTAAAAGCTTGGTCATGAAACAATGTATCACCATTCTGTAACATTATATCACTCTCCACAACACATGCACTCTCCTGGGAGATAATATCATAGTAACCAGGCTCAGACTCTACCAAAGGTGTGTCATCTTTCCTCCTGTTACTTTTTTCCTTCTTTTTTCTGAGCCAAATTTACAACAGCCCTCTCTTCTACCACCTAAAACTCAACTCACTCTTCTAAAGAAGGGCTTGAATGCTGGCACATAGCGAACTCCCCTAACAGCTTATCTCTATTTTTACACATAATACAAGTAAACCTTTAGTAAAACCCAGCCCCTTTTACACACTGCCTCCAGCTATCTCTAAGGTTTTATTGGTATTCTTTGCAAACATATTTCTGAATCTCTAGGTTCTCCCTGCTGTAACCTCTGTTCTCAGTTTTCACAGACCCCTGTACCTTTTTAGATCACTCCTTTGCTATGGAGGCATATGGTAAATCCTCCCATCCTGGAATAGCCATTTCATCTTCTAAATCTCTTCTGCCTCCAATTAGAGATCTCATAGCTCTTGATCCTGTTTGTGATGCCAAATGTAATGTCAATGCAACATTTAAAGCATTGACCATGACTATAAATATTCCCAGATAGCGTTTGATCACAAAATATAGCAGATAGAACCAAAACATTTATTCAGACATCAGAAAAACAAATCCAAACACCAGGAAACTGTATCCATCACAGCAACATAGAAGTTTATGCACCACAATGCAGCAAGAATCATGCTATCCTTTAGCCTTCCCACAAACCAAAATAAGATCAATATTTACTCACAAACCTGACCAGCTCCTTGCATAAGCATCCTTTCTTTCCAACTGTCTCTCCGTTTCTGATCCCCAACTTCCTGTGAGTTCTGCTCCACCCTTAAGCAAAATCCTCCACAGGCTCCATGTGACTACATTTAGCCTATTAGAGGACAGGGTATATTTTCAAAGAGGAAAGCTTCCTGTTGGCTCTGCTCCACCCTTCAGCAAACTTCCATCACAGGATCTATGTGACTACATAGGGGGCAAAGTTTATTTTCAAAGCAGGGAAGATCTTCAAATTCCCATTATCATTATGAATCCCAGAGAAATATGTTAAAGAGCGATGGACCTGCATTTAGGTAGACCTGAGTTTTAATTCTACATCAGGACTCACAAGCTATGGGCTTTTTGGAAAATTAGTTAACCTATTTCAGTTTCAGTATCCTCATTTGCAAAATGAGGATAAAGGTGGTACCTACATTTTGAGGCTGTTGTGATGATTAAATGAGATGAAATGGCTTCACAATCTTTAAGGTGTTATATAAATGCTATCTAGTATCAGTCTTTACTCAACTACTACCAGTGATCATGTATGCACTATCACTATATTTCAGTGGACACCATAATAAAATTAATGGGATGTTAACTTGACTTTTCAGCATCTTAAAATTAATTCAAAATTAGTGTGAAGATACAGAATTTTACCTTTGATGATCTCAATATGCTCTGAAACAAGGCACAGAAAAATTTCCAGTCTATCAAACTGTTATCACAATTTCTCTAGCATAGCAGTAGAATAACTAAACTCTACACACACACACACACACACACACACACACACACACACAGAGAGAGAGAGAGAGAAAGAGAAAGAGAGAGAGAGAGAGAAAGAGAGAGAGACAGAGAGGCAGAGAGAGAGAGAGAGAGAGAGAGAGAGAGTTATTTAAATTATTACTTTCCCTAGGACTAAATATTTCAGGACTTTTTAAGATGGCATTAATATATGATAAATTTCTCAAGGACAGGGCTTATGACTTATCTTACTTTTTATCTTCTATAGCCTCTAGTACAGTGCTTTACATACGGCACTAGTACAACAAATACTGATAAGCAAATATACCACTTCATGAGACAGCATTTTAATCTAAATACATTTTGTGTATATTAACAATCATCAGCTTCATTCACCTGTTCATTCAAGAGATATTTATGAAGTACTTACTGAGTGCATACTAGATGTTACACAGATGTAGCTAGGTGGTACTGTGGTTAGGGTGCTGGGCCTGGAGTTGGTAAGACCTGTGTTCAAATGTGTCCTGAATCCCATTCTGGCTATGTGACTCTGGGAAAGTTACTTAATCTTTGTTTTCCACAATTTTTTAAACTGTAAAATTTGTGATGATAAGAGGACCTACCTTACAGAAATTGTGAGGATTTATCATTGAAATAATATTTATAAAGTGCCTAGTACATTGTCCAGCATGTTCTAGGTTTCATATAAGTGTCTGTTCCCTTCCCCTTCCATCCTACTTGATTACTCACTCCCTATTCATGTAAAAACATAAGAGTTCCTGTCCACAATGAGAATGTCCACATTATATATGAGAGAAACAATATGTATGCAGTTAAGTGAATAAAAAATGTGTGTAAAATATGTACAAAGTCTTCTCTGACAAAAGTTGCAGGGAGGAGACCATTGTTACCTTAGGGATAAGGGAAACAAAGCTCTCATATAGGAGATAGCTGTTGACTTAAACCTTGAAAATAACTAGAGAGTCTGTGAGGTAGAAGTGCATGGAAACATGGGAATAGGAACTCAAATATTAGAGAAAAGGAATAAGTAGGCTTGTTTGACTGGAACATAGTTTATAAAGAGTGATGCATGAAATAAACATGGAAAAATAGGATAAAGACAAAATATGAAGAGCTTTAGTGATTAAACAGAGGAGTATTTTATTTTATTCTAGATTCAAGAGGGAGCAATTGGAGCTTTCTGAGTGAAATGACATTAGTGGTCAGGCATGTTTTAAGAATTTCAAAGCAGGGAAACCGTTGTACCCAAATCCTCCACCTAGATCACTACACACCACCTGATTTGTGGCCCACCATTAAGCCTGTCTTGGCTCACTTTTATTCTCTACACAACAAGACCAATGAGAACACTATAACAATGGTAGAGGTAAGATGTTGTGAGTTCTTGAATGAGATTGAGAAGTCTTTAGGTGGGGAGAAAAAAGTCAAAGATTCAAGAAGTCTTGTGAAGAATAAAAAAAATCTTGGAAACTTATTGGGTGGAACTGATGGGAGAGAGGGATAATTCAAGGATGACTCTAAGACTGTAGATATGAGAGACTAGAAGGTTAATAGTAACCTTAACAGAAATCAGGAAATTAGGGACAGAGAAAAGTTTTGAGGGTGAGATAATGCACTTTATTATGATTGTGTTGACTCTGAGATATTGGTAAGAATTCCAATTAGAAAGGACCAATACACAGTTGGTGATGCTGGATTGTAGCTCAAAATAAGGACTAGGACTAGATGTATATATCTGAGAATCATCTGAATATACATAACATATATATATGCATATATACATGTATGTGTATATGTGTGTATATATCTGTGTGAATACATATATATGTATGTATACATAAATACATATTTGACAGTTGAATGCATGGAAACTTATGAGGTCATCAAAAATCCCGGGGGCAATATCTTAACCCTTGGCTTGAATTCTAGTTAGTCTCGTTTGCCCTTAAAAGATATTGATAATATTCTTGGTACTTGGTTGACCTAGAGGGCCAAATTGTCAGTCTTTCGATATCAATTCATTATTATCTGAATGCAAAATAGTCATATAGAGCTCCAGTGCCCGCTGACATTTGGTTGATAGAAAACTGAGTGCCATCCTGGCAGAGGAGCATTGATCAGATAAATCATTTTGAGATGTCCACAGTGCCCATTCTTGTTGGATATTCCTCTCCTGCTATAGCTAAGTAATATTCCCTTTATTAACTGTGGGATGATCTACTTGTGTTTTATGTTGTTTCAGAAATTAAATCTAGACTACTGAGGGACAGTTCAAGTCTACATTAACCTGGAAATCTAAGCGACAGTGTATAGTTAGAGAAGAGGGTCCAGGACAGGTCCCTTGCATACACCCATATTTAGGAGGAATGATTCAGATGAATATCCAATAAAGCAGATGTGATGCTATTCACTAGCATATTCCCAAAAGAATGCTACTGTGAACAGCTTTTAAGGTTCTGATTACACAGTATATAGTGAACACTACATTTATTCCATTACAAATCATGGCAAACATTCACAACAAATCACAATATAATATTCACAGCATTGCATCTTATCACAGAAAATCACAACGTAGTCTTCACAACAGCTAAACATTAGCACGGCCACCTAGTTTTCACTGCAATGGACTTAGTATTTAGAACAAAGAACAGAAGAATAATCAACTGGTTTCCCTAAGCAGGTTTGCCTCCTCAGTCAGTCATTCAGTTATCTCATAATACAGTAATCAATCTTTGGGGCAATAATAGATCAACATAATTGGTCATTTATCTAGCAATCAGACACTAAATACAATCATTAGAAAATTACACAAACTCTCCATCCCTCAGTGTCTAGTAAACTTTAGTTTCATCAAGGAGAGGCCTTTTCTTCATCTTGACTCAGGGTGGTCTCTCAGATTCCCTGGATCCCCTTCCATGGTCCCAGATCCTACTTGAGTCCACCAAACAGTCACCTGGATTAAGAAGCAGGCAGTTCCCAGGTCCTCATTCAGTTCTTCATGCAGTTCCTGGTACATGCTGAAGTTCACAGGGTCCAACACATCTCGAAATCTTCAATACTTCTGTCGCGAACTCAAGGATCAACCAAGCCACAAACAAATAAAGTCTTATCCTGGTCATGCTTCTGCAGTCCTCCAGCAGTTCAGCTGGCCCTAGGACCCAGGAGAAATCTCAGCCTTCTAGGCAGTCTTCACTAATTCTGGTCTCATAGAAAACTCCAACTCAGTTCTCAATCCAGCAAGCCCAGCTCACAGGTGCTGGGACAATCCTGTTTCCTCTACCAGGAGCCAACAGGAGAAACATTCCTGATTTTGATTCTCTGTCTCTAGAACTCTTCTTATATATGCACACTGGTCTTCTGTCTCAGCCAACCCCCTCCTGAAATGCCACCAACAGGATACAGAGTTCATACCTTCTGATTCTTTCACACACAGGAGATGGAGTTCACAATCTCTGCCTCTTTCATAGAAGTACATTAGTTACTAAGTACTAAGTACCTGCTAAATTAATTACCATTACAGCAGACTAAAGAAAAAGAGCGAGATTAATAGTGATATTTGATAGCTGTGGTATGCAAAAGGAGAATATTACATGCTCCCTCTCTTTGAAAATTTCATATTCTACAATAATAAAACAATGTCCATTCTTACTACTGGAATTATCAATGGGATAGTTCTATAGCACTGTAGTAGCACTTTTATGAAGTTGTGGAATCAATCAACCAATATTTATTGATTGAACAACTACTATTTACCAGGCACTATGCTAGGCACTGAAGATGTATATATGATATAGTCTCTACTTGAAAGGTTATTCTTATAGAGAGTATTCCATACTAATGGAAGATTCATGTACTTATATGCTCACTTGCATACAGATGTATATGTACATACATATTTAGCATGCATGCAAAATGAATAAATACAAATGCATGCAAAGTAGTTAAATGAAAATTTTAGAGGTAGGATGCAAGCAGTTGGGGGAGATCAGGAAAGGCCTCAGAGAAGATGTTGCTTTAGCTGTACCCTAAGATAAGAGAAAGAGCCTATGAGCAAAGGTAAAAAGGAAATGCAGTTTCAGGCTTGGGATTACCCAGTTTGGAGATTCAGGGTCATATGTGAGAAAGAGAGAAAACCAGTTTTCCTAGATTGCAGAATGCTGAAAGTGCCATAATGTCCACTGAGGTGGGAAAAATGTCTCACCTGACCTTTTGTTGTTTGTGCTGCTCCCAAATTCAATGTGACATAATATTTCAAAGTTGCTTGGAGAGGAATTTTGGGGGATTTTGGCTAGAATGTTTCATCTAATCTATCATTTTGGTTCCACCTCCCTAATGAGGTTGGAAAAGTAGTTTGGGGGCAAGTTACATAGGCCTTTAAAGACTAAATAGAAGACCTTATATTGGATCTTGGAGACAAGAGGAAGCAACATGAGTTTAGGGAAGTAACATGTTTACATACATATTTAAAGAAAATCACTTTGGCAGCTGTGTGCAGCATGAAATGAAGGTATGAGAGACTTGCATCAGAGAGAACAATTAGGAGACTTGTAATAATTAGGTGAGAGCTGATGAAGATCTGCACTAAGTCAGTAGCTGTGTGAGTGGAGTGGAGTCTGATTGAGAGATGTTGTGAAGGTAGAAACGGCAAGATTTGCCAGCTAATTAGAAATATAGCATAAAATAATCCAATTAGGCATATGGGCATATTTCTCTAGTGAGAAATTGAGGACAATGCTGACATGACAAATCTTGTAAACTGGAAGGATGGTGGTGCAGAAATAGGGAACTTAATACAGTAAAAGAAAGAAAAGAGAGTTCAGGGGAGAGGGAGGTGGAGAGATATGTATTTGTCTGTCTACCTGTCTGCTTGTCTACCAACTGCTATTTCTCTCTGTCTCTGTCTTGTATGTATTTGCCCCTCCTTCCTCCCTTTACATATATGTACGATATGAAATAATACAATTTTATAATGGCAAAGGAATTTAAAAATTATTTAGCTTGGTTTCCCACAACTAGTCAGCTAGCCTAGCAGAGTCACATTACATTAAATCTTGGAAAATTCAAAATTTAAACATAACATAATTAGTTAAAAGGAGCATACAACATAGAAGACAGATGAATCTTTTAAAAACGTGAGTTAATTCCAATTGATATAGCTTTTTAGTTTTTTAACTACTAGTGCTTTCTGTCATCTAACTTATAAAACAGCCAGAATATCCTGGTGTGAAAGTTATAAATGTTGTGGTTTTCTATGTTGATACATAGCCTGCAGGGATCCTTATGTGGAGTTTAGCAGCTCTTGTTTCTGTTTGAGTTTGACACCATTGCTCTAGATGAACCTTCAAATATTCCTCTTCTCAAAATAGGGGAAATTGTTATGAACTCCAGCATATTTAACAATTCATTGTTCTGATTTCTTTATTTTAAATAAATTATTTATCATAAATATAGTATGGTATAATACTATATATAAAATGGTATATATAGTATAGTACGTATATAGTATGTTTTCATATTATAAATATATATTATCATAAGTATAGTATAGTATATAATGTAGTATAGTATAAATCTTCCTTCCACATTTATGGGGTAAGTTGTGTGGTACTCCCATGATCTGGAAAATCCATGTGAAAATTTTGGCACTCTATACCAGGAAAGACATCTGAATTTTTCCTTTTTCTTTTATGGAGTGTTTATAATGCTAATATATTTTATGCATTTATGCATTTCAAAACTTTTTCTGTTTTGTCTGCTGGACTTTTAATGTCACTGGCAATGGGGGAAGTTGGAATGTGGAAGGAATAACTGTAATAACACTATAACAAACTTGCTTTATAACTATTTGCATTTCAATGAGTTTCACTATGCAAAATGTTATAATTTTTCAGTCACTTTCTTTATGTTCTCTGTTAGGAGACATTGTTCACTTAAACTTATTCATTTGGTCTTTTTAATTATATAATTTCTTCTTCTGGTTCTTCTCATTTACCTTTTGCATTATTCCATAATGTTGCAATAGCCCTTCTTCAAGGGAGCTAGTCCAAGCCATGCCAGAAAGAGTATTAAAATGTTTTCTTTCTTAATGTTCCTTCTATTTTTTTGCCTTTATTTTTAGTAGGTAATATGACTTAGAGAATTCAGAGAAAAAAAGGCCTGGGTTTTAGTCTTCACTATGACACTTAGCCTCTCAGAGTTTTGAGATATGTCATTGTGTGTAGGGTCTAGTAAAGAGAGTGGACCCTGGAGTCAGAAAAACTCAGTTCAAGTTTTACCTTTGACTAATACTAGCTGGGTGAGTATGGGCAAATCACTTTAACTTTACGGTTATCCTCTAGGGAACTCTTAAGATGATAAGTTATTGATTCGCTACCAAGGTATAGCAATAGAAGATGTTTATATACAGGGAGGTCCTGGGCTCCACCTCTTCCACTCAAGAAACTCCATTGTGTTAATATGTCAAAATGCATTTTAATATTCTCTTGTTATTGAACATGTGGTTGCTTCCATTTTTTATAATTACCAATAAAAATCTTTTGGCAGTTTCAAATTGTTTTTATTTTGTTTTTTATATTCTGTATTTGATATTCTCAGGTAATTTTTCCAACAATGGAAATATTCGGTATTCTAATTAATTTCATTCTTTGAGGAATGTGTGCCAATGTGTGCCAATATTTTAAGTGTGGCTTCAAAGCTAGCAACCACTTTGTTCCAGTTTTGAAGTTGACATGAAATGAGGTACTTAACAATCACTGAATCTTAACCAAAAAAAAAAAAAAAGGAATTTTACTTTGCCCCAACACAGGAAGGGCATACTGCAAGGATAAAGCTTACCTGGTTTCTGTCGATGTGACTCCCTCCTCATCTGGAAACTATATCTGGTCAGTAAGTCAGAGGGCTTTGATGAGTCATCAAGTCTGAGAGACCCCAGTGATGGAGAACTAGATTAGGAAGCTGCATCAGGAAATCTGGGGACAATCAGGTTTTATGGGGGAAGGAGGAGTGGAAGTTGTGACAGGAAAGTCAGGAACCTGGGTCAGGAACTGGTTCTATCCCAGCTAGGAAAAATAACATTCCACAATAATACCTAGTAACTATGCAAGTTAAAATGACTTTTGACTATGTACATGCCCAAAACTCCCAAGCAACTTCATTAAATGCATTTCAGTCTCAAAGTCACCAAGGACATTTTGTTTCTAAAGTATGATGCTTTTAAAAGTTCAGTGGTTTTCTAGCTATCTGTGACAAACTTAAACCACTTAAAAAGGAGACTGCTGACAAAGCAGAGAAATACGGGTCCACTTCTTTTCAAACAATACCCCACAAATGAAAGAAGAAACTAAAAATTCAACCAGAAATAAACCCTTGATTGTTCTGTCAACCTGTCACCTACATGAAATAGCTGCTGTAGCACAGACACAGCAGCTGCCGCTAACAACACTATTTCTAATACAATTCAGAAATTCTTTTATTTTCATTAATTTAAAAAATATTCCAGCATCTTGCATCAGTCTACTGAAACTGTCCATTTCAATTAGGTTTACGACCAAGATCTTCCCAGTGCAACAGTTGAGGTAACCTTAACCATTCATACTTTCTGTGTATGATAGTAAGATGGCACCGGCTATTAGTAGCAAACTTTTATAACCTTGAAAATATAAATGAAAAAAAAACCCAAGTTACTCTGCTTCCTACAAATGTTAATCTATAAGTGAAAATAAGAAAATAAAATCTCAGAATAAATCTATCTTATTTTTTCAATATCTCATAAACACTCAGTCCTATATGCAATCACTTAAGGGAGAAATAACATAATTCCTAAAAAGGGAAACCTTCCAAACAAATCAAACTTAAAGGAACATGGAATCCTTTAAGAAACATTTAGTGAATGTGAAGAAAAGGATTTAATTCCTCGCTTTGAAATTATGAATAGGATGAAAAAGAGAAAATGGTGAGAAGGAAATTCCCTTTTTCCAACAACCACGTTGAGTTTAATATAATAGCCAACTAACGGATAGAGAAAGGAACAGCTAGGGAAAAAGGGGGTAAAAGGAGAAGGATAAGATGAGAAGAGATAAAGACACATGGGATGTGGCTATAGAAGAAATGACTATGAGACTGAAGAGAGTAGATAGAGTCAGAAGGAAGAGATTATTGAAATGGAAGAGTTCCTTTTAGTCCTTCATTCCTGAATGGGAATATGATAACAAGGAGGAGGATCTACAGAAGGAAAAAGAGTGGAAAACAATGAAAGATTTAGTAGATTCTAAGGTGAAAGTATTATTTTGTGTTTACTGTTCTTATTATATCCTGTTGCTCACTTGAATAACCCATCTTAGCCTCTCTCCCAGCGTCACACAACTAGTATTTGAGACCAGATTTCAACTCAAGTCTTCCTGACTGCAGAAAAGGAACTCTAACCATTCTACTACCAAGTTGTCCCAACTCTGTTTAATTTCACCCAATTTTCAGACAAGCAGGAAGAATCAGCATTCTCCTTGCTCCCCACTGCTATTCCTAAACTCCTTGAAAAGTTGAAAGTGTCATGTATAGCTCTTTCTGTCCTTATGGCCCATGTCTAAGACAACCTCCACCTGGAATATTTTTCCATGCTACCTAATACTCTGGCATTAGCTTGGTGACCTCAACATCCTGTCCTGTTACCTACCCTCTGGAGCATTGTTTTTCTCCAATATAATGTTGTTTATTATTATTTTTAATATCTCATTTGGCATTCAAAATCAGACAGTATGGTATTAATGTGTAGGGAACTAGATTTGGTGTCAGAAAGATCTTGGCTGAAATTCCATTTTGTCATTAATTGTATGAGTATAGATAAGCCCTCCATTATTGAGTTCATAACTGCATAAAAGTTCTTCCAGAATTCAGTGCAAGCTCTGAACAGAGAGGAAGGGCAGGGTAGCTGGGAGGTGAACATGATAACCCCAAACAATGGCAGACATCCACAAAGCTAAGCAAGTAAACAGTCCAACTCAAGTAACAACAGAAGATGGGGCTAAGAAACTTCTCTGTCAAAAGAACATTCAAAGACCAGGTATCCTTAGCATTCAAACCCACACAGAGGCAATATGCAAACAGTTTCCTCCTGAGTTGCATCAGAAAGGGTTGAGAGACTTAGGAAACAAAGTACTTGGTGTCCCAAGAAACTTACTAATTACTCAATTAGCATTATCTTGGTGTAACTCTTTAAATTCATGACAAGGGAAGGTATCAAAGACAGGTTTGAAGGAAGTAGAAAGAGCTAAAGTGAAAAGTTAATTTAACAGGGGGCACAGCCAAAATTAACTTTTTTCTGCAGAAGACAGGATCTATTATTAGCCACCACATCTAGAACTAAGGAAGGCCTACTCACATCATTCGTGAGCATTGGAGAGCTTAGACTCTGACTCAAGCACAAAGCATCAATCCAGACAGTGAGGCTGGATATGTGAATAAACATAAGAAAACACCAGAATAAAATGAAGACGCACTATAGATTATGAGAAACCTAAATGGTGAACAGACAAAAAAAATATAATTCCCAAAGTCCCAGTAGTGCCTCAGGAAAAAAAAAAAGTTCTAGATATAAGTACTACAAAAGTACCTAGGAAAAATGCAATAAAAATCAAAATGCAATGTGAAAGGAAATGATAGGTAGGGCAAGAATGAATGGCCTGGAGGATTAATAGCCTGAAACATGTAGAAAAACTGTAGCAAGGAATGAAATCCTTGAAGAGAAGAATGGACCAAACTGAAAACAATGGCTCCATGTAACAAGTAATATTAAAACCAAAGCCAAAGATTGTAGAAACAAAACAGCATGTTTTGTGTTTTATGGTATTGCTATGCCATATTGCCTGTATTTTTGGAAGTTCTGACATTACTCCCTTCTTCCTCTTTTAGTTTCCAGAGATGAAGAACATATTTTCTTTTGTGGCTATTGATGAGGTTATCTGAGCCTAGGTAATCATTTTTTTCTTACCCACTGAAGTTTTGGTACTGTTGCCTTTTCTCGGGAAGTTTGAAGATAATTAAATTCTTGCTTTTTAATTATAGAGATTCCTTCTCAACCTATTTACATTGTGTCCTTTTCTCTAATGTACCTTTTATCATCTAAAATGTTATGTAATTTCTTTCCAACGATACAATAGCAGTAATATGTGTTTTGATGTAGAATGCTTTTTAAACATTGAAATTTTGGTTTGTTTCTTAATGTACAACTTTGAATATATACATACATATATATACACACATATATGTATTACCATAATACATATATGTATATGTGATAATAAAGACAGAAATATATTAATTACATAGAGTAAACAAATGTTTTGGAAGAAACAGTACCTAAGACATGTATGAATATTTATTAGCAATAAGAATTACTACTGTTCTTTTAAAATGTTTCATTAATGGGGCAGCCAGGTTGCACAGTGAATAGAGCACCAGCCCCGGAGTCAGGAGGACCTGAGTTTAAATACAACCTCAGACACATAACACTTCACACTTACTTGGGCAAGACCTTGGGCAAATCATTTAATCCCAATTGCCCTACCTTTCCCCCTCCTAAAAGCAAAAAAAACCCAAACCAAAAAAAAAACTCAATAAAATTTTTTTCTTTCCTAATTAGAAGAATTTTCCAGATAGTCATGTGACTGTTGTCAATAAAGCTTGCTTATCTAGTAAGGTCTATTCTGTTTTGTATTTATTTCAGTACCTACTCCATTTAGTCCATGCTTTGATACAAATAATACAGTGAAATTTTTGAAGGCATGTCTCAAGTGGCCATGATAAGGAATAGAGAAATCTACTTGTTTAAGCAAAGGAGTTATTTTAAAAAGACTAAAACATGGAAAATATCACTGAATGGAAACTAAAATAGATTATTAAAATAGGTCTACAAAGGAATAGTGAAATTTTATAGGGAAAAATCAGCAAAGTCAAAGGAAAAATGAGATGCAATTACATTGGACATAAAGGGAATTGAAAAACATTCTTTTCATACATCAGAGCTGAAAGAAAGAGAAAGGAAAATGTTGTTCTTTTATTAGATGGCTAGGTAAAGCTAATAACAGATGGCACCCAAAGGGCAGAGGCTTCTAATGCTGCTTCTTTTTTAACCTCAGGCTTTATAAAATTGAAACAGGAAACCTCTGGAATGAAAGGGCAAGAGGCCAAGATAGATGAAGGAAGGGGAAACAATAAGGAAAGATGATAACCATTCAGTGATACTTGATATTCAAATGATCTTGCCTGGAGGATTTGCATCCGGGGATTTGGCTTAAGTCACAGTAGAACTACTAGCTAATATTTTGGAGAATTCATTGAACAATGGTGATATGCCCAAAGAATAGAAAAGAGTCAGCTTACAGACTATTATAAACAATGGAAAATGGATGATGCATATTCTTGATTTATCTAGCAAGGTTGCAATTTTCCAATAGCTGAGTGAAAATTAGGCAGCAGGATTTGAACAAGAGAAATTCCGATTAGAACAAGTTATAGTACTTGAAGATCAAAGAAAAATCGGAGATGTAATCTATCTGTAAAATTTTAGCAAGTTTTTTTTTAATCTTCTTCCATGACATTCTAGTAAATAAACTGGGAAAATGATTAAGCTACTCAATAAGATTCTTAGAAAAACAAAACAGAACAAAACAAAGCAAAACTAATTGAATGAATGGAAAAGTGCCATATCCAGAGTTATAATCAATACTTCAGTGTTACTTGGGAGATATAAGTGATGCACCACAAGGGATACCCTTGGCCTAATTATATTGAACATTTTTTATCAGTGACCTAGATAATAAGAAAGAATATATACTCTTTAACTAAGGATAGAGTTAGCATTCATAATTACTGCAAAAAAAAAGAACAAACTTAATAGAGTACTGGTCAATATAATAGGAAAGAAGAAAAAGAGAACTGGTTACAAAATAGGATGTGAAATGGCTGATTTTATGCAAATATAGCAGTAAAGGAACTAGGTGCTATGGTAGATGACAAGTTGAATATTAAATCATCCCCGTGGTATTACTTATGAAAACCTATAGTGTATGTTACTAGAAAACAGAAATATATAGGGACCTTGAGATAATCCATCCACTGTGTTCAGCTACAGCCAGACTCTTCCAGTGTCTAATTCTAGGTCCTGCTCATTTTAAAGGATGCAGAAGACTTCAGCAAGCCTTAAAAAAGGGCAACCAAAATAACAAAAGAATAGGAAAAAATATAACTTATGGGAAAAGCTTAAAGCATTAGGGATTATTTAGGGGATATTGAGGAGTGAATTAAAACTGTCAAGAAAATGAAGAATTATTAGAAAGAGAGTCCTGACTGACTATTTCCTATTTCTACCAAAGACAGCAGTAGATGAAATAGGTTTAAATGAAAGCAAAATGAATTTCAGTTAGATAAGGAAGGACTCTTTGATAATGATAGTGAATTTTATGACAGTGGAAATAGGAACTTGCCAGTTCTTCAGAGCTAGACATTTTAAAGAATGGGCTATTAATTAAACTTTATTTAAAGGCAGAGTGCAGGACCAGACAGAATCAGCATTCCTTTTGGCCCTTGATTATTCTGCTGGGGACAGAACCATTTCTTAATGCAGTCAGCTGAGCTAAAAACAGACAAGCAAACAAAAACCTTTATGAATCACACAATCACTGTGAGTCTTTAGAATATTACTTGGGAACAATGTGCTTGCTAAAATGAGATACATAGAAGTGCTTTCCAAAACAGGAAGTGTCCCAGTAAACCAGCATCAAGCCCTACCTCAGCAAAACAGTGGAAGATCTTGAGCCCCAATTGGGTGGAAAAGTTTAATGACAACACCAGGATACCCCACATCCCTTATCATAGCCAGGGGAATAAACAGACTCCAGCTCTAAGAGCCACCATGTGGTTCAATGTATCCCTGGACTCACAGGTGTCCTCTGGCTGCTGGACCTCCACATACTTCAGGGAAAACAAGGGAAAACAGGCTTCCTTCAGGGGGCAGACATCCATCTGCTTCAGCATAGCACTGGGGAAACCCATAAAACCCCAACCTGGCCTCAACACAAAATGAACACGACCACTAGGACCCCAGCTCAGCACTAGGTAAGTTGCCAGACCCCTACAGGATCCAGCAGCACCAGACACATTCCATAGCACCAGACAGAGGGTTCCCCCATGGGCCTCAGGGCAATATCAGTAGAACAACAAGTAATCCAGGGCTGGCAGCTAATGGCACAAGAAGCTTAAGACAGAGTCACTTCCACTCTGGGAGCAGGTA
>CM053600.1:59985321-59997116 GCA_028646575.1 Pseudocheirus occidentalis
AGATATACAAGCACTGGTGTAGGCAGACCCATCCTGCCCTACCAGAAAGTTAGAGGGGCATTGGAGGAGGACACAGGAGAGAACAGATTGGGAGAAAGGCTTTACAGGGGGATTGCTGTTTCAGGGTTGTGGGTAGGGGAAAGACAGGGAGAAAATTTGTAACTCAAAATCTTGTGGAAATGAATGAATGATGTAAACAAGAAAATAAATAAAATATATATTTTTCAATCTAATCTTACTTTAATCAAACATATCATTTACCTATTCAGGGGAAAAAGTCAACACCCTGAACTTCAGAGAATGTAAACAGAATACAAACAGAAATTATAAG
Source organism: Pseudocheirus occidentalis (assembly GCA_028646575.1). NCBI lineage: Eukaryota > Metazoa > Chordata > Mammalia > Diprotodontia > Pseudocheiridae > Pseudocheirus > Pseudocheirus occidentalis. The sequence goes on from CM053600.1 coordinate 59,985,653, forward strand.
CAGAAATTACAAGCAGACAAAGAAACAGATCAGTAGAGAGATCCAACCATTTGACCATTACATCCATACCTAGTCAGTCACAGACATAAAAGATGGAAAATTTCATCAGAGAAATTACAAAACTATCCCCAAATTGTTCTCCACAATAGTTAGATCAGTTCACAACTCAATCAACAATGCATTAGTGTTCCAATTTTCCCACATCTTCTTCAACTTTCATCATTTTCCCTTTTTTTTTTGTAATGACCTGATAGGTTTGAAGTGGTACCTCAGAGTTGTTTTGATTTCTCTAATCAGTAATGATTTCAAGCATTTTCTATGACTATTGATAGCTTTAGTTTCTTCATCTGAACACTGCCTGTTCCTATCCTTTGACCATTTATCAATTGGGGAAGGGATTATTTATTTTCTTCTCATATTATTTTATACTCATAATATGTCTTCTTTGAATAAGAACCCCTTTTGCTTGCTCATTTCATTCCTCACTTCTGTTTTCTCTGATGAAATTTTCCATCTTTTATGTCTTTTTTAAATTTAATCCAAGCATTTCCAGTTGTTTTGAGATAACAAAAGGGAACTGGGCTTAAATGCAATCATTTATTCAGCCATCTTCTCAGAATTCCCCACAGGTATTTTTATTACATGACTTTTCATTTTCAATTTCTCTCATCTTCTCCAAAACATATTTTATACCATAAGAATAATCTTATCACTTCTATGTTCAAATGTCTTTAGAAAATCTGTTTCTAACTCAATTTATTTTTTTTTTGCAGAAAATGTGGATTTATTATGAAAACATATGTATATTAAATAAATGGCAATACTTTTGTAATTTTAATGCAAGTGTTTTACTCTTTGAAAATATTTTCATTTTATTATTTTATAATTTTCAAATACAATTCCTAAAAGATCTAAGTAGAGATCTACTTGGAAAGAGAGGAATGGATGATTAGATAATCTCTTTAAGAGCCTTCAAGCCCTATCAATATTCTCTTTATAATTTAGGAAGATAATGTCTTTATTTTTCTGGTTGACAAACATGCTGTCCATAATATTCTTAATCTATCACACCTTCTGACTGTATTGGTGAACATCTTTGGGTGATCTTATTTCAAACAGCAACTATTTGTTTTTCTTCTATATCTTGTAAAATGGTACAGATGGCCTGATGCATGGGAGCTCTTTCTCTTGTCCAATCATGATGTAAAAATAAAAATGGACCAGCACATTTAGTTTTGCTGCAATAATATTGTATTTGTCTTTTTAACCTTGAAGAAAGGTTTTCTGCAGTGATTTTATTGTGACAAATCATTCAAACTCCTTGCTATTTAATTGAATTTTTTGTTTGCTTTTTGCACACTGAACTCACATTATTCCCTTTGAACTTTCAAACTGGAATATTCCCCCTAACTGCCTCTCTGACTTTACTCTTCCTGATTAGCTAATCCTCCCATAACTTTTAGCTTCAAAAGGTTGGTCCAGGGCAAAGGTCTTTTCATTCTTCACCAGACTGCACTCTTGAGTCATCTCCATAGGACTTTCTCAAACTAGAGAAACCCCTTCACTTCATCCCCTCACTGCACTACTGGACTAGGTCTTTCATTGAAAGTACCATCTTCCTACTGTCGCCTCTCTCTTTGATTGGGTAGTTCCTCTCAGACCTTACAATGTAATCAAGACCTAGGCCAACAGTGTTTTCATTATTTTCTAGGTTGTATTATTTACTCACCTTTACAGGACTTTGTGCTGATCTCTCCAAACCTCTCTCATATACCTTTAATGTGTTATGTCCTCCCCCCCCATTAGAATGTAAACTCCTTGAAGGCATGCTTGCTTTTGTCTCTGTTTGCATTTGTATTCCCAGTGCTTAGCACTGTGTCCAACACAGTAAGCAATCAATGAGTGTTTTTTCACTGCCTGACTATTCCTTATTCCTCTTTTAATATGCTGGGCCAGACCTGACTCATGCTTACTTGTTTTGGTTGGGATTGCAACTAAATGAAAAACTTGTAGACAACTTAACACTTTTCAAAGAAGTTTACTTAACAGTGTCATAGAAAGGATACTCTGAGGGACATAGCATCTGTTCTAGTAGACCCACAAACCCCCACCTTCCTCTCCATCCAAAAATATTTCTGGACAGAAGGGAGCACTGGGATAGAAGGGGGTACTGATTTGTACAGTAATGGGACATCTGTCAACTAGGAGGCAGATTTTGCTATAATGTGAAAGAAAACTTTCTAACAAGACTTAACTGTCCGGAAGGGAAATGAGCTATCTGCACATGTAATGAGCCCACCATTATTAGATATCTTCAAGCCAAGACTAGATATCTCTTTCTTAGAGATGTGGGGGAGGGAATTTTTATTTATGTAGGCTTTGGACTAGTTGATCTCTGAGTCCCCTTCCAATCCTCAAACTCTTTGGTAAATAGTAATTGCACAGTTAGACAAGCAGGCAGCAAAAACATTACCTCAAATGCCTTACAGGCATGAATCACAGTTTCATTTTAGGTATATTCCACCTACGCTAAAGTGCTAAATGAACACTTTTCCCCCCTCAAGTAATTTGTATGTTAAAATGACATTAAAATGAACTACATATACTTTTGTGTTACCACCTGAAATAATTGCCCCAGCTATTTTGTGTCATAGAAGGTGAAATTTTTGCTAGGAAATTGTATTCTATATCCAAATTAAACGTGTAGGTTTGAGGGAGATAAATTTATTTTTATAAAGTACATAAGACATTAAAACTTCAGATGAGATAATTAAAATGTCCAATGGTAAAAATAAGGAAACAAAAATTACTGAGAAGAATGAAAATAAAAATGTATATTTTAGGATGCCAAAGTGTACTTTTCCCAGTTGCTCAAGTTCTCTTTCTTAAAGAATATGCACCCTCTCATGTTCAGACTCATCTGTGCTCCAGGTCAATAATAGCCCATTAAAAGGTCACTATTCATCTAGCATTACGGGTTTTCTTAGAGCATCACAGCCTACACATTTCCCCAGAGATTCAGCTTATCATCATAGAGATAACTTTAAAATTCAGCTCTATTATTTCTTTCCTCAGCATCAAGACCATGAACGCAGCTCTCCAATATTGCAAACCCTAGGAATCTTCCTGGTTGTGAGAAAGATGAGACACATTTATACCCAGTGCACAAAATGATAACTTGTCAGAATTAGCAGAGTGTGAAAGTTAGAAGAGTTTTACATTCACATTTCTGGTAAACATTAATCCAGGTTAGGAATCATTAAATTCAAGTCAATAAATGAAAAGATGAATGCAGTACTTTTATATTCATTCAATATTCATTTATTAAAGACCTAGCACTGAGGGTAGTAGGTGCTGGGGAAGATTCCTCAAAAGTCTAGATAAGGCAAAATCTCTTCCCTCCTTGAGTTTGGTTTATTGGAAATGACATAAACAAATTGCTATTATATAGAATATGATTATGATATGTTCATTAGAAGTAGAGAACAATGTGCTATGCTAGGCCAGATCAGTAATAAAAGATGAGATTTAGGTCATCCTCACACTACAGTACATAAGCATGGGTTGTAAAAGTAGTCAGGTTCCTCAAACATGATCTAATCTTACCTTAAAACTGTCATTTAAGAAGTATCTATAATTAATTTGTCTAATAGCATAATCCCAGCAAAGTTTCCTGATTTTGCAATAAGTCACTTATGAAATGTGGCTAACATTAGAAATTGCATGATAATGAATATGAGAAAAAAGATGGACAGAAGAAAGTCGGGGCAAGAAAACCCTAAAATTATATGTTAATTACAAAGTGATAAAGAAAAAACCCATATTGCATTTTTTTTCTTGTTTCTTTGTTGTTGCTCTTGTTGCTATGAAGCTCTGATTTCAGTCCTGCAGGAAATTCCCATACTCTTCAGTCAATGAAAGATCAAGTAACATTATTCTTGGTTACACAGCAAGTATGAGTTAGAAACAAGAATTGAGTCCAAGTGGCACAGTAAAGAGAGTGCCAGGCCTGGAGGTAGGAAGACATCTTCCTTCAAATCTGGCCTCAGACACTTACTAGCTATGTGATACTAGGCAATTCACTTATCAATGTTTGCCTTAGTTTCCTCAAATATAAAATGAGCTAGGAAAGGAAACAGCAAACTACTCTAGTATTTGTAGCTAAAAAAGGGCAAATGAGATCAGAAAAAGTCAGACAGGGCTGAAAAAATTGAGCAACAGCAAATTCTTAACCCCAAAATTTTCACTCTTCCAACTATGAAGAAATATTGCCTATAAAACTTTTTCTATTTAAAAATTTGGTCTAAAAACAAACTATCAAACATAAATATAATTTATATCTTTTTAGCATGAAATAATGAAAATACTGATATTTGATTGTGAAGGTAAAGTCTGTCAATTTGTATCCTTCAAAGAAATCCATTTTTCTTTTGGGTTACTTGGAAAACTAAATTCATATAGAAGAAATTTCTTCAGCAAGCATGTTTAGAGGCTTTTGTATTTACTTTTGACAAAAGCAAACAATATATTCATGCTATTGCTCTGAGTGGTAAATCTCTTCAATTATATTTTTAAGAAGATGGGGGGAAAACTTTTCAGTGGTTTTAGATTCAACTAAAAAAGTTCATTATAGTTCTCAGATAAATAATAAACACGACCATAAATTTCAAACAACCTACATAAATCACTTGGATAAATTATTTCTTCAAAAATAATATATAATGTTTAAAGTATCCTGTTAGCCATTCTACAATTAGGTAAATGATTTTTCATTCCAAGTACAGGTCACATTTTGTGTGGTAAGCTTTATTTATGTAAAGTAATTCTTGATACTATATGTGTGTGTGTGTGTGTTTATTTTGTGGGTATTTTTAGTAAATATTATTTTCGATATTTTAACATGAGACATGCCCAAGTAAAATGATGTGAGTACTGTATTAGATTTAAATACAAGTTGTTTTCACCATAGCTTGTTACTGACAGTTTCAAAAATAAAGTGAACATCACTATTTCATATTACTTAATACAAAAGTAAACACTGGAAATTCTGCCAGTTCTGTACAAATACTACATTTTGTATATTCCTCTTTTGGCACATACTTGATTATATATATATTGGTGTGTAGGCTGGAAAATGACAAAATGTTCTCTTACTTGTGATTGAGGACTTTACAAATTGAAAGATAGTATAGAATAGTAGATAAAGAACAAGGCACAGGTTTAAGAAGACCTGGCTTCAAGTCCTACCTTTGTATGTGAGTGAGTAAATTCACTTAACATCTCAGTGCCTCCAGGTAACCCTCTAAAACTATAAGTAAAAGAGAAATTACCAAATGTCTTCTTTGGTGGAGGAAGTTTTCCTGGAACCTCCCTACAAGGATAAAATCACAAATCCAGTCAAAAAAACAAAAGAAAACAAACAAACAAAAACTTACTCTGTAAACAAATCTAAATTCAAGTATCATAACTTTTTAATTTTATTGTTTTTATCTATGTAGGATGATTCATTTACTGTATGTGCTGTAGCATTGACCACCCCACAACTGATACTCCTTAAATTGACTACCTGACTTCAAAAAGATTACTTTTTCTATGGAAAGAAACATTGTGGAGCACAACTGGGATGTTTTAATGTTGTTGTTTTCCTTTCTAAGATGTTAATAATGTTATATAATTAAGAAAGGATTTTTTTAACTCACTGTGTTATGCTAAGCCTATTTTTCACCTCTTCTATGTTCTGAAAAATCATTCTTGTATTAGAATGCTGTCAACCTGTGAATGCCTATAAAACACGTTAGCCTTAATTTTTAAAAATGTAAAGAAATAGAGCCATCATCTTTTTCTTTTAAACATTAAAAGTGCAATTTCTGAGGCCTCAAAAATACTTCTTCCCTATGGCTTCACTCTTAAATAGAGAGATGCTGACTGACCAGTAAAAGAACCAGATGCAAGAATTTCCTTTTGTCTCATTTCTAGTGAATATTCTGGCTGAGAATAGCTTTATCTCCTACATTTAGCCTTGGGGATAAGGTGAGAAGCTTCCCAAGTCTTCCGGCAAAATGTATTGTCAGAAATGTCTTTTGCTCCTTGTTGAATAACAGCATATTCCCTTGCTTCTAAATTACCCCCTTATTATTTTCCATATTATACATTGAGTTTCAGTGCCCAGAAGTAGCTGGTTTCCTTTGCAAAAATGTTGGGAACTAAATATAGGTTAAAAGATGTACTGCCATATGCTACAGTATCATAGCAACCAAAGTTCTAAAATTAAGAAATCAGAACTGCAAAATGATGTAATTGAAATATATCAGAACAAACGAGTATAACTGGAACAAACCACCATTCAACCTGTAAAGTTCATACTCCATATAGAGAGTTCCCCTTGAATGCACATTTCCCTTTCCCTAGATTGCAGATACACTCAATTATGGCTTATGAGAGAGTAAATTTTCACTTAAGAACTCCATAGATAACTTTACATACTCTTTCATCCCATCTACATTTGGGAAGAAGGGGTCTTATTGCTGTATGGTTCTCAGATAATGTGTATATATATTTTGGCTATAATGATCTGTTCTTTTTGGGGGGGGTTCCAATTGAGAAATTTATTTAAATAGATTAAATAGAACAGGTGCCTCCTTGTCTCTAAACTTAGAAGAAGGTGTTGGGCCTCTTGGTAGTAAAGTGTGGTTTGTGCTGGCAATGCAGAACTCTGTGGGGCAGAGGGAACTTGATTTTGGAGTTGTGAGACTGCTTGACTGAGGGCTGGCAGCATTTGCTGACAGGAATTTCTTCCACTTTCATGACCTGAATGGAATGGGCCCAAGTATGGTGACGGGCTCCCATATCTTGGTAGCACTGAATGACAGCACCAGCAGTGGTCAGGTCCCTATACTCCCTGTACATGTTGTGGGTCTCACTCCTGGAATCGTAGCACAGACAGATGCCAAAGTTTTTCACTCTGAGAGGGGACTTTTCAAAGACCTGTCCACAGTATATGATTTCTCCAGAAGACTTCTTTATCTTTTTCAGCTGGGAAAAGAAGTACCAGAATCAGGAATTTGCTACCAAATGATTAGGAGCAAAGATCCACATGGGATAAAGAGGTGGCACTGGACTCTTAGGAATGGGCGGGCAGCACCCAACTATCTTATACTCTTTCAGAGTTCCAGAGGCCTTCATGGTGCTGCCACCTTACTCCCTGCCAACCCACAAAAGCTAGTGATCTGTTCTTAAAATAAATTATCTATTTTAACAAGAAAAAAGTAACCTCAAGATATATAACATTGACTCACTCAAAAAAAAAGGGATATAGGAAAAAAATGATAATTGACATTTTTTATTTCAACATTTTAAAAAGAAAGCATTTTGCTTATTTTGGTATAAAAGTCATTGTAATGGCAATTAATTTTACTTTGAAGACCCCCTTTTGCATTGGCAAGTAAGCAGGTACTTAACACCTTGTTTCAAGTTGAGCAAAAATAGCAGGTATTTAGCACTTAGTAATTAATCAAACCTCTCTTGGGGAAACAGAAGATATGAACTCCTGTCTCCTGTTACTGATGTAACAGGAAGAGGTTGGCTGAAACAGGAAGCTAATGCTGTCTGTATATAAGGAAAAGCCCAAGGAAGGGACAGTCAGAATTTCTTGGGACTAGCATCTGGTGTCAGAGTTGCTACAGAAGAGAACTGAGAATTGAGAACTTAGACCTTGGAGCAAGCCTGAGGAGTCAAGCCAGGAGGCCAGGAGCCCAGAACCCCCTCTTCCCCAGGCTAGAAAAGGTGACTGACTTTTTTTAACACAGTGCGGGAGACTGAGGAATGACCAGGATGCTAAGATTTTCTCTGTTTGTGGCTTCATTAAGCCTTTAATTCCCAGGAACAGAAATTGTGAAGGATTTGAGATGGACTTTATCCTGTGAGGTGGCAATACAGAGTAGGAACTCCCCAGAGAACTGGACAAGGACCTTGGAACTGTCTGTCTCTGAATCCACGTGACTGTTTGGTGGATTTAGGTAGGAGCAGGCACCATGGAAGTGGATCCAGGGAATCTAAGAGACCACTCCAAGTCAAGCTGAAAGAAGACTTTACTTGGATGCTGTATACTGACTGAAGAATTGTAAATTTATTAGTGACCTAGGGGTGTATGGTCTGTGTATTTTCTAATGATCTTACTTAATGATTAATGATACTTAGTAACTGACTGCTGAATAAGTGACTGATTGAGTTAACTCAGCTCCCATGAGTGGAAGATTTTGACTCTTATACTCTGAGATGATTGAATGACAAAGTAAAGAGGCAAACCTCCTTAGGGATACTAAATAATTGTTCTTTGTTCCAAACTTTGTGGCCACTATGGTGGAAACTAAGCAGCCACTTTAATAATAAGCTGTTGTGAATATTATATTGTGATTTTATGTGATAAGTTGTAATATTGTGAATGCTATACCTTTATTTTCTGTGAATGTTTTCTTTGATTTGTTATGGAATACATAGAGTGTTAACTATCCTGAATAATCAGAACTTAAAAAGCTATTCACAGGAGCATTCTTCTGGAAAGCTGCTTGTGCATGGCATTACAGTCGTACATGTGGCAGAAGACAGAGAACATGGGCTATACCAGCACAGATCCAACCATAGTGGAGTTGGGGCAAGCCCAGGAATACCGGTTCACCCACTGGAAAGGTGATTCCCAGACCTCCTTACCATGGGACAGAGTCTGTCAGAGCTGGGTAAGAAACAAGCACTGGGCCTACAGCAGAGGCAGTAGCTACCCCTGGGGCTATCACCCCACACCTTAAGTTCAGGTAGCTAAGACGGTAGAGCGAACTTTAGGTGCTCACAACCCTGCTCTGACCCTGAAAAAGCAGAGAATATTGCTCCAGAGTAAAATCCTGAAATAGTGGTATCATGAGCAGGCTTGGGAATCCTAGAGTAAGGACATGGCTGTGGCTGTGCTGAGGCTAAAATACAGTATAGGAGACATCCCAGAAGCCCCATATGAGCTGACCAGTGGGAGATGCTGAACCCCACAGGCATGGAGTCAGCAAGCTCTAACACCAGAACCCCAGGTGTGCCTTGACACAGCCAGGGGAATCAGGAGACACCAGTCCAACCCTGGATACCTGTGGCTGAGTATGCCTGAGCTCTAGCTCAAGGGCAAGGAGGCATAATCCTGAAGAGGCCAAACCACCACTCCCTGTACCTCATGCTATGAGCTTCCGTGTAACCTGGGAAAATGCTGAAAGTCCTAGCTTTGGCCTTAGTCTTAGACAATCAGAGGCCATAGGACATAAAGTCTATAAGGCCCCAAAGTCCCATCATAAGAAGAATGCGTCAGAGCTCTCTGCATTTCAGAAGCATAGATGTACTTTAAAAGTCAGGAAATAGGCAATCACAATGGGCAAAAAGCAAATTGGAAAAAAGTAAAAACTTTAGAATCCTGTTATGACAAAAGGGAAGAGCAAGGTTCAAATTTAGAAGAGGTCAGTATTGACACAACACCAACATCTGAAGCCTCAAAAGGGACTATGAACTGGCCTCAAGTCCAAAAAACATTTTTGGAAGATCTCAAGAAGGATTTAAATGCTAAATTAAAAAGGCAGAAGAAAAATTAATTATTTTAAAATACAACTGGAAAAATGAAAAAAATTCACTGATGAGAATAACTCTCTAACAATACAATTACTCAAATGGAGAAGGAGGTTCATAAGCTAACTGGAGTAAATAAAACCTTGAAAGTAAGATCTCACCAAAAGGAGAAGGACGTTCAAAAGCCAAACGAGGAAAACAATTATTTAAAAATTAGAATTAGACAAGTAGAACTGAATGACTCTATTAGGCATCAAGAATCAAACAAAAAAACTAAAAAAGAAAAAATAAAATAGAAGAAAATATAAAATATCTCATTGGAAAACAACTGACCTGGAGAGACTCTAAGAATTATTGGTCTAGGGGTGGAGCCAAGATGATGGCATAGAAGCAGCAAAGTTTCACAGCTCGCACACAACCACCCTAAACACCCATAAAATATGACTCCAGACAAAGTCTAGGACTCTCAGACTCACAAAAATACAGAAAACACATCTATTGCTGAAGGCAGCTCTGCAGAAGGGGCTAGTTGTGGCAGGCAGGAGCGGAGGCTGGCTCAGCCTGAAGCCAAGACCACGGCCAGGCCCGGGGTGGTAGGAAGGAGCTGAGAGGAGTGGAGCCGAACCGAGCAGCAGCCAGTCTGCAGGAGAGAAGAACTACAGCCTCCATCACCTCCACATCTATTGGAGAGGGGCAGCTTGGCAGGAGGGGCTCATCCAGCAGGCTGGGCGGCTGAGAGACAAGATCAGCCCAGCCCAGAAACCGCAAGACAGCCAGGGAAGGCCCCAGGGCAGACAGGAGGAGCCTAGCCTCCCAAGCCACAGCATGAGTCTACTTCAAAGAATATCTAAAGCACCTGGAACAATATGCACATCCACTAAGCCAGGATTAAAGGTTAGTGAAAGTGAGTGAAGCTTTCAAGCTAAATCTGTGCGAGGAAAAACAGTTTGGCCAATCCGCCCCCAGGGCAAGCAAGCACTGGGGGAAGTGAACTACTGGAACCAGCAGCGGCCTCCTCTGGGCTACTTCAGAGCTCCTGGCCTGTGGGCTCTGCAGAGGAGCTGAATCAATTGATCAGGGCCAAGTGCTCTTGCATTGAGCGGCCTGGATCCGGATCGTGGTCTTAGGTGGTTGTCCTGGGGTGCGATTTCAGCAAGCCAAAGCTGGGGGGACTTGCAACACTCCCGTAATAGCTTTGGCAGCTGGGAAAACCCCTGCTGTTTGGAACAGAGATTTCCCTCCTGGAAGCAGAGTTTCACAGAGCTAAAAAAAAACCAACCAATTAATTGACTGGCCAACATGAGGAAAAGGAAGCAAAATAACAACAGCAATAAGACTCTAGAATCCTCTTTTGTGGACAAAAAGGATCAAAGCATGGAATGGGAGGGAGACAACACAGTCAGAACTCCCACATCAAATGTTTAAAAGACAACTGAACAATGCCTAGAAGTTATACATCAACTGAAAAAGGACTTTGAAAACCAAATAAGAGAAATGGAGGAAAAATTGGGAAGAGAAATGAGAATGATGCGAGAAAATCATAAAAAGAGAGTCAACAACCTGACTGAAGGACACAACACTTTACAGAATAGATTAACTCCAATGGCAAAAGAGGCACAGAAAGCCAATGAGGAGAAGAATGTCTTAAAAAGTCTAATTTCCCAGATGGAAAAAGAATCTCAAAAGCATTCTGAAGAGAATAATTCCTTCAGAATTAGAGTGGAGCAAGTAGAATCTAAAGACTTTATGAGAGGCGGAGCCAAGATGGCGGCGTAGAAGCAGCAAAGCACCACAGCTCCCACACAAACACTCTGAAAAACTCATAAAATGGGACTCTAAACAGATTTTCAAGCTCCAAAACTCTCCACAAGAC
>CM053600.1:59997616-60010715 GCA_028646575.1 Pseudocheirus occidentalis
ACCTCTAATCCTGGCTTGGTAGATGTGAAGATTTCTCGAGGTGCTTTAGATCTTTTCGGAAGTAGACTCATGCTGTGGCATTGGAGGTTTGGCTTCTCCTGACTACCCTGGAGCCTGGTTGCATGGCGGTTTCAGGCTGGGCTGGTCTCGGCTCTTGGCCTGCAGGCCTGCAGGATGAGCTCCTCCTGCCATGCTCCCTTTATTTAATCCCTATTTTTCATGCCTTGCTATATGTGGAGTTGCTGGAGGCTGTAGATCTTCTCTCTTGTAGACTGGCTGCTGCTCTGCATGGCTCCTCCTGATTGCCCTGGGGCCTGGCCATGTTTGGTTCCAGTTTCAGGCTGGGCTGTCCTCTGCTCGTGTCCTGACTTGATGATCCCCTGCTGCCAAGCTGCCTTCTGCAAGAGATGTGTTTTCTGTATTTTTGTGAGTTTGAGAGTACTAGAATTTGTCCAGAGTCATATTTTATGGGTGTTTAGGGTGGCTGCATGGGAGCTGCTGGAACCTTGCTGCTTCTATGCCATCATCTTGGTTCCATCCCTGGAAGTTCCAATTGTATTTTTTAAAGAATTGTTTCCATATACATTTTACTTTCCTTTTACAAGCTTTTGACTCTCTCTTGCATACCTCTGATTTCTTTTCTCAATTTTTCTTCTACCTCTCTTATTTGACTTTTAAAACCCTTCCTGAGATCTTCTAAGAAAGCCTTTTTTGCTCTTGTTACCAACTTATAATGCCCTTTGATGTTTCAGATATAGTATTGACAACATTATCTTCTTCTGAGTTTGTGTTGTGATCTTTCCTGCAAAAGAAATATTTCCCTAGAAATATGATGGATATAGCCAGTCAAGCTCAGAAAATCCTATCTGCCTGTATGCAAATCTGGCCTCAAGACACTTAGCAGATGTTTGACCATGGGCAAGTCACTTAAAGTAAAAAACTTCCTATTTCCAAAGCTCCTTTTTTGCTTTTTGCTCATGTTTTTTCCCCCTTATTTTGTACCTTTTAACGTTAATCACTTTTCCTGGGGCAGAAGGAGCATGGCCCCACACTTCTTGTGCTGGCGGCTGGTGTGCTGGTCAATGGCTTTGTGTGCTGAAGCCTCTGGTGCTGGCAGCTGGTGGTTGTTGGAGTCTGGACGCTTACCTGATGCTGAGCTGGGATCCTAGTGTTGGTGTCTGGTATGTGCTGAGGTGGGGTTTTTTCTGCATTTTTTCGAGGAGTACACTGAAGCATGTGGATATCTGGTCCCTTAAAGATATCTGTTTTCCCTGGGCTGTGCTGTAGCATGTGGAGATCTGGATACTGGAGAACATATGCTCACCTGAGATTACACTGAAGTACAGGGAGGTATGCCAGCTAGAGAATGCCCATTCTCGCTGGGCTGTGTGGAAAAATGTAAAGACCAGGCTAGTGGAGGACAGCTGCCCATCTGAAGCTGTGCTGATACACACAGTGGTTCTGTAAGCTGGAGCCTGCTGGTTCCCTTGGGTATCCTAAAGCAAATGTTGCGTCCTGGTATTGGGAATTACCTGCTTCATCACTCGGAGGCTCAGGATCTCTAGCTCTTTTACTGAGGTGACTTGCTGGGCTGCTTCTTTTCCTGGAACATGTTTTCTTTTTACCAGAGTCAGAGAGAATTTTCTTGTCAATTCTTATAGTCCCCCATACTTACAGACTGTCCCATTCTGTCTTTCTGCTGCCTCTGCTATTCTAGGCTTTGTTCTGGGGCTCTGTTTTATGGTTTCATGGAGATGAATATGGGAAAGCTACAGAAACTTACTGATTACTCTGCCTTCTTGGTTACTGGAAATTCTTAGAAAGGCTCCTTTTGTCCCTCTGAGGTATCCCTAGAAATCTGAGGGAGAGACATAGCCAGTCAAGTTCAGAAAATCCTATTTGCCAGTATGCAGGCATGTATGTCTATGTGTTGGTAGGTCATATTGTATGTATGTATGCATGTGTATATGATTACGCATATCTATATGTATATTTGGTCAGATGAATCAAATGCTTCTTTATTATCAAAGATAAATAAAAACAACGGAATAATGAATTTACTAGGTATTTCCACTCCAATTATAAGAATGGAATCTATTCTGGAATATAACTTAATGAACATGTCTGTTTCTTATTGATACTCCTATTGAGTACACCCATTATATATGTAAAGTCATATCTTATGAATAATTTTTATATTGGTGAGAAAGTAGCCAATATAGCTAAGTAGTATTTTTATGTTCTCTTAGTTGCCTGTTTTTAGCATTATTAAGTTGTTGGGGTTTTTTTTAGAGCTTTGTTATTGTCTCATCCTTCATATACATGTTAAAATATTCACACTTTGGTCACCTACCACAAAGATCTCCTCCACTTACATTTTTTTAATTAATGGATTTTTAGTTTTCAAGATTCATTTACACAAGATTTTGATTAACAATTTTTTCTCCTCATCTTTCCCCTAACCCTCAGTCCCAAATAGCTAGCCTACTAAATACCACTTTCCCCAATCTGTTCTCTCTTAAATCCTCCCCCATAACTCCCCTAACTTTCTAGTAAGGAAAGCTGCTATACGCCGGTGCCTGTTTATCTTATTTTCCAGGTGCATGAACAAACACACATATAAACACACACACACACATATATAAACACACACACATATATACATGTATGCAAGTATTTATGTATTCCCTTCAACTCCTCTCATACTGAGAAAAGTCGTAGAAGTTACAATTATTGTTTTTTCTTATAGAAATGTGAATAGTTCAACTTTAATAAGTTCCTTATTGTTTCTTTTCACTGTTTACCTTCTCACGTTTCTCTTGCTTCTTGTAATTAAAAGCCAAATTTTCTGCTCAGCTCTCGTTTTTCAACAAGAATGTTTTGAAAGTTCTCTATTTCATTGAATGTTTTCCCTTGAAACATTATACTCAATTTTGCTGGGTAGGTGATTATTGGTTTTAATCCTAGCTCCTTTGACTTCTGGAATATCATATTCTAAGCCCTAGGTCTCTTCGTGTAGAAGCTGCTAGGTCTAATGATATCCTGATTGTGTTTCCACAATACTAAAATTGTTTCTTCATGAAAGCTTGCAGCATTTTCTCCTTTACATTGGAACTCTGGAATTTGACTATAACATGGCTAGGAGTTTTCTTTTAGTAACTTTTTCAAGAGACAGTCAGTGAATTCTTTCAATGTCTATTTTGCCCTCTGGTCCTAGAATATCAGGGCAATTTTCCTTGAGAATTTCTTGAAGGATAAATTCTATGTTATTTTTTTTTGTTCATGGATTTCAATTGAGTGGCAACATGACCTCTCCTGAATCTATTTTCCAGGCCAGTGGTTTTTCCAACGAGATATTTCACACTGTCTTCTATTTTTCCATTTCTTTGGCTCTGTTTAATAGTATCTTTATTTCTCATAAAATGATTAGTTTCCATTTAATCCAATTTAATTCTGAATGAATTCTTCTCTTCATTGAGCTTTTGAGATTCTTTTTTCGTCTGTCAAATTCGGCTTTTTAGGGCTTTTTGGGTTGCTTTTGCCATTTGAGTTAGTCTATTTTTAAGGTGTTATTTTCTTCAGTCAGATTGTTGACTCTTTTCATCATATTCTTGCATCATTCTCATTTCTCTTCTCAATTTTTCCCTCCACTTCTCTTACTTGATTTTCCAAATCCTTGTTGAGCTCCTCCATAGCCTGTATCCAGTTCACATTTTTCTTGGAAGCTTTTGGTACAGGAGTTCTGACTTCATTGTCTTCCTTTCATTGCATTCTTTGATCCTTTTTGTTTCCAAAAGGAATCTAAAGTTTAATTGCTATGCTTGCTTTGCTTCCTTTGCTTGTTCATGTTGCCACTCAATTGATTGACTTTTGAGCTCTTTGCCACAGTAGAACTGTGCTTCCAAAGGGGAGAGATTTGTCCCAAATCACTGGAATTTTTGCAGCTGCTGGAACTATTAGAAGGCACTGTCTCTGCAGGCCCCACAAACTATGCCTCACTGGTCACACACCACAGGACCACCACCCAAGACCACAATCCAGATCTAGGCATGTTAAAGCAAGAGACATTATCCTTTGAATATGCACTTGGGCCCCCTACAATATTCAGTCTAGGAGCTCTGAAGCAGCCACTTGGAGGCAGCTGCAGGGCTGCTGCACTTCCATCACTTCTAGCTCTGGGGGGAGTGGCTGGACCTGCTCCTCTGTCCCCACAACCCAGTTCTAACAGAGTTCTACTCAAACCTACACTGATCTCTCACTTTTTCTTTGGCATTTATGGGTTGAAAATTCTGTAAACTACCACTGCTGCTGTGGATCCACTCTCCTAAAATCTGCAGCCACTGGCTTTTGGAGCTGCCATGGGGCTAAAACCATGGTCTCACACGTGGCTGAGCTCACAGTCCCATCGCACTGTGATGAACCCTTCTTGTCTTCCTGCCTGGCTGTCTTTAGCGGGAGATTTTTTTCTCATTGTCACTTTGTGGGTTCTCTAGCTCTAAAATTTGGTTAGAGTCATGTTTTACAGGTATTTGAAGTGGTTATGGGGGAGCCATGGAATTTTCCTGCTTATACCTGGCATCTTGGCACTACCCTCTACACCTCAATTTTCTTATCTTTTAAAAGTGGTATTTGCACTTCTCCTACCTTCCTCAGAAGTTTTTTCTCCATATATCCTACATTTCAATGAAAACATGAACTAATTATGTCCTTTTTAAATGTAGTTTTAAAGTCCTACAATGTGACACAAATGCTTGATCATTTATTTTAAATTCACCAACACAGGAGACTTACTTTATTGGTTTAAAAATCATGCTTTGGCAATAAAAGAGGATGTAGGAGATAATGAAGACTAGAAGATGAATTTAAGTATTCTCATAACATTACTTTAAGCTTCAAATAAATTAACATCATTTTAATTTAAGAGATTTTTGTAATATAGTTTGTTAAAGTTCTTCAAATGTTCATCAAAAACAATATTCTAATGATAAGTTCAAATATTTAATGTCCCTTTGTGTATTTGATGCCTTTTATGTACTAAAGTCTTAGTAAATTACAACAGTAATAGTCCCTTTATAATCCCTTCAAATTGCATCACCAAGTATAGATATGACAATAAAATGAGAATTCTGATACCACATAAAAATAATGATTTAAAGATTCATGTATGTATATATATCACAATAGATTTGAATAATCATTTGGGGTAAAGGTGAAATACATAAAAATAAATTTTCCTCAGGACATTCAATTCAATTTATGTCCAAGGCCTTGAGTCCTTACATACGGGGGCTGAGATAGATTATCTGGGGTGGAAAATTAGTCATTCTAAGTAAGAAACCATGATGATGTTCTGTTAGTAGTTTAGTAGAAGTGAACTCCAAAGGAAGTAGTTAGGAGTTCTAGCCTGGATAGGGCATCTAGGGTTTTAACCTAGTTACTGACATGGAAAATTTGCTTCATCTTGCACTTTCTTTTTTGGTCTGGGGATGACTATATCCTTGCACCTTGTGCTGCAATCCAGGGTTAAAATAGAAAGATGATCCAAGGGTTATGCCTAATTTTGTTCACTTGTTTCAGTGATGTCCAGTTCTTTATGACCTTATTTGGAGTTTTCTCTGCAAAATATAGGAATGGTTTGCAATTTCATTCTTCACCTCATTTTATAGATAAGGAAACTGAACTAAATAGAGTTAAGTGATTTGCTGGGGTCACAGAGCTAGTAACTACCTGAGATCATATTTGAATTCAGTAAGATTTATTAAATCGAAGCCTAGCACTTTATCCACTGCACCATTTAGCTCCTTTATATGCTCAATGAAAGCATCAAATGATTGTTACTACTACTTCTAATAGTAGATTTCAATAAAACATTTTAGAAAATATTTTGTCCAAAAAACTAGCCATGTGACCTTGGGCCAGACACTTAACCCCAACTGCCCTCTAAAAAGCAAAAAATTAAAAAAAAATAAAAAATACTTTGTAAATTCTCAACTCATTTGATCATTGAAACAATCATATGCATGTGTCTTAACCTATATATACAACTATGTATATATAAATAGCTATGTATGAATATATGCACATGTGCATAATTATTGTTATAGGAATTATTAATATCTAAGAAACATTATTTTCTTTCTTTTTATATGTGTTCAATTCTAAATTTCTTTTTGTATGTTGTAGACACTGTTTAGAAGCAGATGAAGTGATATCTATTTAGTAGTCTATTTAGTTGAGAGACATTTGAAGTCTCCTTGATATGAACTCAATATCATAGAAGTGTCTGTCTTTAAAAGGAAATTCAAACCCTTTGTACCATGATTGTTTCTGACATAAGACATATGTATTTTTTAATGGAGCATGAAATAAGGAATGGAGAAAGAAAAAAAAACAAAATGAAACATCTTACCATCTACGTTATTAAAATGGAAAGTAGAATGCTTCCAAATGGTTGAAATAAATTAGAAAAAAATTAAGTAACTTTTTTTCTGTAATATTGTGGTATAGAGGTAGTGACATGGGAAATCTAAGACAATTTCACACATATGTATATGTATATATGTATGCAAAATGTATGTAAGTATGTATGAATGCATTTATATGAAAACTGGAAAGGGGAAAGAACACAGGGAAAGCTGCAAAGTAATTTACTGAACTCAGGCAATGGACATTTTTTTTTTACAAAAGTGACAATGAACTCTATACTTATCTCGCCATGAAACCAAAGTGGTGCTAGGAAAGAAATTACCTAAATTAATATCCAACAGCTTAGCCTAAGTTTCTATTGAGGAGTTTGACAAATTATCCTAGCTTCAATTGGGTAAACTAGAGCAGAGCCAAGAAAATGGGTTTATATTAAAGTTGTACTTTCTTACAAAATACAAAAGCACAGGTGCACACTTACAAAGCTCTACTCCAAAGCCATTAATACAAATAAATGAATTCTCACTTTGCTCGGTAGAAAATTGTGTTATCTTCTATACAATAAATCTCATGAAAAGAATGATTTTATACATATGCACATAGACATATGTATATAGTATATATAACAAAAATATGTATATTTATATATAGCATATCTGTATGTGTATATGAATATATGTATTTATATATGTATACAAATCCCTTAATCATATTTGACATTACTCAAAAAAATATAACTTGGATTTATAAAAATAAGCTGGAATGTATGGTAATAAAAAGTTTATATATTTTAACTTTAATTAAAATTTCATATTTAATGAGTTTTATCACTTATTTAATGACATTATAGAAACAATTATAGATTTTAAATATGTATATTAATACCATTATATTTGGACTTTCTAGTGGCAATATCAATGTCTTTTTTTAAATTGTAGGTCTCCTAAATAGTTCAATGAAATAATTCTTTTAACCCTTTTATATTTAATATCTTTCACCTTAAATACTGTGCTCATACCACTGTACCAAGCTGAGCAAAAGCAGGATATTGCTCTTTTGTGGCAAGGAGAATAGAATGCTGGGAAATTTTGAGTTTATTTTGAAGTGATTATCATCCAGCTAAAATGACCCCCTTTTAGTTGTCTAACTGATTTGGTTGGGGAAATATTGTTTGTATTATTTGATGCTACCAGGTGTACAATGAACTCTCCTTTAGTTATTCTCGATGTGTTGCATGCAGGCCTATGCCAGTAGGCATTGGACTTAAGGGTCAGAGAATTTAGTTTCAAATACTAGTTCTTTCTAATACCTTTGCAAAGTTTGGCATGTCATTTAATTTCTATAGGTTTTAGTTATTTCAATTGCAGAACCAGAGTGCTGAACCTGATCACCTCTAAAATCCGTATATTCCTAAATGGATATTATATATATTTAAAGAATCAGCATTATAAGGTGGACTTTGAGATTGGAAAAAAAAACAACCTTTAAACTAGTTCAAGAAAATATTAGTTACATTTTTCTTTTAAGATCACCACTTCACTTTGATATTCCTGGCAAAAGACATATCACTAAAATTGTTCCAGGAGTCTTAAGTAGTTGAAATATGTAAGATATCTGCAATAAATATATTATAATAAAAGTGGAGTAAATTTTATTATTAACTTAGTTTGGCAGTGATTGTTGTGAATATACTTCCATCTTAATTAAGGAAAGATGACTTAAAAATGAATCACTCACAAAGGAGGATTTTCTTCCAACATTTGGCCTGAGGATGAGAAAATGAAGGAAAAACAATTCTGTGGGGATACAGTAGCATAAAATACTTATTTTAAAGTGAGCAAAATGGCTTTATTTTTTTAAAATGAAAATGTATTCTTAATGAAAGGGAAAAATATTTTCTCAGTCATTTTATTTGACACTAAAAGCTAAGGTAAATCTGAAAAGAGTTTATTCAAAACCCCTTTATGTGTAGGCGTGCTGATTAGCTGATTGAGAGGACAATACTGTTTTACTTCCCCAGGTTAAAAAAAAAAGTTAAAAATAAATGCACAGTTAATAAAAATGCAACAAAGGAATCAGTCAAGTAGAACAGTCAATGTTATAGAACAGTGAGATAGGAGTAATCATAATAAAGAAAGTTTTTAAATGGGGAAATAGGAAATGTAATTTCCTTTTAAAAATATAAAGTGGGATATTGCAGATTTTGTGTACTCATGAAGGAAAATTCCTCTTTTTAGCAGGACTTTAATGTAAATATCACATTTGTAAGGGAAAGTTTCAGACAAAGGTGCTATTTAGGTACCATTTCTTTGACAGTGCTCATCACTAACCCAAAAGAGTTTCTATAAAAATTGATCTTGGTTAACTTCCAATATAGAGGCAGGAAGAATGGAAATAATATCTTTTTTCACATTTACTTTGGATTTTGTGTGAGATTAGATCAAATCCTTCACATTTCTTCAAATGAAGCCATAGTAATAAAGTATACAAATCAAATGAATAAAGTGCAAATATATGACATAGTTTGCTTTTAATAGCATTTGAGAAGCTCCAATTAAACAGAAATTGTCAAAGTAAAGGAAGTTATACATATAAACTATGCATATAACAAGCGTACTTAAGAAGAAATAAAGAAAAAAGAGATAAACTGGCATGCCACACATTATTGCATTTATTAGTTGAAAGGCCTTTCTGTAGAAGGTAGTATTAATAAAGTAATATAAGTTGCCTGGGGGAAAGTGGGTAATAAGTGCCGTCACCACATTAAAATAAAATGTCATAACAATATACACAAATTCAATTTAAAACTCAACTGCATCTACCCAATGTCTGAAGTTAAACTTCCCGTTATAACTTTTCAATGGCAAAGCAACCATAAATAAGAATGCCAAAAGGTGGTTTCATGGGTTACTGATAAAACAACAACAACAAAACCCACACAAAAAAACCTTTTTTTCATTTATAGTTTTAAAATTTTAACAATTACCTCATGTTTCTTTTTTTCCTATTTAGTTCAAAGCTAGCATTATAAAATAATAGATGCATTGATCTAATACTCAGGTTTTATTCTGAAGTTTATTGTGTTATTTACAGAATTTGTCTGAAAAGAGCTGCATTATGAGAAAATTTAAAATGATAAAGAATGTTTCAACTGTGATACTGTCTAATTTTTATTTAAATTATCTAACTAAAAATCTATAGACATCTGTTCAAATTTCCATGGAACTTTTGCCCCTGTATTTATTCTATCAAGCTTGGTTCCTGTATGCATAACAACTGGGGACATACCAAAACACAAGTGCTGTATCACACCCAGAGGCAGCAAATCCAGACAGGAGACACAAGTTCAAATTTAGCCTCTAAATTTATAACCCATGTGACTATACACAAGACTTTGTTTCTTCATATGTAAAATTAGTTAAGAAAACAATATCTTTATTTCCTACATTTCTTATATTGGTAACCATCAAAATAAATCAAATTGAGCATTAATTTACTCATTTTTAAAGTGAAGATAATCATCGTTGTCACTACCTCATTGGGTTATTTTCAGGAAAGAGTGTTGCAACATCTAAAGCATACAAATGACAGTTATTCTCACTGTTGTTGCTAGAATAGTGTCAAACTTGAATAAATACCTCTGACTTGCAGAGACAAGATGGTAGAGTAAAAGCAGGAACTTGCTTGAGCTCCCACTCCAACCACCTCCAATACCTGTAAAAACTGACACTAAATAAATTTCAGAGTTACAGAACTCACAAAGTGACAAAGAAACAAATTTCCCACTGAAGGCAGCCTGGCAGGTCTACAGGAAGGGTCTATCACACACTTGGAGCTGAGGGTGGTTCTGAGAAAGCTGTGCCAGTCCAGACTTGAAGCCAAGATAAGCCAGAGCAGACTTCAGGAGAGTGAATCACCAGCAGTTGTGGTAGTTTCCACACTTCTAAACCCATGAATGCCAAAGAAAAGTAAGAGGTCAGTAGGGAACTCTGTTGGAACTGGGTGAGAGAAGAGCATGATCCAGCCCCAGCTCCTGGGGTAGAATAGGTGGCTATGGCATGACAGCTGCAAGTGTTGCCACTTGGCTGCCCCCTAAGCTGTTCTGTAGATTGTAGGTGGACCAAGTGACCATTCAGAGGGTAATCACTCTTGCTTTGACCTGCATGGATCTGGGTCACAGTCTTGAATGGTGGTCCTGGAGTGAAGAGCAATAGCATGTCAGAACTTGTGGTGACTGCAGAAAGGGTACCCTCCTCATAGGTATGACAATGGCTGTGCAAAATTCCAGGAATTTGGGGCATATCTCTCTCCATTCTGGAAGGATAATTCTACTGTGGCAAAAAAACTAAAAAGCCGAGTAATTGGCTGGCAAGATGGGCAAAGAGAGGAAGCTCAATCAAAATATAGAATCTTTTTTGGGGGACAAAGAGGATCAAAACATGGAACCAGAAGAAGATTACAAAGTCAAAACTCAGGCAACAAAAGCCTCCAAGAAAAATATGCACAGTCCAAGATGGAACTCAAGAAGGATTTTGAAATTCAAGTAAGAGAAGAGGAAGATAAATTGGAAAGATAAATGAGAATGATGCAAGAAAATCATGAAAAGCAAGTCAATGGGCAGCTAAAGAAAACCACCCAAATACTGAAGAAAATAACACCTTAAAAATAGATTAATTCAAATGGTAAAAGAGATCCAAAAACCCAATGAGGAGAAGAATGCCTTATAAAATTGAATTGCCCAGATGGAAAAGGAATTTCAAAAATTCACTGAAGAGAATAATTCCTTCAAAAATTATATTGGTGGAAATGGAATAATGACTTTATGAGAAATCAAGAAAATATAAAACAGATCCAAATGAATGAAAAAATAGTATACTCTGCATACCCTTTGACCCAGTAATACCACTTCTGGTGTTGCATACTAAAGAGATTATAGAAGTGGAAGACCCATATGTACAAAAATATTTATTGCAGCTCTCTTTGTGGTGGCAAAAACGAGGAAATTAAGGGGATGCCCAACAATTGGAGAATGGCTAAACAAGTTGTGTTATATTAATGTAATGAAATAGTATTGTGCTAAAAGAAATGGGGAGGAGACAGTCTTCATATTCACCTGGAGAGGCTTATACAAACAGATGCTAAGTGAGAAGAGCAGAAACCAGGAAAAATTTGTACAAAATCACAGACACATCGTATGTATGATATACAACTTTGATAAATTGGACTCTTCTCAGCAACGTCATTATAAGACAACTCTACAAGTCCCAGGATGGAAGGAGATAACTGCATTTAGAGAAAGCTCTAAAAAGAACTGAGTTTAACTACATTTAGAGAAAGATCTAAAAAGAACTGAGTTTAAATGGAGACTGAAGCACTCTACATGCTAACATTCGTTTCCATGTTTGGTTTTCGTTCTTCTTTCTCATTGTCCACTCCATTGGTTATAATGCTTCTATACAATCAGACTAATGTCCAATGTGAAAGTATTTGAAGATCTTATACTTGATTGTATGCCATCACAGGGAGGTAGTGGGAGGGGAGTAAATTTGAAACTCAGGGGAGTGTGAAACAGAATCTTGTAAACTAAAGGTAAATAAATGAATCAATTAAAAAAAAGGAAAAAAGAACCTTTTAGACTACCTGAAGGCCTTGACAAAAAAGATACCCTAGAAATCAATGTTCAAGAAATTCTCAAGGAAAATTTTTCTGGTATTCTAGAACCAGAAGGAAAAAATAGACATTGAAAGTATTCACCAATCATCTCTTGAAAACAATCCTGAAAAGTAAACTCTTTGAAATATTATACCTTAATTCCAGAGTTACCAGGTCAAGTAGAAAATATTACAAACTGTCAGGAAGAAACTATTTGAATACTGTGGAAAGCCAGTCAGGAAAGAACATGAACGAACAACTTCTAAATTAAGGGATGGAAGGTCTTGTGATATGATATTCTGGAGGACAAAGGAGCTAGGATTAAAAACCAAGAATTACCTACCCAGCAAAACTGAGGACAATGCTTCTGGGGAAAATATGGACATTCGATGAAAGACAGGACTTTCAAGTATTCTTTTGTAAAATTAATTATTTTATTTATTTTCTTGTTTTCATCATGCAATTCCACCAGATTTTGAGTTACAGATTTTTCTCCCCGTCTTTCCCCTACCCCCAACCCTAAAAGAGCGATGCTACTGAAAGGCCCTTCCTCCATCTGCTATCTTTTATGTCCTCATCCAACACCCTTCTAACTTTCTGGTAGTGCACGGAGGGTCTCCCTACTCCAGTACCTGTATATCTTATTTCCCAGTTGCATATAGTTAATAATAATGATAATATATATGTATATTTAACATTTGATTGTAGAGCTGTAAATTCTAGATTCTTTTGTTTCCTCCCTTGTCCACCCCCACTGGAAGGACAAGCAATTCAATAAGGCTATACAGGTGTAATTACACAGGACATCTCCACAGTGGACATATTGTAAAAGGCTAATTATATGTCCCTCCTTCCTATTCCCCGCCCTTGTTCTATTTTCTACCCTGTCCCTGTCCCTTTACTGAAGTGTATGCCTCCAGCAACCCACCCCCAGACCCTGCCCTTCCCTCCGTCTTCCTGCCTCTCATCCCTGTACCTTTACTCTCCTGTGTGGCAAGATACCCAGTTTAGAGTTTGTGTCATT